>CM060951.1:84939911-84959911 GCA_030765055.1 Mantis religiosa
TGGTTGCTGAAATGCTAGCCGGAGAATCCTTTCATTTGATGCCTTTTATGTCATAACGGAGTCTTGCGCCGTGGAGTACTGGGCTAAGGCATCATGCCTTGGTTGCCTGCCACGGAATATGACCCTGATTCGATCCCACCCAAATGGGGTTCGGATTTTAAGTCCCGGTATAGGACCGGTGGTCACTCAGCATCGTGAGGAAATTGAGGAACTTACGACAGGTAAATGGCCTGCTCCATAAACCATCTTTCCGGCTGGGGCTGTCGAGATGCTGACCACATCTCCTCCCCGTATCGGTTGGATGATCATTCACGCTGCCTTGCGTATGTGGGGGTGAGGCTGGCAGTCGGGTTAGCAGGCCTTGGCCCTCTATGGGCTGTCGCACCATGGGTAATTATTTATTATTGTGTGAAAACGGAGGATTTTATATAACTTTTGTATAAATAATTGCTCATGGTTTATGTACTACAGTTTATTTTGTTTAGCAAATAATATGTCGTCATGAATGTTTACATGAATGAAATGGTGCAGAAATGACATTCATTTTTCAGGATGAGAGTAAAGGCAGGAGGAGCTTAATGGAGATAACTCACCCTAATCGAACTATGTACTTCCTCTAGACTCACACCATAGAAGTGAGCCGGAGACCCTATTTGAGCGACCGCCTATATGTAAATATGAGCTAGCCTTTAAGCGTTATAACCTATTGATGATAATTATCATTATCACTTCTGTAAAATGAAAGACAACAGAAAAATCTGCGAACTTATTTCCGCCTACTTCTTCACTACACAAAAAATTCCCTACTTGTATGTTACTAAAACTTAAACATCCTTCCACATCTGAATCACTAGTTGATTACATATCATACACTAATTGACATACACTATATATATATATATATATAATTATGAACAATGTTTTGCTGAAAAACGTATTTATAGTTGTGCTATCTGCTAAAATATTTGTAATCACTACCGCATAATAAAGAGTAGGTATTATCTATGAATATGGTTGCATGAATTTGGTTATCACACAATTTTAAATATTAATAATTTAGCCTGAACCTGAAAATCTGAAGAACTTACAAATAATAAATATATTATAATCCTTATTCTGCAATTCACAAATAAGCAGAATAAGTGATGATATAGTGAATTATAAAGGGATAAAATCTATAAATTAGTTCACCAATTTTGAGAATTCAGTCCTCACCTGCCTAACAGTTATATCATTAAGGCAAGAAGCAATAGAAAATTCAGAAATGTTGCATCCACCTGGCTTTCACTACATAATGTTTCCAACCTTTTCAGAAAAATTTCCACCAAAAGAATAGTTTTGGGGGTGAATTTCAGTTAATGCCTTCCATCGCATCCTTGGAGGATGTAAATTATAATCTCTAGGGTATTTTCGCTCTGCAGAGGGTTTATATAACCTAAGGACCATAATGCCTTCCTCGGTGACGTAGATGGTAGCATGTCTGCCTCACGTTCAAGAGGTCCCGAGTTAGAATCTCGGTCAGGGTGAGATACCTGGATAAGGTTTTTCCGGGGTTTTCCCTTATCCTGAAAGACGAATGTCGGGTAACTCTAAGCTCCATGGAACCCGGACGCATTGAGCATCATTTCACTCATTTCATTCATCGTCCAATATGACTAAATGTTGGAGGACGTTAATTACACAAACACACACACACACACACACACACACACACACACACAGACAGACACAAAATAAATACCATAAGACGATGGAGGAGTGCGAGAAGAGAGAGTGTTAGGAGTCAACAAGCTGAGTTAGCCGAGGGGTACTTCACATTTTAGAAACGCTACCTTATATCATCATGTACTTAAGTTCTAAGTTTGGTATTTATCTGTGTAATTGTATTTGAATTACGTGGGCACGCAGCTACTTTTTTGATTTTGTTTCTCAGAGTGCCTAGAAACAGATATTTTCTGTGAAATGAAGATGTAAAATATTTCGGTTGAATATAATATTTACGGTACTTCCTTAATGCGCCATGGAGAAATTAAACATAAGTAAATTAAATATATGTATGTGTACAGAATGTCCCAAAATTAGACCGACAAACTTTGGGAGCTGATAGATAACACTATTTAAAACACTTTTTGTTAAGGGAAGTTTTTCGCTGCGGTGTTATCATTAAGCACTAGATGAGTTAATTTCAAAGAAAATATTGGAATGCAAGCCCATTGAAATCAACCAAAGAGTGCATTGTCGTGCCATGTTCTTCTACCCTCCGCTCTCAAAGACACCGCCATTTCTCCTTGGATAGACGAGCAGAAGCTCAAGGACAGCAAGTGCACTCTTGAGAACAATCCTCCAGCTAGTACTCGCGCATTCGCTTTACAGTTACACCTAAGTCGTAGCACTGTGGGAAGCATTCCGCAGGAAATACTGCTGCAATCTTTTCACATCGAAAAGCTCTAAGCAATGAGATCTGAAGACTATGCTCTGCGTCGGCAATTTTATTAGGGGTATCTGGACAAAATTGAAAACGGTGTACTGTTTTGCATCCCCTACCTTTTTCAGAGATGAAGGAATTTTCACACATGGGCAGTTATTTATCTATCGGAATTCACATGTCTTGGCCTTCAAAAATTCCCATGCTACATTTCAGGGGTCGCATCAACTGATATTTAGTGTTAATGTGTGGACCGGTATTGTGGATAGCTTCTTTATGGGTCGATACATTTTGCCGGTCCGACTCAATGCTTAGAGTTTCCATTGTTTCTGTAACAAGTTTTGCCTGATATACAATGGCAAAAGTTCCCCTTCATATCACAGAATATATGGCTTCAAATGATGTGGCACCAGCTCACTTTGGTGCTGAGTACTTCGTCATCTTACGGCTATCACTGGATAGGCAGATGTGGACCCCATTATTCTGGCGGACACGTTCCGGTGACCTTACTCCACTTAACTTCTCTTAGTGGGGTTACATGAAGCCTGTAGTGTATGAAACACCAGTTGGATCCAAAGAGGACCTAGTGGCACGAAATTAGAGAAATGGATATTCTTGCGAGGGTATGGCAGAATATGGCACGCCGATGCGCTCTTTGTATTAATCGCAATGGGTGTGCGTTGCAACATAGTTTTGACAAAAAGTGTTTAAAATAGTGTTATTTTTTATCCCAAAGTTTGTCGGTGCAATTTAGGGACACTCTGTATGTACATATATCGATGTCACGTTCTTCTTATAAATTCTTATATTCTATCTACTAAATATTGAGATAAATACTTCCCGAAATTTTCTTCATACATGTTTTCTTTTTAATTAAAAGGAATTAAGGAAATAAGATAAGCTTTAAACAATACTCAAATCACTAAAGAGCTGATCACGATAAGACAGCTTAGAAATTCTATTATCTTTGCATGGTCAAGATAGATGGCTGGACGGATGGACGGACGGACGGACGGACGGATGGTCGGATGGACGGATGGACGGATGGAGAGAGAGAGAGAGATAAAGAGAGAGAGAAAGAAAAATATGTTGTGTTTTGGACCGCTTTTCGATTTTTAATTACGCTGTTCAGACACACGGGAAACTTTTTCTAATATTTGTTGTAGGGGTGGTCTCAAAATATATTTACGCTACATAGAAGTATTGGGTGAAATACCTGGTTACTATACCTAGTGGAGAAAACAGTATATAAGCAGCCTAAAGTTTACTAGCTCACGTTTCTGAAGAAGTTTTGCAAAATCGCTGAGCCGAACGTACCAGCAAGATGACCCATATAGAGTTCTAATAACACGGAATGTTAGACAGTGAGGCAGGAACAAAAGTAGTAGATTTCCCTTGTCCCTCAAACCCCTCGGTGCTCATTTCCTGGAGAGGCACTCCAAACCTCCTCCTGTAGCTTCCTACCCCCCTCTACGAGCAAAGCTCCTGCAATTTCAACAGGTATCAGCCTGCATTCAAGTCCCATTAAATATAATTTCCTCAGTAATGGATATCACCACCGCCGCCTTGCCTCCCTCTAGTCTCTCTAGCTCGCAGCATGCAAGGCACGTGCTACACTGATACGGAAAAAAATCGCTTACTAGTCGGGATACAAGCTATTTTTGAAAATATACTGTCTTATTTACTTTATTTTAATATGGATAAGCAATTTTAGAAACAGCTACATTATTTATTTCGTTATATACTTTGAAGTGCTCCTGAGGTAACTCAAGCATGTGCATGCTCTCACCTAACGGGCCTCACCACTAACTCTGAGAGTGAAAAGTAGATCTCGTACTTCTTAGAATATATTAGATTATGTTAGATTTGCGTTCAGTGGATTCACTTAAAGCTACAAGAATTGTGAACATTAAACAGGCCCAGAGGTATACAGGTTGTTTCAAAACGAAACCGAACGAATATATAGAAGCAGTAGCTCAGCTTTTATATGACAGAAAGCTTTTACCGCCAACAGAGTCCCATAAAAATGCTCCAGAATGAGTTTGGATTAGGTAGCGACAGGAACAATGACGCGTGCTTCACGCTGTCAGATTTCGCAGGTAAGGTCACACGCCGTGCCGCGTGCCGTAACTGTTTGTAAACATACCGACATATTCAGGAGTAGCTCCCTACTATTAAGAATTTATTTGGCTTATCAAACCGCAATAGAGAAGCTATTGCTTAATTATTGCTTATAAGTCTTTGACGTGTTCCAAAATTCCATTATAGCAATCCATGATGACAAATAAGACGGTGGGCATATGCAACTCATACCTTTTAGAGGGACGCTAATGTTAGTGAGGTTGAGGCTGGAAGCATTAAATAATAAACTGAACAGAAAACAACATTAAAGAATTGTGGATAAATTAACCAAAACTAAATGACTTATACAATGAGACGAGCATTTTATTTTACGTGTTTAATAATACTAAATAAAGCATTTGTAAGTGAAAAGGAAGCTGTTGATTATTACAGTAAGTGGTTGAAAGTATCGTACAATTTAGTTCATAACAAAATGCTCTGAAGTTAAACAAATAAATTTTATCACTGATGTATTTTTTTTTTTTTTTTTTGTACAATTCATATTTTTAATGACACTAAATTAATCGTGCGTTCGTTGAACTCTCTTCAGCTCTTCCATCCGCCATTTCCGCGTTCGTATAGCGCTCCATATTGCTTGGATTTTCTATCTAAGTACGTTCAAAATACTCCCTGTTAGGGCGGAATATGTAGTTTTACAATGAAGAGCAACCTTGCAACTGTCAGAGCTATTAGTCGACTTTCGCACAAATAACTGGCCTTTGCCCCATTATCTGAAAAGTAGCCTAGGTTCACTGATAAAGAGCAAGGGGTATGTTTTTGTTTTCGTTGCCGATGCGTCCCAATAACAACTTTTGAGGTTCCCACGCCAGTAGTTCCTACGCTGCCTAATCACAAAATCATATAATATATAATGCTGCATTACATTATACCTAATAGAACTTCGAAGCTGCGGTACCGAAATTTAATTTAATATAAGAGACACGTAATATACAGGCAATATGAAAAGCACTATGGAAAACAAGGCAGGAATAATTATATATGACATAAATTCAAACACCTTTTTAATCAACGTTCACTTGGCTTTTGCCAGTACGTCTCAGCATTTTATATTGAATTTGCAATGGGTACCATTTATTGTCATTTCTTCAAAACATTAGAACAGGATCAGAGGTTCATTGGCAATGATCTGTCATTGCTAAATTTAGATTCTACCTACAGAGCTACATACGCATTATCAAGATAATTTGTCATTCAGATAAACCTATGAGGATTGACATAATCTTTGGCATATGTACTCTCTAGCAGCATTTTTGAAAGTACTGAAATTATCAATTTTTCCTTTAAGATCATTAGGAATTGCGCCAAATATGTTGATGGTTTCATAATGCATCCTCCTCTGGAAGCAATAAATTTTAGCACTGGGATAATGTATGTTACATTTCTTTTGTCATAAATGAGGAGACGATTGCACACAAAAGTTTTAAATCGAGAATATATACCTACATGCAAGGAAAAGTTAAAATAAGTTAACGGTTAATATAAGTTAATATTTGATAAAGACCTTTAAAAGAGATCTTTGCAGGAGCGTTCTGCTATGGAATTAAGTAATGATTGTTAAATTTTTTTGTATAAGAAATATCCTTTACTTTCTATTGAGTTGTCCTAAAATAATATTCCATGTTCCATGATAGAGTTAAAATATGCATAATAGTAATTTAAGTGTACTATTAAAACTCACATTAACCAGCGCTCGGATACGATAACAGGCGGAGCTGAGTTTAGGTAAGATATACTTTATGTAAATTTTCCAATCTAAACATCTGTCCACTTGAAGGCCGAGAAACTTTATGCCGTCAATTTCTTCTAATACATATCATCATTCCCTATTTCTATCTGAGTGTGTGACGTACGACGAGTTATAAATTCAATGGGCTGGCCCCGTAGCTCAGTTGGTAGAGCACCTGCATGCCGTGCGAGGGGCTCCTGGTTCAATTCCAGGCTGGGCGTGGGGATGTTTGTCCAAACAAGATGATTCCCCATTTTCCACAGAGTGTGGCAGTATCAATGAGAGTGCGAATATGTGCGTGGTCTAATGATTAAAAACTAATGCTGTAGATCGATCAAAATGTTTAATCGATTAACCATGTTACTTTAATCGATTAATTGAGATATCATCTATTCGAAAATTAGGTATAAGGATTAAATAAAGTACTTTAATACGCTGTATATTTAATTATTTGTGAAGCTTTTAAATATTTAGATTCAAAATTTGTGTATGCACCAAGTTCACATGCTTTATTCTATGTATTGAATTAGATCTACAATATTTTTAAAAGCAATTATTTAGGGACGTATTATATCAATATCTACTAAGATTTTGTGAGACTGACATGAAAATAATAGTTTACATGAAGAATCACCTAGTCAATGTTATTTCATCCATGACTTTAAACATGTGAATGAATTCACATGCTTTGAACTAAGTGCTGCTCTTCATTTGGTGACAATATTTCCTGCATCACTAAACATAAGTTCACAGGGAACCGATGTAGCTGGTACAAAAGGTAATTTCTTCGCTATGGATGAAATAATTGGCAACTGAATAGAATGTATCTTTCACCACTGAAGAGGATTTGCGAAGTCGTTATGCAGTTCACCCAAAGACTTGTAGACTCTTAAGTAGCTTTGATTCACTACAGAAGTCCAGAAAACCCCTATTAAGCTAACATATTCCGCATACTTATTATGTCAAATAGCTTAGATCTTTCAATATCCTATAACTTGTCAATTCATCTATTTATAACATATTTTAATGGAAGGCTATACGAATTGTTCCCAACGGCTTCTCTTAAAACTTCTTTTAGCCCTTCATCCGAAACAATATTGATAGGTCGGCTATCCTTTACTGTCTATTTTACGATTTGATTTGTTAATTCAGACTCCTTGATAGAAGAAATCGGTTTGGCTATGAAATTATTTAGATTGGACTGCGATGACTAAAGAGCAGTTGCAGATGATTCGCTAGCACGTTGAAATGGATGAGTGTGTTTCAAATGATAAGTTAAACTACTAGCACTACCACTATAACTAAACGATTTCCCTCAAATTTTACAAAATACTTTTTTCTGTCACACACTTCACCAGGTTCATTTAGCTTAAAGCTAAAATCCAGTTTCCCTCGCAAATTTTCGTATGCCGTAATTTTAATTCCACTCAGCACAAAACTATTTTCCTTATTTTAACTTTTTAACACAAAACTTTCACTCACTCTTTCGAACTCTGAAACGTTACTGGCTTACTGCAGTTTACAGCAAAGTTATACCACCACCAGGCCTAAGCCATAGCTGCTTAAGCGAACTGTTCTGTTCAAGGTTGTACAGTTCAGTTCAGTTTATGCTAGCAATCGATAAATAATCAGTTGTATTTGGTATATTGTCACACACAAGCTGTAAGAAAAGAAACCTCTCTGACAGCATCTTTATGTAGTTTTGTACCTCTTAGAATATTTCACAACAGAAGCGTTATTTAGACTCTCTCGGGGTTCAGAGTGAATTCTTTTGGCTATCAGGAGTTATATTATCTCAAAGTTCAAAGAACATCACGTGACTAGTGAAAGCTTGATGCGTTGGAAAGGCTGTTTAGGTTGGAGGCAATACACCAAAACAAAGAGAGCCAAATTTGACTAAAAGAGTTTTGATTAATATTTATTGTAATCGATTAATTTTAATCGACTGGATTATTCGATTAAAATTTTTTAATCTTTAATCTAAAATAAAAGCTTAATCGGTTAATCGATTAAATCATGCAAAACTTTTAAAACCCAAAGTACCTGCGACCCAACGTTTACCAGTTAATCACCATTGCCAATAGGCAATATTTTCCAAAAAGAGAACGGCTGCCGATATGACCACTGCAATTAAATTCGGGGTATAAATAAAAAAAAAACTTTTGTTTTGTTAGGATTCACTGTTAATTTGTTCGCTTTAAACCAACATGACATACAGTTCAAAAAGTAATTCAGTTTAATTATACAGTCATTTAAATTTGTACTAGTGACCAGGAGTGTTATCAGCGAAAAGAACTGTACCTTCAATGTCCTTTATGTTATTACTTTTAAGACGAACTAATGGATGCGATTAACGATTTTGTTGCAATAAACTTTATGTTCACTGTTCTTTAGAAATAAAAACCAGTTGGTTTGCTGAGACTGAAGAGTTATTGCATACTATCCGGAATATGATGTGCATAGGCTGTGCGGAGTAATTGAAAGCTCCTTCTAGAGTGGATCCAGTACAGATATATAGCGATAGTCAAATATTTCAGAACTATAGGTATATGCTGGTCTCAAAACTGCATTCACATTCCATGAAATCACGGTAAAGAACGAAAACAGATAGTACCTTAAAACAATAATGAGATATTGAACCCGTTGTATCTATATAAAGGATATTTGGCTGGCCCGCAGCTCCGTCCCGGCAGTGGGGGTGAGGATTTTTCTCCGACCAAGATAATTCCTCATCTTCCCCAGAGTCTAGAAGTATGAATGAGAGTGCGAATGTATGCCTGATCTAAAGATTAAAAATCCAACGAATACGAGTTAACACCTTCGATATATTCCAAATGAGAACGGCCGCTGATATGATCATTGGAGCTAAAAGCTCAGAAAAAAAAAGGAACAAAAAAAAAAAAAAGATATTTTGAAAATGGACACTACGAAAAATATCATATTTGAAATAAATTGTTCGTTTTATAAGGATGTAAATATTTTGCGTGTGATGTTTCTGTCAACTGCTTAACATATCTCAATTATAAGGTACAAAATTATATTATATAAGGTAAATAATGCAGACGTATATCTCGTGACAATGCTCCAGTAGAGTGCGCTCGGGAGGAGGGGGTAAAATGAGAGGCGGCAGCGAGCTCAGAGAATAGAAGACAGAATCCTTAAGAGTTCCAGATTGATGATCTCCGGAGGCGTCTAGTACAACCAGAGCAATTCGCCTCTGAACTTAGTCACATTCCTTGGAGACTAGAAAGCCAGAGAGCGTTGCGCCCGGGGTTGGACGTTTGCAGAGACTATCATTTTACCCTGCCGCGCAGTGCCCGAAAACACATGTCGCCCCCTGTCAATCCTGCTAAAACCAAGCGGAAGAAGAAAGGAGAATTGAAAAAAATATAGAGGTTGAGGAAATTCGGAGGATACAGTGAACATTTCCAGCATTTGCATAGTAGGTAAAAAAATAAAGAAAAAAATAGAAATAATAATAAAAAAAAACTTTTAAAAATATGTATTTAAAAGCGTAGTCCAGGAAGATCGGCCACAGGAATAGTACTCATGAAATTCCGATTGCAGGCCACAAATGTTACCTTTTGAGCCAATCCACTGGATGTTTTGTAAAAAAATATCTTGAAAATAAAGTTAGTCCAAATAAGTCCAAGAAAGTTGAAGGTTAACATTTTATTTGTCTTGTAAATAACTTTAATATATGTTACTTTAAGCAAACATTGTATATCAGTTTAAGAAAATAACGTTTTGTTTAATGCTCCTGTTACTAAACGGTATCTGCAGATAAATGTACAAATATGGACCTTAAATGCATTGATTTAATTTCAGGGTTTTTGAAATTCTTATTGCAACGAAATATCGACATCGAATTTATGAGTAATATACCGAGCGTTATGGCTTAGGCGGTTTCGCCTGTGGCCCACATTCGGGAGTTCCGGGTTCTACTACCGTGGGCAACCTAACTAACCCATAGATTTTATTGGAGGTTTTGCTGTGACGTCAGGCGAATGCAGGTTATGTTAATTGCCTCTCCTGAATTTCCTGTTCCTCCATTATCTCCATAATTTCGGATCGTCTTTCATCTGGTGGTCTCTTTCAGGGTAGAAAATGTCGGCAGGAGTCTCGGCGTTGCATGGCGGGATGATATGCTCCTGGTAAACAGTTCCTCCTCCGGTGGGATGGTCTCCAGCTTCTGGGCCGGTCTGGTGGGCCATTTCAGAACCAGGGTGGGTGGGATACTGGCTTTTCTAGCCCGCCTGGGAGCTTCCAACTGGTTAATTGTCGGGACCATGCCCTCTTTACTGGCATGACTCTTTGCTTCGGCCGCCCCACTTAGGACACAGGCATAATAGATCTATTCTGGTCGCATTTCCGAATCCCCTCCCTAGCATAATCCAATCTAATGAATAAAATACATTGCTTCCCTTATTTACTATACGTTGTAGGCAAAGTAATCTTCATGAATCACTACATATTTTATTTGACTTTTTTCAAATTTAAACCAAATCTTTTCTTCGTATCTATCTATGCCTTAAATTCAGTTTTGTCTTTCTGCAGAGAGAGAGAGAGAGAGAGAGAGAGAGAGAGAGAGAGAGAGAGAGAGAGAGAGAGAGAGAGAGAGAGAGAGAGAGAGAGAGAGAGAGAGAGAGAGAGAGAGAGAGAGAGAGAGAGAGAGAGAGAGAGAGAGAGAGAGATTAGTAAACATATTTTAATTTTTCCTCAAAAATCTGTTTCCTGTAAGGGTTGCACATTTGTACGAGGGCTATTCAATAAAGAATTATCATACTTTTTTTACGATCATAATTTTTCGCATTAAATTCAACCTTATTATATTCTGTTAGCTTAATGTGAAACAAACACGCCGTAATAGTTTCATTTTGCGTGAAGTGCATCCCTCACCCTCCGTATAGTCCGGATTTAGCCCCATGCTCGTTTACCTTATATAATTGGCACATACTTCAACTCAGAATGTTAAATAACTTTTGTAACTTGATATATGTTTAGTTATTGTTAATGGACTTCACTATTTCTTCAATTAATACATCAAACATATTCGCATAAGCAATGGGTATGTAACATGCTGTTTGAAACACGCTGCTGTTATGTAAAGGGTGAAAATATGTTATATGTTCATAAGTGTTCATTTACGCATAACGGTTACCCCACAAAAAGGAGAGAATTGGATCTGGGATAGATGTGAGCCTCACTTTTGAAAGGACTCGGCGACTGCCTACCATAATCAAAGGTTGCCATGGTTTCTTCTGTCCGATAAGATAATTTTGGAGTGTTTTTCCTGCCCATTATTTCCTTTACCCATCATTCCCTACTCCATACAGGAAGAACGGGTGACATGGATCGTTGTGTTGCGACTGCGCAATGTGAAACTTATTGCTCTTCCTGTCGGTTGGAAGACTCAGGAAGCCAAACTTCTGGTGATCACGATTGGTTAGCCTTAAAGGGCTCCCCGGAAGTCTGAGAGCTTGTGAATGGGCTTGAATGGTATGGGATGCATTAAATCTGAACATGTTAGGGACTCCTTGCATCCTCTGTCTGATCTGGTTAAGCAGGATATTAGCATTTGCAGCATAAAGAGCCGCATTTGTGTATGTGTGATGCTCAACCCCAATTTTGGGGCCCCTGCGAAACCTGTACCTTTACTTTTTATCCCGTTACTCCCTTACTACTAAGACCCGCAAGAAGTCCTGCTTTATATGAAAAAATAACTCCATACCATGGACAGGTAGTTACTCTCGGAATATAGTTATTCGTGGCATATACGTAACAACACATCGTTTTCACCTTCACCGTAGATTTGAACCTGCGACGCAGTTCACTGTTCCACCAGCATGAAGAAAATATAAGCCTCTCTAGGGATATATCAGAGCATTCGGGTTTTGCTAAACTGGTTTGGAAAGCGTCTGATGTGAAACATTTTATAAAGCGATTTGTACATTATATGTTGTTTCATAAGTTAGTGCACTTTGCAGAAAAAGCAGAATTATAAGAAAACAGATCTAGTATAGAAATAAAGTGTTTTCCATATAAATTATTTCAGCCTCTTCAGTACAAGATATACCGAGAGACCCAAAAATATCCTAAGCAGCTGCTCGCCCGCCTCGGTAGCGTAGATGGTAGCATTTCTGCCTCACGTTCAAGAGGTCCCGAGTTCCAATCTCGGTCAGGGTGATTTACATGGATAAGGTTATTTCCAGGTTTTTCCCTTATTCTCAAAAACAAGTGACGGGTAACTCTAAGCTCTATGGACCCTGGGCTCATTTCAACCATTTCACTCACCGTCCGATATGACTTGACGTTGGAGGACGTAATTTGCAAATAATAATAATGATGATGATATTAATAATAATAATAATAATAATAATAATAATAATAATAATAATAATAATAATAATAATAATAATAATAATAATAATAATAATAATAATAATAATAATAATAATAATAATAATAATAATAATAATAATAATAATAATAATAATAATAATAATAAATAAAAATAGCCAGCTGTGCAGTGTTTTGCTGTCCTGCCCTCGGCGCTCGTTGCCATCTGCCACTATCATAGAAATGCTTTACACACCAACTTTATGAAAGGAGATGCTGAAACTGGCACAGCCGTTGTCCATACATGTTTAGGAAACTATCTATTACTTTCCGCAATTCAGGTTGAGAAATACGAGGCATGTTTTTTAAGTCAGTACCGTTTTGCGATTCCGCCGCCGCAGTGCTACGGTCGGCGTTCCGCTCTTGCGCGCTGGTTACCTACATCTCTTGTCTACACACTGACGCCATTACAGTCTGATTCTTCATTGTATACGTTGGTTACTGAGTGTTTAAGATGCCTCCAACAATCGTGAGTCCCGCCGATTGTGAAGTACGGGCTGTTATACGATTTCTTAGTGCTAAAGGCGTAAAACCGACCGATAATCATCGTGAGGTCTGTGAAGTTTACGGACTAAGCATTATGAGTGATGGAATGGTAAGGAAATCGGTGAGAGCATTTAAAGATGGCCACACAAATGTGCATGATGATGAACGGATTGGGCGTCCTTCGATCGTTACTGAAGATTTGAGGCAGAAAGTGGACGAAAAGGTGAGAGAAAACTGACGCTTTACAATTTCATCATTGTACGACTATTTTTCTCAATATTCTCGTAGTGTTTTGTATCGCATTGTGACCGAGAACTTGAAGTACCGGAAATTGTGTTCACGTTGGGTTCCGAAAATGTTGACGGATTTGCACAAAACCCAACGTTTAGGCAGTGCATTCACTTTCCTTGAGCGGTAACACAATGAAGGTGAAGATTTTGTAGACCAAATTGTTACTGGTGACGAAACATGGGTGGCCTACGTCACACCAGAATCGAAACAACAATCCATGGAATGGTGACATTCATCATCACCCACAAAAGTGATGTTTAAGCAAACAATTTCTGTGCGGAAAATCATATGCACAGTTTTTTGGGACAGAAAAGGAGTATTGCTAGAGGAGTTTCTGCCTCGTAATGAGACAATCAATGCAGCGTCTTATTGTGAGACATTGACCTATCTGCACCGTGCAATCCAGAGCAAAGGACGTGGCAAGTTGAGTAAGGGTATCGTTTTGCTGCATGGCAATGCCCGTCCACATCTGGCTAATCCGACCAAAGATCTCATCAAATCTTTTCAACGGGAAACTCTAGATCATCCTCCATACAGCCCTGAGCTGGCGCCCAGCAACTACCATTTGTTCCTGAACTTGAAGAAACATCTGGGCGGTCAGCGTCTTCAAGACGATAACGAAGTCAAAACAGTTGTCGTGGTTAATACGTCAGGCGGCAGAATTTTATGAGGAGGGTATTCAAAAACTGGTGCCACGTTATGACAAGTGCCCCAGTATTCACGGAAATTATAAGAAAAGTAGATTAAGGTACAGGCTTTCATGTAAAAATAAAATTATTGCGATATCTATGCACGTCTTTTTTAATTCCAAAACGGTACTGACTTAAAGAACATGTCTCGTACTAAGCATTTATCCATTAGCGGGAAAGAGTTTTAGACTCAATTTTTTTCGAGTCAACAATTGACGTCTGTACATAAGTGAATGCAATTTTGCCCACTCCCTTTTTAGAGAATTAACGTGATTTTTCCTTTTTGCAACAAGACACTGCAGGCACATAGGCCAGTATTTCAATGAAAACAATTGAAAAAGGTATTTCAAGACAGATTTGCTGGCTGTGATTTGTTGCCCCCTTTGCACCCCCAACCTACTCCCTGTGATTTCTATCTCTGGGTTAACTTAAAGCATAAAGTGTAAAAGACAAACCCACAAGCCCTGGACTAATTAAACCAAAACATCCCCCATGATGTCAGAATTTCTCAACGTGAACTACATGTAGTGACGGATGGTTTCATAAAGAAGTGCCAAACATGTATGGACAATGTATGGAAAGTTAGAGTCAGACAAAAAAATTCAATGTCATAGCCGGGATCTGAACTATGGATCTTCTGGTCTCCTTCTAGCCGCTCTAGTCAGTTGGAGAAGACGAGTCAGTTGGAGAATTTATGTCATGTCGCCACGTTTGCCATAGTAGCTCAAGGGTTAGAGTGGCTGGACGGAGACCAGAAGATCCGTGGTTCAAACCCCGGCTATGACATTGAATTTTTCAGTCTGACTCTATCTTTCCATACCTTAACCTAGACACGGTTAGTGCGAATGAACAATTAGTTTCCATTAATTAACCTCATAGTGGTTAACTATAAAGCCCGGGCCTTAAAGTACTTATACGTTGTAAGTCGCCATTAAGGTAGCTGTCTCATGTGTTTATGAGAAATCCTAAGTGGTTTACCGGGAAAAACAAGAGTCAGTTGGAGAATTTAATGGCATGTCGGCACGTTGGCCATAGTAGCTGAAGGGTTAGAGCGGCTGGGCGGAGACCAGAAGATCCGTGGTTCAAATCCCGGCTATGACATTGAATTTTTCGGTCTGAATCTATCTTTACATACTTTAGCCTACACACGGTCAGTGTGAAAGGACAATTAGTTTCCATATATGGACAACGGAGGTGGCCAGTTTCAGCATTTCCTGTAACAACATGGATAAGTAAAGCCTTTAAAAGTAGTTTTTAAAATGTTGAATGGTTTCATCCACGCCTTTCTATGATAGAGGTAGACGGCATTGAGCGCTGAAGGCATGAACAGGCAAAACACCACGCAGTCGGTTTGAATGGTTTTGGGTCTACCTTTATATTTCCGTTATATCATAAAACCAAATGTCAAAATGTTTCCAGTTCAAAATGTTCATCCTCTTTATGCTTTTACCACCTTTTTACCCATTTCCTTGTCTTTCTTCTCCAATTAATGTTTGGCGTATTATCTAAAAGCTAATTATTTACAATAGTGAACAATAATCTGAAAGTCAAGAAAATAGACCTTAAAAGGATTTATTTTCTTGTTGCATTTTTATTCCCTTTTTGTATTCCTTTTATTCTCTGTATTTCACTGTGTTTAAGCATACTTTGCACCTTTTGTCTCTTCCCATTATGTTAACATGAGATAATGAGACATACATAAACATTTTATGAATCTCTGTGAGCAAACATTAATTATGCTTTTCTGAAGCTTAAAAGACTCATTAATGAAGTTGTATAGAGGAAGATATCGGTTAGTTTTATCTCTTTTATATTACTTTGGGAAAGTCAGGAAACAGAAAATAAACATATGAAAGGCCAATGAAATGTACTGTTTGTGTAATCTTTTAGAGTAAGAACCTGACTAACAGGTTTACTCATGGACTACACAAAGGACCTGTCTAAATCGGGTACAAACACGAAATGACAGCATTCTATCAGAAACAAAAAGCAGAGCTAATGGCAAAACTTATACATCCAAAGTGCGTGGTGAATAGTGCCCACGAAAATCATATGATTACCTCTTGATGAAACTCTTTAAACATGGAAAATCTCCAAACAAGCCATTTTCGTTTCCGAAGCTTCAAGCATTCTAAAATGCTAAGCAGATTATGGAAAGCTCTCTGGACCATTTTGCGCATAAAGAGCATTGCAACAAAACATGTGCCTTACAATTTCAAAGAGCTCTGATAGTCAATTGTCCTTTTTATCTCCCTGACTTTCCTTGGGGGAGGAATTTCATGACAAGAAAAGAAGTTTCATCACGGGATTGTGTTAATTTTCTATATGAATTAGCTGGCCCTTCAGATGTTTATGTCAAAAATGTCGTTTCACGGTGCTTTGTTTCGAAAACAAAAAAGGAGATAATTCTGTAACAAACCTTTTCCGTTCGTGCCTTTCATCAACATCATCAAATCACCAACGTCCGTCAAAAGAACTTGCTCCAGCCTTTGCATAAAGGTCTCCCCCAAACTCTGACAATGAGAGGATCACTCGACGACTGTGAAAAGGTGCTTTATATTAAAACTTGGAAAAGGGCCTCCTTTGCTTATTGAATAAGCCTTCGCGCTCATTTTCATGCATGAGTTCTCATCAGCACCCCTCGTCCCACATCCCCTTAAACGCTCCCCTAATGTACCCAATACACACACACACACACACACACACACACACACACACACACACACACACACACACACATACATGAATCTTTGCTTGCTTCCCTCTCATACAGCTCTTTTTTATTCAGGCACTCGAATTAGATTCTGGACTTTTAATATCAATCAAGATGTCGTCTGAAAGCGATCCATAAGGAATTATGCATATAACTGAGATACATCTATTCATTGCTCTGATAGACATTTAATAAAATATGCTCGATTTTGGAAACTAATAACTCTGTATCAAACCTACCTGTTCCGGTTTTGCTGCATGGGTATGAAAATTGACAACAAAAAAGAGGGAAAGAAGTTGCAGCAAATAAAATGTATAACACAGCTTAATATAGTGGCAGCAGAATTGATTAAGTGTTGTATGAAATAGGAACTAAAACAAAAACATCATATTCAAGTAATGGGACTTCTATGTATAGAGTTTATATTTAAATGTATCAGCTTCTTGAGCCTATGATATGAGCCTAAACAAAACCGAGAATGTTAACATAGCATGTTTGCAAGTATAGAAAATATAATGAATGGGAGGAAACAATTCAATATTCCGAAAATGTATTTCCTACTTCACAAACTCTTTCATGATTTTCTAGAGGAAAGAAAACTTCAACTGGTGATGTAGACTATTAAAATAGGCATGGGAAATTATTAAGTACTTGAACAATATAATTTATAGTACCGAGCTATAAATACTTAGTAGTGGAATATTGTTAAGGGAATCCATAGATGAAATTTCTGAATAAAGCGTTTTTATTTAAATTTGTTCAAAATTCTGCCTCAAATTTTATGCAGATATCTTTAACCTATTTCTTCTATTAAGCTAATTAATTAGGCAAACAACATCGTCTACAAACTGAAATTTTGAAGAAAAAAAATACTGCATATTATTTATATATTGTAACGCGAGCGCTGGAACACCCTGTGAAGCAGCTGGGAGCGGGAGACAGGGAAGGTTCGGTTAGCCACGCCCTCGCCTCGTTTGTCCTATAGTGGTGACAGGCTGTGGTCAGGGGAAAAACATGACTGTGTCGCCTGTTTCTCTACACCTGTTTCTCGAAATTACGTAATCTGGAACATTCCCCTGGTCACTAGAAACCGGCGATATTCCTATATAAAGAGGGTTACAGACGGACAGAGTGGAGTTGGTCAATCAGTTGGTTAGTGTGTGTGAGTGAGGACAGTTCTTGGTGTAAGAAGGCAGTGTTAGTCAGTGACGTGTTAATGAACGGAAAGATTGTGCAACGGAAGACTGTACGTAGCTGTGAATGTGTACCGGAGCTTACGTAACCGCGAGTACAAGGAAATTGTAACGGACGAACTGGTGAATTGTAATTGTTGCAGCACGTAATTCTGTGTAATTGGCAAGTGTTTAACTGTAAGTCGGTGGAAATAAAGAACATTGTTGAGTGGTGTAATTGGACTTTTTATTTCACGAACCCACAAAGTCACACTGGTGTCAGGAAGCGGGAAGATAACATCACCGAACATTCCAACCATGGACGCGGCATTGGAAATTTTTTTGGAGAAGATGATGGAAATGAAGGCCGAACTAATCTCGGAAATGAAGACGGCTAAAGACAACATCACCAGGAAGATGGAAGAAATGCAGGCCGAATTAACAGAGACGCTGGAGACTAGAAATAACGTGGCCGCGGAACTGAAACTAATCAGGACGGCTAGGGACAACATCACCGAGAAGATGCAACAAATTAAGGCCGAGTTAACCACGGAAATGAGAGCAGCGAATGACCGTCTGGCTACCGAAGTGAAGGTGGCGAACGAGGCTCTCGCCGCCAAGTTTGAGGAACGGTTGGCCGGCGTGAGGGATGACGTCACGAATCTGGGCAAGCGGAAGGGTCAAGTAGACGACCGCCTTAACGATTTGGAGGAAAAGGCCGACAACATCGCAAAACCCCTCACCCGCCTGACGGAGGAAAACCGGCCTTATGTGTGGACGGAGGACGCCGAAGACGCTTTCCAGCACCCGAAGGAGACCCTGTGCAGTGCTTCAATTTTGGGTTTCCCACAACCGGGTGGCGCCTTCATTGTGGACACCGACGCTAGCGACCATTACATTGGAGGTGTCCTACCGCAGATCCAGGACGGCCATGAGCGCACAAGAGTGGAAGAGAAGGAGCGTGCCGCAGCAGTCCGAGTAGTTGTGGCAGTGCCTGCTGAAGGCTGGGATAGCGCAGGCCTGAGGAGGGAGCAGCTGGTGGACGCAGACTTGGGGCCACTCTTGAGGGAAGTGGACGCAGGGACGAGACCAACCTGGGAGGACATCGCACCGAGGAGCGCCATCTACAACTCCTACTGGGCCCGATGAGACTCGTTGAAGACCAGAGAGGGCGTGCTGTTCCGGGTATGGGAGTCACCCGATGGGAAGGCGCAGAGAGAACAGTTGGTACTTCCCCGGAGCAAGGTCCCGGAAGTCTTGGAGGAAGTGCACGCCGGTACTTCAGGGGGACACCTGGGAGCGAGCCGAATGATTCACAAACTACGGCAGCGCTACTTCTGGCTCAGACTCCGGGCAGATGCTGGTGGTACACCTGGACCGCCTCGCACGCTACGATGGGGCTGTTCGGGGCGAACAGCTTTGAGGAGGGAGCAGTGTAACGCGAGCGCTGGAACACCCTGTGAAGCAGCTGGGAGCGGGAGACAGGGAAGGTTCGGTTAGCCACGCCCTCGCCTCGTTTGTCCTATAGTGGTGACAGGCTGTGGTCAGGGGAAAAACATGACTGTGTCGCCTGTTTCTCTACACCTGTTTCTCGAAATTACGTAATCTGGAACATTCCCCTGGTCACTAGAAACCGGCGATATTCCTATATAAAGAGGGTTACAGACGGACAGAGTGGAGTTGGTCAATCAGTTGGTTAGTGTGTGTGAGTGAGGACAGTTCTTGGTGTAAGAAGGCAGTGTTAGTCAGTGACGTGTTAATGAACGGAAAGATTGTGCAACGGAAGACTGTACGTAACTGTGAATGTGTACCGGAGCTTACGTAACCGCGAGTACAAGGAAATTGTAACGGACGAACTGGTGAATTGTAATTGTTGCAGCACGTAATTCTGTGTAATTGGCAAGTGTTTAACTGTAAGTCGGTGGAAATAAAGAACATTGTTGAGTGGTGTAATTGG
>CM060951.1:84964911-85307411 GCA_030765055.1 Mantis religiosa
TACAAGATATACTGCCTATTTGAGAGTAAGAGGTCAACATTTCCAGCATCTACTTACTATAAAGTAAGGAGTTCAGTGCGCCTCTGACGGCACAATTTTGTCAGAGGCTTTCGGTTGTCTGGCACAGTAGAGAGACCCCACGGAGAGAGTTACCATAAATGTAAATTACCACATATTATTCGTATACGTCGTACACGATTAGAGTATGGGTTTAGATTGAAGATCACACTTCACGCATCACGACCTGCTGAGGTCTATTGTGGGTATCACCCTCAGAAAGAAGTGAAGTGTGGAAACCACAGACAGAAAGCACAATCATAGGCACAAAGGCCTAAGAGTTCGTGGCTGGAAGATTCGGCACATTACTGGAGTTGCCTAGATGGGCGATAAGCAACCTATATAACGGTGTCCACGGAACAAGAATCCAGTTCATTTGTTAGGTGCAACCTCACACCACAAAACCTAGAAGAATAGTTGAAAGTTAAGATAGAAGTGGACGAAAAAAAATGAGAGGAAGGAAATTGCGATAATAGAGAAGAACCCAACATTAACCTTACCGACTAGGTAAAGATACATAAAGACAAAATCAGAGCCAGCTAGCAAGAATTGAATCCGAAATCTTCAAAATGACAGCTCATTCATTTCCGGGGAAGCAGCTTGTTTCATTAAGAGTACAATAATGAGAAAACTTTCAAGCATACTTAGATTGATCCAAAATAATACTTTTACTTTGTATGGATCACAAGAAAATTTAGAAACCCTCCGTGAATTCTGAAAATGATTGGTTTATTGGTCCTTTTGTAATAGCAATCTCCTACAGTATAACATGGGCTTTATAACATCAATGAGTATTTAAACCGGCTTGTGGGCTGATAAGATAGCCTTTTGTTAATAAGCTGATATAAAAAGCGAGAACAAGATTGCACGATAAAACGTGCAGGCAAATTTATGACTTGTGGTTCATTACATTTCATCCAATATTTGCCATACCTTGTCTATTAATGCAGCCAACAGAGTGAGTCAAGTACCGGCAGTTTCCGTATAACCCTTGTTTTCATAACAAACCGTAATGAAGATAAAGTGAGAAGATTAATAATACCTACCGGGTGGGACAGTTGCCAATTAACTCACAACATGAGTATTAAGTCTTTTTAAACAGATCATCTATCAATGGACATTAACTTACTATGTTTGAAACCTATATTTTATTAAAGTATGTTGCTAAAAGAGCCACATGTGTCATTGTTTTGATTTTTAAACAATGAAAACGTCGATTGGAGGGAACAAGGATAACAACCTTAAAACCAGAGAGAGTCAGAGAAAGAGAGACACATTTCGTAACACTTCTTTCCATCTTTAATGCTTTTGTAGGGAAGAAATAGTATACTGCGTACTAAGAACTGCAAGTGATAATTATGAGAGCAAGAAAGCGTGGTTGGGAATGCAAGGTGTGATAAGTAAGTTACAGTTAGTGGTTACCCATTTACTTTTTGCAGTATCTGAAACAACAATAAAAAGCAATAATAAATCAAAAGTGCTACTATTCCGTTAGGTATTACGTAATTTCCTACTGGTACCTTAAGTATTAGCATTTTGGTATTACGTCACTTACTACTGGTACCGTAAGTATTGGAAATTAGAACCTCAAGTATTAATGACCTATTTTAATGCTTGTTGCCATGGAAGTTGACAAATACTTTGTAAATTTGGCTTACACAACCGAGTACGTATACACAATGATTAACTTACAAATCAAGTATTGCAAAAACTGATTTTATCAATTAATGTTTACCTCTCTTGCAGTTACTGTCCTCGGTGGTCTAGGAGTAATATGTCAGCCTCGATTTCAGAGGACGATGGGTCTTTTTGAACATAAAAATCCTTAACATGGCTTCCTTTGTAATGGAAGTAAAGCCGGTGATCTCATGTCTTTTATTCATGGCGCTACAAGAATCTCAAGAGGCCTATAGGCAAAATTAAGCGGTCTTAATGCTTAATATAGAATAAGACACGAGAATCACAGCAATTAAAGTGCGTCCACATATAAAACTCAATGTTTTCTCTTGCGGTTGAGTGGGATAATTTATGCTTTAAAGAGGTCAAAATTGATTTACATTAAGAAGGCATGTAGAGTGTTGGTCTGTAGCAAATATGTAACTGTGTTTCAGAAATAATATTATTTTAACTAGGTAATTTTGTCCCAATTTTCACCACAAACTTAAATTATTTTATAAAAACAGTCTCTTCGAACTTTGAATGAAAACCTGAAGAGTAAATGCTTTTACCTACATCAATACTTACAACACATAAGTAAAAACAAATATGTGTAATAGATCTTAACAATAAAGTAAAAAAATAAAAATGTCAGTTGCCTAAATATTCTTCAGTGAGTACAAAATAATGGGCAGAGAGAATCCTCAAATTAAAGTGCAAGTGTTTTTAGAACATCTTCAGGAAACTTCGATGCCAGATGTGGGACTTAGAATCGATGGAACATGAATGTTGACATTTTAAGAAAGCTTTTCTCATCCATCCAATCATTGTTTATTTCGCACCTATAGCTCTTCCAAATTAACTTTTCTATCCTCTATATATTGAGATAAAGATCTGTAAAATTGGTTTTAATACTCACCTTATTACTGATCGCAGAAATCTAAGTCGATATAAAATGCTTTAGAAAAAGTCACTTTGTAATTCCATAAAGCTTTCATGACATGGTAAGAAACAAAAGAAAAGTGCTTTTTGAACTTAAAAAATACATGATAAATTTGGTAATTTTCGTGATAATGGTAATACATATCTTACAAATGGTAAATGTCGGTTAGAGGTGAAATGTGTGCTGTGTGAAACTATCCGGATCCCCAGGAAGGTTCTTATAGAAGCAGAATGGGTTAGCATAATACCTTTAACAGTTGGTTTAGATTCAATTAAACATATTCAATTGGGATGAACAGAGTATTCTGGTGGACTTATATTTATATTTAATCATTGGAACCATTTTAGCTATAAAGGACCTCAAAATACTTAGCCTCAACGAAACTTCGATATCGATCTTTTGTAGAACACGTATTTCTTCTATAGAGGAAATGGTGTAGGTATAGAGAAGTATAGGTATAGAGAGAGAAAGCAAAAATTACAGGTGATGCAAAATATATTGGTTTATGCTTTCGGAGTTTTTGAAATGAGGCGAAATTTAACAGTGAAGATACAGTAGGTATAATGAAATATCAAATGTAGCATTAACGTGCTAAAGATAACAGCTGCTTCATAAACAATTTCATTGAAACTTATGTCTAATTTACTACACTAATTCATTCAGTTATTTAGTTTAAAATATCAAACGCTGTTAAACAATATATTGTTCATAACAACTAATGCTCTGCTAATAGGTACTCTAATAATTTTACTATGATTTGTTACGCTTCTGTAAGTTCTGAAATGCTAACATTGCTCACCTTATAGCAGAGAGAAACGTGAGAGAAATAGAAATAAAGAAAAGGAAAGGAAAAAGAACTAGGGAGAAAAAAGATTGAAAAACGAGAGGGATATATGAATAAAAGGCTGGTATATGTTCTTTCTGATATGATCTGTTTGCTGAATGATCTTGGCTCACTTGATTGAAATGAATGGACAATGGAAAAGTCGCACTCAAGCCTTCCTACCTGCACAATACTAATTTGATCTCAATGGCAAACAAAATCGCGCCTTCTCTTTGTCTCTGGGGCTCACAATCTCGTAACTACTGAGGCATTACAATTCAACCTCGTTTCTTAAAGCAGCGAAGGACCTGGAAACAAGGTGTGCCTTTAACAGCAATTCCATTCTCGATAAAATGTATCACTTATGTATAATTCAATTGTGCATATTGTGATATTTAGGACATTAAATTAATAAATAGCTAAACACAAACCGCATATCTCTATTTCATATAAATCGAAATAAGCGTTATTTTATTGTTGTTTTTTTCCTGTAGGTACAAGAAGCAAATCAGAATGTAATAGACTTCAAGCTGTATTCAACTTTTTAAAGAGCTGGTTGCTATGCGATGCCAACTAAATTCCTTTCTCTTTGCATATTCAAGAGTTAAACAAATGAATAACGATTACCAATTTCCGGGAAGTATAAGTAGAATATTCAGAAAAAGAACGAGAAATATCTATAAAATTTTCACTGTACATAAACCGAAGTCAGCATCTCTGGGAACAAGAAAAGAGATAGTTATATAAGTGCAGTACATCACATTTTGAAAACTATGTTGCGCTAACTACCGTCACCAATGAATTGGTACTACTTTGTCGGCAATTAGTCCAGATACATCGGATTTCAGGATCCTTCTTCGGTTGCCTACAATGTTTCCATTGGTCTTACATGGATCGCATTGTTATTCTAGCAGAATTTGGCGGAATGCTGTTTATCATAACACAACCAATTAATGTTCATTCACTGTTTCAAATGAATAGTCATTTCATTAACTGCTATTTTCTATGGAAATTATCGAATTGCAGTATGAAAGGCATCTCGTATGGCACATTTAATATGTTTATTTGGTATATCTTCAAAGCAGTACTTAACACTGTATTTGCACTTATGGCTGTTCAAATTAAAACTATTCCTTTTTTTAAAAACATTTCTTCTCAAATTCAGTTGCAATATATTCCTAGATTAGTACTTTATTCAGTGAAATATATTCAATTCTGGAAATGCTTTACGAGCTTTTAGGTCTACTAGCATTAGTTACGTAGGTCCAACTTCGGGCCAAATCGCCAAACAAGAAAAGCTGAACAATTGAACTAAAACCTGATGCTATAATAGAAAACAAATATTATTGAATACGTATTATTTTTCTACTTTTATACAACCTATTCTTACAAACCCTTATTTCTCTACTTGAGGAGTGGGCAGGCTTTATTTGGTTGTATCTATTGGTAAAATTTTAAAGCTTTGTTGGCTTTGCAATTGCTTTGCTTACCATGAGCCAACTGATACAAAAACAATGAGAAGGATAGCTTCCCATTTGAGAAACTTATAAGTTAGTGGAAAATCCAAATAATATAAGCTACCTCCGAAATGTTTCTATACAATATGTATTAGATATAAATTGAATATACTAATGATATCTGCATTTTAGCAGTAATATTTAGTCCTCTCTAACGGTTTACAAGTTATGCGAAAGCCATCCAGAATGAAGAGGACTTTTGATGACACCCCCAGAAAGTTTAAGTTGCACTTTTAAGCTTTCAGGAAAATATCTTAAGATATGGCATTTTAATGATAATTGTTAGAACCATTTTTGAATAAATCAAAGATTTCTAAAGATGTTCCACATAAAGGTTAATCTAACCGAGTAAGAGGGCTCAGGTAGTTTCGTCTGTGGACCGCAATCTGGAGGTCCCGTTTTGATTCCCGTGGTTACACTATAAGACCTATGAGTTTCTACAGGGGTATTCCCTGGTCACCAGGTGCACGCAGGGTAGGTTAATTACATTCCCCGAATTTCCTGTCCTTCCATTTCACATTATCTCTCATCAGGTGGTCTCTTTCAGGCTGTAAGTGCCGGCGGGTGTCTGGGTGCTGCATGACAGGATGATAGGCTCCTCTTAAACACTTCCTCCTTCGGTAGGACAGTTTTCGAACTTCGGGCCGATGTGGTAGGTCGTTTCAGGACCACGGAGGGTTGGATATCGTTTGACGGACAGGTGGAGCATTAATAACAGAAAGGATGAGCCGGGAAGACACAGGCCGACCCAAGGAGCCACATAGAGCAGAGAGCAGGTCCATACCATTGATCCGTTTGAAACTCCCCGGCTGCCTAGTGCAACCTGCATCCCACCTGCCCTACCAGAGGAGGAGGGTGTATACCAAGAGTATATCATCGTGCCATGCAACGCCGACATTCCTACCCTGAAACAACCATCAGATAAGTGATGATGTGAACTGAAGTTTTGTAAGTGAACTGCAGGAACAGGAAATTCAGGGTCTGTAATTAACCAACCCACCAGAAATTGGCAACCTGGGGAAACCCCCTAAAAACCATGGTTCAATTAGGCCGGCCACGGAAGCGAATACGGACCTCCGAATGCGGGTCACAGGCGAAACCTGCGCGGTAATATTACACTAAACATTTTGGAGCGGTTACGAACTGTTTACCTCTCTAATTTTTCCTAGTGAAAATCCTTCGGAAGAAAAACGTTTTTACAAGAATCCGAGATGATTCGTTTATACTGCCTCTTGCTGATTATTTCGTTATCCATTTCATTTAAAGTTATTGCTTCCCGCTCCAGTGCTCATGCGGAGAGTTATTATCTCATGTCGCCCATTTTTCAATCTAAGTTTCATCTCGGTGAGATACACGGTTTTGGTTCCAACCAAAATTTTTTTAAAGGAAACTTTATTATTTTACTGCAAAACTACATGAAATACAGACTGGAAACACAAGCTGAAAACATTGCCAGACAAGCGATGATTAAGAACAATTCTTGAATTCCTCAATAAACACAGCTGAGTCACGCGAGTTCATTTAATTTAGATTTTCGCACTGTTAAGAAATCATTTGCAATGTGCCCATGAGCAACATAGTTTTAAAATTATGATGTGCTGCATTCATATGACTCTTTTCTTGTAGAACTATTTCTATAAATGCTGATTCCTTTATTTCATATAAACAGAAATAGGCATTACTTTATTGTTAATTTTCCTGTAGGTACAAGAAGAATATCGGAATGCAATAGTCTTAAAGCTATAGTCAACTGTTTAAAGAGCTGGTAGCTATGTATTGCCCTTAAATGCCTTTCTCTTTGCATAGCCAAACAAATGAATAACGATTACCCATTTCCGAAAATTATAAGTAGAAGATTCAGAAAACTAATGAGAAATATCTTCAAAATGTTTCACTGTACACAAAATGTATCAGGCATAAATTGTATACTTTAATGAGATGTACATTTTTCGAAAAGGAGGAAAGACGTCATCTACAGGGCTTCTAAGGAACATATCCCAACATTTATGATGTGCATTTAATTTGTCATGAAATTATTTTAAGCATATGACAATTTACAATACAAAGCATATACAAATTCGTTAGAAACCTTTTTGAGAACATCAAAAGCTCCACAATATGTTCCATATAAAAAGGTTAGTCTGTGGCTGAGCAGCCTTCTTCTTCCATCCTTGGAAGATGCTGAATTTAAATAGAAATTTGGTGTTTAATCAGCTATTCATTTTTGAGCCAACGCTGTTCACACATACAGAATACATGGTTCCTTTTCCTAAAATGCCCCTATTTTTGGATTAGGGAAACTCAAAACGATAGGTATATTTCCATGAAATCTTGGTATTCAATGTTTGGTGGAATGACGCACTCTCTTAATTACTATAAGTACGTGGTGGAAAAGGTATACAGGGTGTCCATGAAATCTTTCCAACACTACAACTTCTTATAGAATGAAAGCTATTACAGCTATATTTGTGTGGTTTGTGGCATATAAAGGAAAAGCTCTTAAAGATTAGTTCTTGAGTTTATTTTGTTAGTTTTTGGTATAATCTAACATGCCATCAAAACAGGAGGAAACGTGATGTGTTTTATATTACCACATGGACGCAGTCACTTATTACTGTTCAGAGGAGGTTTAGGAGGGAATATGTACGGGCACCACTGATTACAAATCTATCATTGGTTGGTATACAAAGTTTGAGGAGACTGGAAGTGTAATCTTCCGTCCACGATCAGGACGTCCGTCCGTAACAGAAGCGAGCGATGAGATTGTGCAACAAGCATTTGAAAATTTCCCTTCCAAGTCTATTCGTCGTGTATCTTGTGAACTCCGAATTCCACGGTTCACATTGAATAACGTGTTACACAAGTAATTCATCTTTATGCTTATAAACATTCAGGTAACACAAGCTTTTTCATTGAGAACTCAATAACAGTTAACATTTACCTGGACGTGTTACAGGTTTCCGTTGCACTGCAACTTAATAACCTACAGCCCACGGTGATATTCCAGCAGGATGGCGCACCATCAAATTGGGAATTAAACATCAGAGAACTGCTGAATAACACATTTCCTAACAGATGCATTTGGTGCGATTTTCTAACACTCTGGTCATCACGATTCACAGATATAACCCTCCTAGACATTTTTCTTAGGGGTTATGTAAAGTACAGGGTAAGTGCAGCACGTGTACTGTCCAGCAACGCAAAGAAGGTCCCTGAAAGTTATGTGCTGCCTTTCACAGTGGGACAAGGACAGCGAATGTGTGTGGCAGAAAACGCCTGCTACACAAGGAGCAGACCGTTAAATAAAACATGCGCCCTGTTAAATCTGTACACTAAAACCGAAGATATTCATTTACAAAAGTAGAAGCCGTCAGAATGTTTTTGAATGGTCTGTAACTGTATTGACATGGAGTGTCATAAACCTGTCCAGGGAGGGTGTGGGAACCTTCGCCAACCCCCATGCGTCTCAGGCCTCGGAGACTATCTCTCCTGTGGAGGACATTACCTGATATGAACACTTTTAGAAGTAGGATAACTGATGTTGCTGCAAGCATCATCCACGAAATACTGCAGAATGTCTGGCAATAAATTGAATATCGCTTAGAAGTTAAGAGGTCGACAAATGGAGCACATGTGGAAGAGTATTGACAGTGAGTGTTACAAATTTTGAGAGTTTGTGTCTCATCTGCCACAAACCACACAACTCAACTAATGCTAGAAAGTCTTTATGGACAGGCTGTATATCAGAAGCCTACGAAATGATTCCAAGATCTTCAACTGTCTGCTAGGCTAGGGAAACAGAATCTTGGGTATTCCCTTATCCTGAAAGATGAATGTCTGGTAACTTTAAGCTCTTATGAACGCTGGGTTCATTTGAGCATTATTTCACCCATTTCATTCATCGTCCGATATGACTTGACGTTGGAGGGGACGTAAACTAGAAACAGAAAACAAAGAAGCTTGTCCGGTAAACTTGTGGGGAGAGTTATTTGAAATTGATCAGTGTAAACTTGATTTAATGGTTTTCTAAAAATCTATACACAAAGAATATAGGGTTGAAATCTATGCCTGACCAGTAAAGGATGGAACTGTAGTAGAAGACACAATGTAACAAGAGTGCAGTCAGAGAATAAACGGATTACTCTCTCAAAGGTTACGCTCAATATTTAGAAGCTGGAAAAGGTTTACTGGTAGAATACGCAGAATAATACTATGGCCATAGTTGGCTAATTGTAAATATTGACGAAAGGGATGGAGGACTGATTGCTTACAAGATTCAAGTTTATGGAATTTGAAAATTATTTTTGGCTTGTGTGGTTTACTCATGGAAACCACAGTGATGAAAGAGCTTTCTTTAGGATGATCCACAACCACGCAATATCAAATTGACTCCTTGCTTATCCTTAATATAATCTAAGACAGAAGTAAATACTCCACTACATGAAACTGTAAATATGTTTTACTTTTTAATGTTAAACAAGGTTATACAGATGCAAGTAACTTGATAATAACCATTAGCGGTTGTTCCATACAAGCTTCAACATTTTACTTCAGACTTTCCAGGTAAAGAGAAAGGCTATTAATAGAAGTGTCACTCTGTAAAAACCTGAGCGAAACAAAGCAGGCTTAATGAGTATATCTCATCCAAAAAAGAAATGAGTTGCAATCTAGGCAAGTGCTATACAATGACTAAAACTGACAACATTCCTATAATGTCTAATATGTACATTTTGCAAAGAAGAAGCACGCTGATTTCTACTCCTACGTATGTCATTATCGTCAACTTTGAGCGGCGTCCTCTGCTACCATTATTGAATTACGTTAACCAACTGCAACAATGGACATATATCCCCTTCCAAATTCCACTCATCCGCAAGAAATTAATTAGCTTCACTTGGGTTTTTACTCTCTTGTCTGAAACAGAAATTAGTGGCCGCACCATCTAATATTCCGCTTCCTTTTTGACATTCGCATGTCGTTATTGCATTTCGCACGCCCCAAACCGTGAAAACGTTCACGACACATTGTTTTTGATGTCCCCCTGTGTAATATAACGACCCTAAGTGCTTTAGGAATTAATGCTTCAGTTGTAAATAAACGGTCATGAATACAAAGTGCAAACGAGGCCGCCACCGCCTTCTATCTAACGCGTTCTGGATTAACACCTGCCCAAATTTCCTTTCATGTGTTGATTACCTGGAATGAGCAATACTAAACTGCCGCTATTATAGCAAACTCTCCACAGCGCTGCTATCAGAAAGAGCGGCGTTATTGTTTACTCCCACCCCTCCTCTCTATTTACGTAAAGAGAATTCATTGGACGGTGTTGCAACCCGTGTACATGTGTTAACGTCATTTTGCTAAATTGATGGAAGGGCACAAGGGAATCTGAGTCTCGATTCCTGCGTTCGTACCGGAATATAGTTCCTCAAATTATACAACTAATGCCCATCAAAATTTAATTCCTCCCTGAACGCTTTTTGAAATAAGTAATTTTGCATAAAGCTATTTATTTAAAAATGCACAACATGTAACGGAATTTTCGTGTTTTGAATAACACCCTGTTGCTGTGATGGAAGAGTAAAATTACAAATATTAGTCAGGGCATATGTAAAAAGGTTGTCATGTTATGAGCAATGTGTTAAAATTGAGTTTGCTTGTCATATTGCATCCAGTACCTTGGTGACATGTAAATATTACAAAATAATTTCATTCAACAGTCATCTCCTATATAAATCAATTTTTCCCACATATATGAAAATAATCGAATTGTTAAACAACTCTATGCGAGGCGAGTTCACGTGGACAAGAATTCAGAAAATACTGTTTTAAAATTATATGTACTCGTGTATGTGACACAGGTTTGTAGTGGTTTCTCTCAATCACTAAATAAATATTGAATTGGAGTTTTCGTCAGCTCTTAAAACTTCACGCATCAAAAAGCAACAAACAGAAACAAAATTGTTGACATTACATTGACCAGAAGTAGTAGAATGACTCCAGCATTCCAAATATTATTGTTTCATTTAGGTTTACTAAAATAAAATAAATGCCATAAAAATCACTACTCAGCAGATGACTTCCACAGCTAATTGACTATACCAGCCAAAATGACGTAGGAAAGCTAGCACTGAACTAGTATTATTTTCCTGTTTAAGATTATTAATTTCTAAGAATAATTTTCTTTTTCAGAAATTCAATTACACTCGCCGACAATTTCCGGTTACTTCAAAATATATCACATTTGTTTGTAATTGACACAAATATAAGGTTTCCAAATGCTTCCTAAAGGCTTGAGAGCCAGAGCGCAAGAGCCTAAGAGTCAAGCTCGTCCGCAATGCGCTAGGCTAAACATATAATCGATATCAGGGATTTCATACTTTCCACCTCTAATCCTTTTCACTTCCTCTGCTACTTATACAAATGTGCTCCATGGTGCAGTAGGCTAGAGCGTGCTAACTCTTGTTGCCCGTTGGATCCGACCCATTGGCGAGGGGCTTTAAACCCAAGTATTCTTATAGTGTTCAATAAGCACGTGAGTGTTTACTAGGGTAGTGCATTATCAAGAGGGTCCCTGTCCACCCATGGGTACCCTTTGCGGCTGCCCTCAAGAAGGCCGAGGCAACGATTCCTTCTCTTCCAAGGAACCCAGGTCTTACTGAAGCATGGAAACTACGGCAGCCTCCAAAAGCGAGGGGAAACAGCGGTAACGCCGGCCACACTCAGTCCGCCACATCAGAGGAAGCACAGCCAACACACTCAGCAGCAGTGGTGTCGTTGAATGAGCTTCCTCCTCAAAGCAGAGGCCTTCGACATTTTGCCATTTCGGGACCTTGTCCATTACTGGCATGGTGGTGTGTTTTAATGAAATAACGGTGGGTAGATGGTGATGATAATTGTTTAATAAATTGATTAATTGGGGCTAGGGTTAATTCTGTAGTGGGTTAGCACTAGTCCGGACCGCTTATAGGTTTCGCCGGGGTCGAGGTCACATTCTCTCAAGCCTCGGATAAGGCTGTTGAAGCTGGAATGGAGTTTGCTATAAAAACTTTGGAATAAGGCAAGGATGTAGTCGGTGATTATTGGGAAGGAAAGGTCAGAATGGATGTTATCATTTGGGATGTACCAATCGGCAGCTGTTGCTATCCGAAGGTAACGGTTTTGTAAGACTTGGATTTAGCCAATGCTTCGGCCTCTATGGCCCTGGTACCTCCATCTAAGAAGACAGAATATGCCCGGCTGCAGCCACACCAAAATCACCACGAGGGCCACCTCCAGAATAAGTTATCGTAACATCCGCAGCCTTTAGGGACACAATGTCCAGAAGAAAGAAAAGTTTTAGGCCTTATGACTGCGATTTTATGACCTAATTATGATGTCACGTGGTCTTGTAAAGTCCTTCTTATTCGGAATGAGCTTTTCGTACAATAAGTAAAAATAATTCGTTCTTGTTGAGAAATTAACGTGATTCTATTAGAAAAGCCATATTAAAATTTCATCTAAAGACGCTCTTCCCTAAGTCCAACAACATTAATAAGAAAGTTTCCTGTGCGAATGCGATATTGTGTATATCAACTGTCCCTATGAAGAGCATTAAACACACACACACACACACACACACACACACACACACACACACACACACACACACACACACACACACACACACACACACACACACACACACACACACACACACACACACACAAACATTGCACTTAGATTCTAACAGGTTTTATGTATGCAATAGGAAGGCTTTCATAAGGTTCCTCAAAACAAAAGAACCCTTTAAGGGGTATGTTTTACTGCTTTTATTTTATCACAAATATCTTTGTAAAGCTTTTATCCAACTGCAAACGCTTAAGAAGTAAACAATAATAAAAGGCAAAAAATTAATTCTACGCAGTTTCCCATGTGAAATAACCATTTCCAAAATATTTGCAAGTTAATGCGTGCTACTGTACTAAAATATTCGGTGTCAGGTTTCTGAATCTAAATACAAATGGTATGACAAATTCGTAAGCCTGTATTTCCACCAATACTTAACGCAACCTTCATATCACTACTTGAAAAGAAGAAGTCTGAATTTTTGAAGGTGCTAACCTCAGATGAACCGCATCTAAACATCATGTGCAATACGGCGGAGTATTCCACATCTCTCAAGCATGTCTTCTGGGATACTCTCGGAGGCTGCGGTAATACACCCTCTGAATTCCTCTGTCGTTGCTGGAAATGAAGAGATACAAACACGTCCTTGATGCAGCCCTATATTAAGAAATCACATTAGAATGTAGGCTTAGGTGCACGTGGTGGACAAATGAAGGTGTCTAGACTGTGCACCGTCAATCCGTGTATTTGGCAGGCGTTGACTGGGATATTTAGAGACCAATGTGGAGCATTGTAACAATTTTGTTACAGGCTCAGGTACACGTTTCCCCAGCGAGAAAAGAAATCGGCCAGAAACACGTCATTTAGAAGCAGCAAAAACATATTTAAATTTGGATTGTCACATTATATCTGAATCACATCATGGGGGTTCTCATACCTCCATATCTGGATATTATCATTTCCAGATACATAAGTGTTTCATCACCGCTCATTATGAATTTTTCCAGTAAACTCGCTTTCTCTTCTATCATAAGATTCCAATGAAGCGCCATATTCTTTGCTGGATCATCAGGCTACACATGTTGTACCAATTGAAGTTTGCACGGGAATAACTTCATTCGCTTTCACACGACCTTCCAGAATGTTCATATCGGTATATTCAACTGGTGAGTGGCTCTGCACTGATTGCTTAGGGCTCCATTTAAAGCTTTCACAGCCCCTATCAAGCCTTTCCTCATTTACACTTTGCCTTCAAGCGCGTTCTTTCCCCTGATGGGAGATACATCCTCTGTCGCGATTGTCCTTCGGATTGAACGATGTGGAAGGTACAGGACATCCATATTGCCATCTAAATACATAGAGAACGCTGCAACACTCTTCGCACAAATTCAAACACAGCAAGTTACAATCGGTTGGTAAATGTGCCATTTTCTTCAAAAACAATTTAGATGTTTGTAGATGATGAATGAGAATCAGAATGTAAAACCACACTCTAAACATTCTTCCTTCAAATGATGGACTGACAACTTATTTATGTCCAGCATTATTGAAAATATGGCTTTATGAAATCATCCAATCGTTTGTAGACACTGAACTTAATAACTCCAGTCTCATACCAGAGTGCCAATTTTGGTCCGAAATTACATAATGTAATGCCATTTTTAAATTAGAAAAAACTATGACATAAAAGCCATTATCAGGAACTGCTCTCCATGACGAAAGTTGCTTTATTATTTGCTTTAGTGTAATATATTAGCCTTATTATTTACTTATAGTTATAAGAAACACACTAGTACTTGTTTTCACCATCCCTACTTATAGTAAGTAGGAGAATTAGTACATTCTACACATAATTTTGATATCAATATTTTACCGAAAATGATGTTAAGATACTCCCTGAATCTAAAATAAGAAAGAAGGAAAACAAAAGGCACCTTTAGAACAGCGCCCGCAAACACGTGTATGTACGAGCGGGGAGGTTTGAAAAGCATAACTCAAAACGAAATGTCGATTAAATACCAAACTTGATATTAAAGTTCAATTTCCAAGACTGCCACGTGAAAATTTTTAGGATAATCACCCCATATCGGACTACTCTTTTCGATAGATTCTATTTTATCAAAAATGGTCTAACAATTTCGATTAAAATAATACATGTTTAAAATAATTTCTGCACAAACGAAATCTATATTTTGTATTTTCAGTCCCCAAGGCCCCTTCCGTATTCATTACTTATGCATAACTGTAAACCATAAGAAATAGACACAAAAATATAGAGCTCGTTAAAGCAAACTGTTTATGTAAAATACATAATTATTCAGAGAATAATTATTCCAGACTATTCATCTGAATTTACCAATTCCAATACATTTATTATTATTATTATTATTATTATTATTATTATTATTATTATTATTATTATTATTATTATTATTATTATTATTATTATTATTATTATTATTATTATTATTATTATTATTATTATTATTATTATTATTATTATTATTATTATTATTATTATTATTATTATTATTATTATTATTATTATTATTATTATTATTATTATTATTATTATTATTATTATTATTATTATTATTATTATTATTATTATTATTATTATTATTATTATTATTATTATTATTATTATTATTATTATTATTATTATTATTATTATTATTATTATTATTATTATTATTATTATTATTATTATTATTATTATTATTATTATTATTATTATTATTATTATTATTATTATTATTATTATTATTATTATTATTATTATTATTATTATTATTATTATTATTATTATTATTATTATTATTATTATTATTATTATTATTATTATTATTATTATTATTATTATTATTATTATTATTATTATTATTATTATTATTATTATTATTATTATTATTATTATTATTATTATTATTATTATTATTATTATTATTATTATTATTATTATTATTATTATTATTATTATTATTATTATTATTATTATTATTATTATTATTATTATTATTATTATTATTATTATTATTATTATTATTATTATTATTATTATTATTATTATTATTATTATTATTATTATTATTATTATTAATAATAATAATAAAAATAATATTATTATTATTAATATTATTATTATTATTATTATTATTATTATTATTATTATTATTATTATTATTATTATTATTATTATTATTATTATTATTATTATTATTATTATTATTATTATTATTATTATTATTATTATTATTATTATTATTATTATTATTATTATTATTATTATTATTATTATTATTATTATTATTATTATTATTATTATTATTATTATTATTATTATTATTATTATTATTATTATTATTATTATTATTATTATTATTATTATTATTATTATTATTATTATTATTATTATTATTATTATTATTATTATTATTATTATTATTATTATTATTATTATTATTACTACTTGTAATTTACGTCATTTAACACTTTTAAGTCATATCGGACGATGGATGGAATGGGTGAAACGATGCTCAAATGGGCCCAGGGTCCATGGAGCTTAGAGTTACCCGACATTCGTCTTTAAGGACAAGGGAAACCCCGGAAAAACCTTATCGAGGTAACTCACCCGGACCGAGATTCGAAATCGGGACCTCTTGAACGTGAGGCGGGCTAATACCTTTTTATATTAAACGCGAAGGTGTTATTATTTTTTATCTCTTGGAAAGCAAAGAGAACGGGATTTTATAACCTGCAGAGAGCGACCAGCCCCAAAGGATTTGATTACTGCTTACAGCCTATATTGCTCTTCAACGTTCAAAAAATTAGCAAAACGTAATTTCTGCAAAGGCAAGTCTCCAATAACATAAGATAGAGGACTAAACGTTTATAAAATCATTGGTAAGATTGCATATATACCTAAGATGTTTTGAAACTTTATTTGTATTTATTGAAGAGGAATCCCTGATTATCGCGTGGTTCTAAAAATTAGCCCATATGGTAAATGTTTTATTTAGTATTTATGTAGCAACAAACTAAATTTAATTGGATTTGCTCCTGTTTCTTCAAAGATTTATATTGTTTCACTTATGCAGCAATCTGCAAAGAGCGTGTAATCTCTTGTTTGCCATCAAATAATTATTATCAAATTCATTTTTAAACGTAATATTTTCTCTGCAAAAATATGCATAACCATAGTATCACCGAAAGCAATTCCCTCTCATCTACCTGCATCGTGATTAACAGATAGCGGCCGGTAAATTCCACATTTATTGGAATCTTTAATACGTTCTATTAATTATGACGGGTGTCCAGCAGAAGATATCTCAGTTAGATAATACTAAGATGTAACAGCTAGCTGCTTAAAACCGAATTTGCCTAATTTGATTTAATTTGAGTCCTAGCTCTCGCACGTGAACCCCGGCTTGAAAAGAAAATTAATTTAACATAAGTTTAGGACTACGTATACATTGGGTTTGTAAAATGTATGGAAAAATACCTATAAACCCGCTGTTGCAACTCTGTGAAGCGATTTGGTGACTGTGATTTTCTTTTTTTTTGTTTAGAAAAGCTGCAAGATATCACCCGAAATTTAAATTTATTAGGACCTTACTGCATGAGTACTGAACAAAGTAAACGCAGCATTACTTCAAATTGAGTAGGCTTTGAATTAAACAATACAGTAGGTTACTTTAATATGCGGCTTTGGATTGAGCAAATACAGACAGAAGCTAAGCTGAGTCTTTCTGAAAGTAATTAGCATGGCACCACTTACAGAAAGACAAATATTTGAAATACTAATGATGATTGGATATGGCCCATTTTACACTGAGGGTAACTTAAGTCCTGAAGTGTATTTACGCCTTCTACAAAATGAGATAACTCTTACTTGTGCTACTTTATTCCCTGGAGAAGGAGGAGGAATTCAAAATGATCTTATTCCAGCAAGATGGTGCCCCTGCACACTATGGAAGGCAGGTGGTGAATTACCTAAATCATGAATTTCCAGGAAGATAGATTGGCAGAAGAGGAAGTATTGAATGGTTGCCAGTATCTCCTGACCTGAATCCCTTAGACTTTTTCTTGTGGGGATATTTGAATTGGCGGGTTTACAAGGACCGACCTAAGGATATTGAAGGGTTAAAGCGAAGAATTGGGCAAGAAATGCAGCTGATCAGGTGAACAGTTAACTGGAAACATTAACTAATTTCAAAGACAGACTATGGTACTGCTGGCAGTAAATGGAGACCATTTTGAGCACCTTTTGAAGTGAATGCATCATGTGTTACAACACAGCACCACTAATTTTGTTATGAATGTGTTTTCTTGATTTACATTGCATGTGCAGTAGTGCGTCCTAACACATTTAAATTACAGTTAAAAGAGAGCATCCATCTGTACGATTCGAGAACTTAGTACAAAAGAAGAAGAAGAAGAAGAAGAAGAAGAAGAAGAAGAAGAAGAAGAAGGAAGAAGAAGAAGAAGAAGAAAAAGAAAAAAAGAAGAGATGTGGAAGAGGTTAGATTAGATTGATTTGCGTTCAGTAGGTTCACTTGTAGCCAGAAAAGGCTGTGAACATTGAACATGTCCAGAGGTATAAAGTTTTATAGCATATATATGTACAAAAGTTAACATAAGACACATATTATAGTATACAGGCAATATGAACAACATTATGGAAAAAAATCAGGGATATTTATATATGATACAAAATCAAACAATTTTTAAACCATTATGCCAGTACGTCTCAACCTTTTTGCAATGGATACCATTCTTGTTATTTCTTAAATACATATACATTAAAAATAAACTTTCAACATGCATCAAAGACTTATTGGTAATGATTTGTCATTGGAACAGTTAGATACTACTTACAGAGCTACAGAAGCATTATCAGGATAATTTGCCATTCAGATAATCTTGTACAGAATAAAAATATTTTGAGCAAAGGTACTATCTAACAGCATTTTTAAAAGCACCGAAATTATCAATTTTTTCTTTAAGAACATTAGGAAGTGCGCCAAATACTTTGATAGTTTCATAATATACACCATTCTGGAAGCAAGAAAGTTTAGCACTGGGATAATGGATATTATACTTCTGTCTAGTGTTTATTCTGTGAATTACATTATTTGTTGCAAATAAGGCACGATTGCAAACAAAGAATTTTAGGATCAAGAATATATACATGCAAGGAAGCGTTAATATCTTCAATCTTCTGAAAAGATCTTTACAGGATCGCGCCCTATTCACAGTCCAGTAATATGAAAACATATTGATAACTTACAGATTAAAAAAAAAATCCCTTCACAAAACTATAACAACAAATTTACATGCATTGTTCCATATTTTTTTATCCAATCCGTATAAGAAGAACTATTCCAGGATTTCCGGCAATATAAGAGTAACGGAATATTGGTGAGTATTAACTCAGAACATCCATGGAGTAAGTGGGTGGAAATATGTCCTTTCTGAAGTCAGCTTAACCCTTCCTCCAGACGCCCGCTGGTCTCTCTCACGCCGAGGCCGGCGTCTCTGGCGCGGAAGAAATCAGTCCATAAAGAGGTGCGTTCTTCCGGATCATGAGGTTTTCTGCTCGCCCACCACACCATGGGAAAATGAGCTGTCTCCCGCGGAGCCAAATGACTCTGGAATGTTTCTCTGCAGGACAGTATACCGCCTTCTCAAGTATGTACGCGCGTTCTCCGTTTGGTCCTTATTAGTTCTTGCTTGACTTGCGCAATATTATGAAGCACTCACTTCATTAAGTACTCGCTGTCATTTCCTTCTTATTTCCTTTTCCTCAAACACCAATATCACCGTAATTTGTTCCCATGCATAGACCATTATAGGATTTAGTGAACCTTACTCGAAACCCTAATGTTGATGCGATTTTTATGGGTTTGTTTTATTATGCATTTGCTTCCTTTCATCATCATAATGAAGATGTCAGCCGTCAACAACGCAAAGCGATGGAAAGACTATATATAAAAGTCCATTCACAAAAATGCTTTTCCGTTAACAGAAGAAATAAACGTATGACGGGAGAACATAAGAAGTAGATGGTTAGAGACAAAGAGAGCTTATATACAATAGCATCGTTTAGATTTAGGGCAAAGGCATTTAGCAATGTGACCTATCTCAGCGTAGGTATATGCTTTCTCTTCAACAAATGTGGATATAATGTGAGCAGTCAAGAGACTTCATCGGCTCTGCGTGCTTACATAAACAAATGACTTCGTAAATGTGTTTGCAGCATTAAATGTCAAGAGAGATTTTTGGCGATAACGTTATAGTAGTTATTGTTATGGATTTTTAGGCAATCATTAGAAAAATAATCATTCTGTAAGAAATTTTTTTGAACAACCTTCCATTTATTTCATTTAAATGTTGAATGTATGGACATCTGCTACGTACTTGCAAAAACCAGAATTGTTCTGGCTGACTGAGGTTTTTTCCACGATTTGTTAGTCGTCATATCTTACATACTTGTGCCGGCAAGTTGCTAAACTAAATTTCTGGAAGGTTTCCTTCCCAAATTTCTATTCCCATTTATTATTTAATTTCAGGCATCATTAGTGCCCACCACATTTGGTGATGAAAGAAAAACCTCTTATATTTTATAGCACTCATATAAGGAGGTTGTTCCTATGTTCACGTTGTGCTACTGACAATATATTTTTGAGTAATAATCACAAATTAATCAATATGAAACTGGCTACATGCATAACACAGTAAGAACTAGAGAGGTGGCAGTTGGTTATGATTATGACAAATGTATGATCAATAGGGATCACTGAGACGACCTCTTTATTAACACGCTATAAATAAATGACAATTTATAGAAGTACTCCAGCAACTAATGGTAACAAAACGAACGTAGTTAACTCCGCTTGCCAGTCAGTTTATTTTCGAATACGCTGTGGTGTCACATACATATTACGGAAGATTTCGATAAGTTGCGAGGCTATCGTAGGTATCTCTTGAGATTTGAGCATGTGTAGTGTTTGCTAAAGCGACTCATATACGTCAAGCGAACAACTATATTCTTCTTGGAGTGCAAATCTATGATCTTCATGTCCCAAGCATGCATTATACTTTTTATGCAACTTTATAAGTAATGATATTCTCCATTTCATTTCAATTTAAGCGCCAAAATAAATTTTATCAGAAAAAGCTACAGATATTTATTATTTATCAATAACAATTTTATTTAATGAATACTCAAAGTAGAATTGGTGAGAAATAAATAAAATATCATCCTATGTGGAAAAGTAGCTTATGTTAATATTCGCAGTCTAGACAATAGGGCGTTTGTTGATGACTAAATATGAGGATATTGAAATTCTGGCACCAATAATGTTTTACATTGTTTATAGTGGGTCCGTTCACTTACATGTGTTCTTTTTCTTGTGCTAAATATTTCAAATCGTACAGTTCTTGTAAATTCTGGAATTACCTGTACTTAAAACAATCCAGGTTTTTCAGTTATTATTTTCAAAACAATACGTAACTAAATAAATCAATAACGACAGAAAGCGGGAAAAATATAGAAAGAAGTAAGAATACAGAGGGTGCTAAGTCATTTGATAAAATATGTGCAAATGTATAACATTACAACTGATTTTATAAGATACCATGATTTTGGAATAAGCTATGAGCAGAAATTAGGTGATTTTTATCCTATTCCTATTAGAGAAACGTGTTTTGCCTTTGTGGCTCTCTCTCAACAACTGAAATTTCCACTTTTAAGACATTATGAGCTCAAAATACTCTTGTGCGCTTTATATGCAATTTTCATTGATTTGATCATGAACACATTATTCCATTACTACATTTTATTTTTATAATTCATGTGCTCCACCATAGCTAAGTCATATCGAACGATAGTGAAATGGGTGAAATTGTGTTCCGATTAGTTAGGGTTGATAGAGCTTAGACATTCATCTCTCAGAGTAATGGGGAAAGTCTCAAGGGGGGTGCGAAGAAAAGGGGGGGACCTTATCCAGTAACTCACTCTGTCCGAGACTCTAATTCGGGACCTCTTGAATGTGAGGAGAGATGCTACTATCACGCTACACAGGCAGGGCAATATCTACAATGGATCCGTTTATCACTTCTCTAACAACTCCATTTTAGTTAAATACTTTGTCAAAATAGTTTGGAAATTACTGAATGTTTATTTTTTAATCTCCACGAGTTTTAGCAGGTTACAACCTTAAACATGTAGACATTATTAATTCCACTAAAATTGAAATCGTCTCTAGTCAAACATTTTATCATGTGAATGAACTTGAGGAATGGAAGAACCTCATTTCATATGAATAGTAGATACCTGTGAAATTCGATGTCTGAAATATATTAGTTTACATTGGATTTGCTACCCTTCCTTCAGTTTGGAATTGTGAATTGCGAACTTTTCCACAGAATATGCGTGGTTGGCTAATACAAAGTAACTTGTCTCATACATTTAGTACGAGCTGATAATTGAGCTCTTTGAAGAGAATTGCCTATTATGAGGTGATAGAATTAAATTCTTTGCTAATCTGTAGAAACTATAACTGTAACTATAGAAGCATTAGACATACAGGAGGTTAATGAACTACACCGATGTATTTTCAGAGCAATGGAAATATCTTCAACACTTTTTTTTTGAGATAGGGAACTTGTTGGTTTTAATGGGGAAGTTACGGCCGTAAGTTCCTAAAGTGCCATTACGCCACTCCTAATGAAGGTAACACTTGAGTGCACAACACGAAACTGAAGACAGCTGTTGGAGCACTCTCTCTCTGGTACAATGGTTATGACATTAGCTTTCAAATAATAGGTGAACGAGTTCAAGATACCTTAAACTTTTTTATTATTATTTTTAAATATTTTTTCTAAGTTTTTAATTCTTGTGTAAAAGTATAATTCTTGTGGAAATGAAATTATTCATTTTACTGATTAATTTGTCCTTGTCAGTGCAATTAATTACACATCTTTCTAACAAAGATTGAATTCTGCTTAATATGTTAAGATGTGCGTTTAAGTGGGAGTTGGTTAAAAGGACGAGCAAACTTACATAAAATAAAAAGTAGATGTAACTCTTTACTCAGGTTTATAAAAACTTCTCGTTTTCAGTGCAAAGTGTTCCGAGTCAAGGAAGTCATACTAGTGCACTGGCCAATCAGATTCACGCTCTTAGTTATGAATCCACCATTTTTTCCTATTAGAAACTACATGACAGGAACCGAACCACCAAAGACCTTTAGATATCAGTTTACGTATTTGACGATCAGAATTAATACCTAAACACCACTCGGGTAGGGTACATAATGCATGAAGATAGATAATTGCTGTTCAGTATCAAAATAACTGGTGATTAGTTCGAGATTTGAGAGATTTTGAGGCATTAAATCTTGAGAACGCCAATAACGAGCTACTAAGAATCGATATTTCTACACATACTCGGAAAGCAGTTTTAAAAGACATTCTAATCCAATAATTTCAGCCACCTTGTTTAAATACCAACTTATCAGCATCTGATGCCAGTTAGGTTTAACACAACTGCGTCATGTTTAGCTACAGACCATGCATTGTCTATATGAAGTTACTTATCATGATCTCATCTACAATCGCTAAAATTATTTCGGTGTAGCTCATTAAAATCCCTGTGTTTGATAACTTCTGAAGCACCAATACACTACATATTGATATAGTCATTGTCATTGTAATAATAACTAGAAACATAAGCCGTGAGTTACTGAAATGTCAACGTAAGAACCATCTTGCATTGATTATCAAGCAACCTTGGCGAGAACTCTTAGCGCTACGGAGTGCCAATACCCGATCACAGTGAAACATTTCAGTACGGCTGGTGTAAAACCGTGACATACCCTACTTCTAAAACAAAGGTGTGCAATAGCACTGACTAGCGCACATACGAGGGCTGTTCTATAAAAAATGATCATAATGTTTTTACGGTCATAATGTTTCGCACTAAAATTCAATCTCATATTCTGTTAGCTTAATGTGAAACAAACACGCCGTAGTAGTTTTATTGCTGGTACTCCTGGTTCCCGCCTGTGAGAACCAGGAAAGTTCAGACATGTTCAGCATCATCTACTGCTGCAATGGAGGTAACATGCAGTTAAAGTTGATGTTAGAGGAAGATCCGGAGTTTCTTTCAAACGTAATCACTGCTGATGAAACTTGGCTACATCATTTTGATTCTGAGAGCAAACAGCAAAGTTCAGTATGGAAATCTCCTTCATCTCCAACCCCCAAATAAGCAAAGGTGGTTGTTTCTGCTGGTAAAGTTATGGTCATCTCATTCTTTGATATTCATGGAATGGTTTATCAGCATGTTGTACCTGCACACACATCAGTAACTGGATAATACTACAGGGATGTCTTGAATCCATTCAAGTCCATATCGGGCACAAAAGACCACATTTCCGTGAAGCAGGCTGGATGCTGCACCACGATAATACGCAGCCGCATATTGCCAATGTTGTTGCTGAATATCTTGCAAAACTCAATGTGAAGTGCATCGCCCGCCCTCCCTATAGTCCGAATTTCGCCCCATCTATTCCCTAACTTGAAGAAAAGCCTTCGTGGGATTCATTATCCATCATCAGTAGCAGTGGTGAAGGCTGCGCAGGTGATTTTGAAGGATCTCTCAAAAATGGTTTCCAGCATGTTTTTGAAGACTGGCAGAAACGCTGTGAACAAGTGCATCGCATTCAGGGGAGACTATTTTAAGAAGGAACATCAAAATTAGGAGGATGAGTAAAGGTACGTTGTCAAAAAAAATTGTGATCGTTCTTTATTGAACAGTCCTCATGCATAATAAGAGATAAAGGGTCAGTGTTCCACTTGTGAGCACAATGCGTTGTATGACTCTACGAGCTCTGATAACAATTTTGTGTCCTAATACAACTGAGAACACGTTTTGTACAACTTTAGTACGTGAAATTATATTACAAATACAGGCTATGCTATAAACATGTCACGTCTACTCCACCAAATGTTTATTTAGGTATATGTTACCAAATTTTAAAGTTCTTATTCGCATCTGAAAGGTAGCTTTTACTCTGGATTCGGTAAATTATTTTCCCTTTCTAGCTTTAGGATTAGCTTATATGTACTTTATGTCCCTCAATGATCCCGATTTCATGGGTGTCTAATTATCTTAGCTAACCTGATCTCTAATAATAAGTTTTCCATCAAGGCTTAACTTTCTTTGCTAAAGTATTTTTGTTTCCTTAGGCAGGAACCCGAGCTTCATACATTATGTATTGTTTTTAACATGCGAAATTATTTACTCCAATTATTTATATATTTACCCTGTTATATCCTTAATCTTACCGACAGTAATTCCCAATAACAATGTATAAGCAATAGTGTTTGATGGTAGCTATTCCGCATCCACTACCACTAAGGCATCACGTTAGACGCAGAAAGGGCCACTGAGACCTATTTGCGATGCTCTGCTCTAGGTTCTGGAGTCTCTCCGTCCATGTATACCTCCTGTTTCCTAACTTCATCACTTTAAATAACAATATTTAAATTACGCTATTTAAATATATGCTCAAGTGGATTATGAATATATGCAGAATGTTTAGAAATTTTTCTTAATGAAAAAGGTGACTCTTTGAAGATTTATCTAACATTCTATGTTATGTTTAGAAGTGCAGGTCCTACTTTATAGAGGGTAACTGTTTTATAACTTTATTATTACACCCGCGCAGGTAAACTCAGGTCCGTTTGGTTAGTTCTGAAAACTGATAATACAATCACCAGCTGTCGTTTTATCGCTAGGGAACACCTGACTTTCACCCCTCTCTTATCGACATCACTTAATTCGCTAAATAAGCCCTTAACTCCGGTCGATCCCCACGATAGAAAACCGGCCGATTGTGTTTTGTCTCGCTAACTTGAGTGGGGCGGCAGGGGTCGCTTTGAACGCCATGGCCAGCCAAGTCGGATGGTAACTTAGATAACAAACATGAACTCCACGGGAGAAGGGGTGTGGGAAACCGTACATCCTCTCTCCCTTATTGAACAGAGGGATTATTGGTTCTATTAATAGCAATTGTCTGCAGATTACGGAATCTTCTGTCTACCCCTAATCTCTCATAATGCTACAATGGAATAGGGAACATAGTACGTGTTGTTAGAAAACGATTCCTTTCACTTAATACAGTTGTTTGTATGTCCATAATAGGCCGCATTGGTTGTTTGTCAGAGGCGGATTAAATTTTTAATTGCATCTGGTGCACGCCACGAGAAGTTATGACAGCTCTATGCATACGTAATAAAGGCATTATTAAAGAACTGTCTCTCTCCCCCAGTCTCTGTATATTAATACATTTATTTTAGTGTAACAGGCCCACTATATATGCGCAAGTGACGGATAAAATGTTTAGTTTGCAATCAGGTACGTGCGCGCCACGAGAAATTGCGGTAGTTGTAGCTCCCTCACAGAGAACAGTCAATAACGTTAACCAATGTTAATGTATTCACAATTTTTATATTTATGAGTAATGAAAGTTATCAGGCTCTTCGAAGTGTACCCATAGCACGAATGGATTAATCACTGCTCACCAATAGAAATAGAAAGGAGAGATGGGTGAAGTTCCATCAATGTTCAGATGTGAATTCTCAGATGTAGAACTTCGCTCAGAAGGCCGAAGGTCCATGATCTCAGTCCCTGCTTCAATCTGAATCAAGTCACTAATCTTACTCTAAACATGGTCAGCATAAAAGCATAGTTATTAGACAGAAGTCAAAAGAGCCTGCCGTCCTGCCAGGCCTAAAACTGTCTCACAAAAAACAGACAAACCCAAATACAAAGGTACAGTTCTCCTGCCATACTTCAAGAATGTCACAGAACGCATGCGAAACATACTGCAGCAACACAATTACAAGAAAGATTTCAAGCCTACCAAACAACTTAGCAATCTACTAAGCTGTGCTAAAGATCCTCAGAAGACCAAAATATTCATTTTAAGTCCAACTGAATTTAAAACCTTATAGCATTCATTTGATATTCAATTTTCGGTGGAAAAGCTGTCTGAAACCTTATGCCAATGGAATATAAAATATATCATTTGCTTAAATGCAAGTAATGTTTAATAAAATGCTTCTAAGCTTTTAAATGAATTCCTAGAGAGCTAATACCTTTTATAAATGTAACAATTTATTACATACGCAGTCAAATGGCTGAAGTCATTAAGATTTCGTTAACCAATATATCCAAAGACATTTTAGGTAATGCTAGTACTTGTGCATAATGGGCTCCGTGAAGTTAATTATGCCATATAGGTATTACCCTTACTTAAAATTTCTTTGGATATATTTGTCAACGAAATCTTAATGAACTTCAGCCGTTTGATTACGTGTGTAATAAATTGTTAATACATATTAGCTCTCTTGATATCCATTCAAATTCCTATCAGCATTTTATTAAAAAAACCTTGTATTTAAGGGAAATTAACATTTTATATTCCATTTGCATAATGTTTCAGATAGTTTATCCAAAAATGTGTATGTCATATGAATGCTGTAAAGTTTTGAATTAAGTTGAACAAAGTGAATATTTTGGTGCTTTACCAACAGTTACAGAATAGTATACTAAAATATATTTTCACTGAAATGTTCATGTCACTTCTGTGTTCTTGGGGTACAAATATGCTACATCACAAATTTGAAGAGCACAAAAATGAGAGTGGGAGAAAAAAACTAGAAACATTACAATTTTAAATTTCTACTATTATTTCCTTTGCACTTAACGATCTATAATTCAATCTTCGGTGTCACTTTTAAAATCGAGCTGTTAAAAATGAATGTCAAAAAATTATTTGGCGTAAACATTTTTATCACGTTATTTTATTGGTTAATGTATAACTGTAACTATCCACATCACAACGAGCATTTGCAACTATAGACGGACGTCATTCAAGCATCTACTGAGATAAAATATCGGTGCTGGATTGCTTTAAGCAACGTCCTATGGCGTTGCACTATTAATAAACATCACCAAAAAGGCTCAGAAGAGAGGGAACAACTCATTAAAAGCGTTCTGACCTGGACAAATTATTTTGAACAGTGCAAAGTTAATAACAGTATACATGTTTATAGTAATTGAACAACAAGAACTAAATTAATTGCAGACCGTGGATTTTTAGTGCGCTCTTAAAATTGAAACGAAAAACTATAAACAAATAAGATGAATAAAAAGAAGACAGGGAATAAAATAATTTGTATCGTTGATAAATGTATTTAACATCTCTGTCTGTTTTCTGCCTGCTAAATGGATACGCGTAATTTTTGGCAACTAACTCTTTAACGCGGAGAACATCTTTTGAGACATTTTCAGTACGAGGTACGTTCAAGTTATAACACCTATTATTTTTAAGGACAACGTTGTTTTGGAGGATCGGAATTGAGCATTTTCAGATCTTCATGCAGGATTGTGTGCACAGATTCCACGGAAATGCCAAATTTGGAGGCGATGTCTGCAACTGTCCTAGTCTTTTGCCACACGATGTTCTGACTTAATTGAACTGTCGCATCCAGGAACGCTCATTAGACACATCCACGGTACCATCACCACATGCCTCACTCAACTGGCGATTAATTTCAATGGATGTCACACCAGAAAATGGAGAAAACAAATGATTACACGCTGTTCTTGCAATGAAAACGTCGCCATTTTCAGTATAAAAAGGCCTTTCTCTCATTGCTGCCAGTAGAGTTCTATCTACTGTACAGTGGTGTCATCTCTATCACTCATTCACAAAGAGTCCATGTTATTTTTTTAATAATAATTAAAAAAAAACAAAAAACAGAAGTTCCTATCTGGTCCCAGTATATGAATACGATCCTGAGTTTTAAATGAGTAATTTTCTGTTCAGATTTCACTTTACTCAACTGCTCGTTAGTATGTTTGCAGCATCTTCATGTAGAACAGAGATCTGAATGAATTAGTGATTGGATTAGTGATTATTTTCTTTTTCTTTTAACGAATTTGTTTATAATTTAGTAAGCTAGATTTGATTAATACAGGTTGAAACCTAGCTTCCAGACTAACTCCAAATTAATTTTTCCAAATGTATTGGGAGCAAGTTACACTACACGTTTTCTTGAGTAGTGAGCCGCCGCTCTTCCCTGTGCGAAACCAATGCGCTTGTTGCTGCGGCCAATTTGTAAAGGTTACGGCTTACTAGGGGGAAGCAAGGCGTGTTTTCGGAATGGGAGTTGCATTCCCATTGTCAGCTAGGGGAACACAATATCCACGCGACTACTCTTCACATCAACTGTTTTCGAGGGAGAGGCTGAAAAGATCCAGCTGGTCTTTATTGTAACACTGGCTAAACCCACAAAAATATAGCTATGAAAAAGGGATGATGTATTTTCGTCATAATAGCTGTCGCGTTCTTTTGTTATTTGGCACTTGTTTGTTTTTCCTGGAGATTTTAAGTCAAGTAGCTTGCCACATAAAGATATAGGCATGTGAAACATCGGAAAAAAGTTTAGAAACTGCCTTTTTGTTTAATCATCCTACTTTCATTATAAAAGGCCATCCCAAAGATACTGAATAGTTTGAGGACATCATTTCACTCTGAAAAGCAATAAAAATTAAATTTACATTTTATTGTCCTAGTTATTGTTCTGGGAGAAATAATTCTGATATTATTAATTAATTTATTTATTTATTTACTTATTTATTGTTCTTTCTATTTTAATAATGTTCTTTAACAATGTAGGTCGTATCGCACCATGCATAGAGAAATGTGTGAAATGACATTCAAATGAGTTGGGGATCCACAGAGTTTAATAACTGACTCCTGCTGGTAGTTATTTTCGTTTATAGTATTTTACTCATTAAGAAACAGATATGCGTTCCTTCTTCGGCATTATTTTCCGTTACTTCAGTTCCAAAGATCTCCCCAAATTTCCTTGCTCTTTTTCACTTTTGTAGAACACTAAGCTTGGTTTGTAAACCTAAAAGAAATTAAGTCTACCTATATTACAGAATAATCGATAGTGATAAAATGACACATGTAAATAATCTACAAAAGAAAATGTTACCGAAGGAAATAATAACTATGTAAATTTGGCAAAACACAAAGAAATTATTGCCAGTGATATTTAATACGTATGCTTTATAAAGAAATTTTCTTTGTTATTAAATGTTTTGGGATTATGAAATTTTTTATATAGGTACTATCTCATATGTAATGTCGCTTTTTAAGAAAATCACTTATTGGAATGTTCTATGTCATGCAATTAACTAATTTTCAAGTCATAGACCATTAAATTCCACGCGAGGGTTATCTCAGGATGGTACCAGTCTCTGGATTTTGATGCCAAGAAATCTGTGTCAGGTAACTCTAAGTTCTATGGATCCCGGGCTCATGTGAGCATCATATCACCCGTTTCATTCATCGTCCGATATGACTTGACGTTGGAGGAGTAAACAACAAACAAAAAGAAATGTGACTCCTACTTGATCAGCTTCTAAATTGTCAAAATTTCTTCCACGTAGAAAATGGGCCATGGTTCGCAAAAGATGATAATCTGATGCTGGGAGACCAGGACTGAGTGTTGTAGCAGTTAAAGCTGATGCTACTCCAGGACGATTAAATCAAGCAACTTTTTGGTTTAATCGTCCTGAGAGAGAAGGGTTAGCATGGATGAGAACAGGAATAATATTTCTAAGAGGGATAAGAGGTAGGGAAAATGGTATTTGTGAATTGTATGAAAATTTCTTTTATAAAATCAAAGGTATGTTCATTCATTGGGAAAGAGCCAATTAGAACAAAAATAGTTATAAATAATCGTTGCGTTGAACAGGTAAGCCATTTTAACTACTTGGGAACTGATGTTAGTTATGACAAGGAATATGTCTACAATAAAATATGCAAATTTCAAAGAGTGTGTGGAACAATAAATGGAACATTTAGAAACAAAATACGTGAAGAAACAAAATTAAAGTTCTACATACGGAAATGAGACTTGGACGTTAACTAAAAAGCAACAGAGTAAAATACAGGCTTCAGGAATGAAATTCTTGAGAAGTGTGAAAGGATGCCCGAAGAGGGACTTAATAAAAAATGAAAATATAAGAGAAGAGCTGGACATTTTTAGTATGAATGATAGGTTAAAAGATCTCAAACAAAAATGGAAGGAACATGTTGAAAGAATACCAGATAATAGACTTACAATACAAATATTACAGTATCATCCTAAAGGTAGGAGATCGGTGGGCAGACCCAGGAAACGATGGCTGGAGGACTTCGAAGGCGGAACAGGCACTTGATTACCTATGCCATGAAGTGAAGAAGAAGAAGAAGAAGAAGAAGAAGAAGAAGAAGAAGAAGAAGAAGAAGAAGAAGAAGAAGAAGAAGAAGAAGAAGAAGAAGAAGAAGAAGAAGAAGAAGAAGAAGAAGAAGAAGAAGAAGAAGAAGAAGTGAATTGTTTGGGGGAAAAGAAAGAATAGAACACTGTGTAACAGAAAGCGAGGAGGCTGCAATATGGAGAAAAAGGGTTTGGGAAGAAAAATGAGAGGAAGTAGAGAAGAGGATAGTAGCCATAAAAATGTTAACGGGCAGGGAGGAAAAGAAGGTAAGAAGTATTAGTGAGTTCTTGCAGAAAGTAAAAGAAAAATGAGCCAGAAATGTGAAAAATGTAAGAAAGGAAGAGCATGGGGAAGAAAGGGACTACTTAAGTAATCAAGGAGGTATGGAGGTTAAGAGCTACCTGGCAGAGCAAAAGACCAGGGTGTCATGCAAGCCAAGGTAGCAATAAGATAACAGCAAATAAATGTAGCCAAAAGCTGTAAATTGTAAAATTTTGGAATATGCACAATAAATATATCATATCATAAAAATAATTATCTTAGGTCTTTATTTTTTATTAGATTTTTTCTTTAAAATATATTTTCTTTATTAAGTTGTATTAAGATTCCTCCCAATTCCTGAATTTTTTCCATGGTTGTTCGTGCAGTATGGGGCGTTGCATTGGTTGTTGCAATAGAACTGTATTTCGTTTAAGTAATGCAGAGTATCTCCGTCTCAAAATTTCATGAACTCGTTCCAGTCGTTCAGAATAAAGATCCGCATCAATCGCCCGCCCGTTTGAAACAAACTATCGTGAATACCACCTCTAAAATTCCAGCAGACACACATTACTTTGGGATCGAACTGAATTTTTAAACGATGACTTTGGCAGTTTGGCGGGGATAAAACCACTGTTTCGAGGCTTCCGGATTTCGGTAATATACCCATTTTTCGGTAGAAGTGACAAATCTCCTGACAGATCTATCATCCATTGTATTGCAGATAACATGACGACACAAATATATACCCTACGTTCAGCCTGTTGAGGTATCAGTTCATGAGGTCCAGATCTACAGCTTTTGAATGATTTTTCCAAGTGACTTAATATGACGATGTATGGTTTCTCTTGATGCAATAGTTCTTCTGAAAGCCTACGGGTATTTTCCTGCGGATTTTCTCCCAAAACTTGGCGTGTATCCTCAATATTCCATACCTTAGCTCTTCCAGAACGTAGTAAATCTTTAGTGTTTTCGTCTGCATTATTGAAACGTTGGAACCATCGCTTTGCCACACGCTCACTACCGATACCTTCTACTTCCAATTCACATATTCTTCGAGATGTGTCAGCTGCTTTATAATTGTTTCCAATAGCGTTTTAGAACGACTCTAAGTTCAAACTTTGTTATATCTCCATTTTGTGATTGTTTATTAACAACTGAATACTGACTGATACATGCAATATACGCAACATTATGGTATTCTGTAAATTGCCAAACTAAAGAAGCACAACAAATTTTGCAAAACACCAAAATAAAAAGATTGACATTATTTTTAGACAACCTCTGAAAAGAAAGATGTAGAAAAATGCCATACAAAACTAAAAAGTAAAACAGAAAAAGTACAAAGGGGAAATCTGCAGGGTGGAAGAGTCACTGACGTTTTCTAATTGAGCATATCCGGTAGCCGCTTGGATACCTCCTTCCCTACATACGGACACAAAGTTCCTTTGCAGGGAAAAAGCTGTTTCCCCCTGTGCATATCTACCGCATATCTCCCCACCACGGAGAGACAGGAGAAATCTATATACTCCAGCTTATTAAGAGGCGTTTACGTAAAATAAGGTCTCCAAGACGCTGGAGCCATGAGGAACGCTATTGCGCGAGATCTGGCAACACTGGCATGTAGCTTGGTTTCACCCCTTCAAATCCCCACCACAATGAATCCATTGCAACCATTAGTCTTAACTGGGCAGCCGTTTGCGTTGGAGCTTCCTATCACTTCTACCGCCAAGTACGAGTTGCATGCAGTGATCCGTTTTTTTGAGTGCCTAGGGCACTACCCCCACTGAAATTCCTCGTTAGTTATGCGAGGTCTATTGGCCACAGTGTGTGGACGTCAAAAACGTGCTTAATTAGGCCAGAGAGTTCAAAGAGGACGTACAGACGTCCATGACGAACAGGATTCTGGTCGGCCTTCGGTTTCAGCCGAAACAATTGCAAAAGTGGAGCAAGAAATGCTTAAAGATCGGCGTGTGACAGTTCGCGAGCTGTGCGAAATTGTCCCTGAAGTCAGTAAGACTACGACTGACAAGATTTTGATGGAACATTTCCATTATCGCATACTGCAAATGCAACAGCTGATCTCCTGGCCCAGTTCGGATGGGACATCCTTACCCACCCCCCTACAGTCCAGAATTAGCACCTAGTGATTATCATCTGTTTCCTGAGTTGAAGTCACACGTGGGTGGAACACATTTCCAGACCGACGAAGATTTGAAAAACGAGTTTGAGCGCTACCTGCGCAACTTGGCGGAAGAGTGCTATGACAAGCGTATACAAAAACTGCCGCAGCGCATGCAGAACTGCATCGATCGCAATGGTGATTACATAGTAAAATAGCTGTAAGTTACCTCTTTTCATTATTGTAACATTCATTGACAATAAACATGTTTTCTATATTTAATAGCATTTGAGACCTTATTTTACAGACACGTCTCGTATATGTTCATCATATATTATGATATTTTGTCTGCCAGCAATCATTTAACCGCGTGGGAAAACCACAAGAAAAATCGGCTAGCAAATTCAACTGGAAGGATATCGAAATCTTCAAGAAGCTTGCTTCAGTCGCTACCAGGTGATCCATCCCGCTCGGTCAGTTTAAGTAGGTAATAATAAAATGCTAAAATTAAGTTATTGAAGAAGGAAGGGTTAGAAAGCTGAAGTATAAAATGCTCAAGATTAAACCGTAGTCTAATGCACCGGGATATGTTAATAAAGAAGCTTAAAGTACTGATATTTAATTATTAGTGTTTACTTTGTTCCTCTCATCCATTGACCAGAAAACTTGGAATTTAGAAAAGGAATTTATAGAAAAATATGCACGAACATAGTAAATAACTAATCAATGTACTACACTATTATTATTATTATTATTATTATTATTATTATTATTATTATTATTATTATTATTATTATTATTATTATTATTATTATTATTATTATTATTATTATTATTATTATTATTATTATTATTATTATTATTATTATTATTATTATTATTATTATTATTATTATTATTATTATTATTATTATTATTATTATTATTATTATTATTATTATTATTATTATTATTATTATTATTATTATTATTATTATTATTATTATTATTATTATTATTATTATTATTATTATTATTATTATTATTATTATTATTATTATTATTATTATTATTATTATTATTATTTTAATCCCAAGGTCTAAAGCAGAATTTCTTTTGCTCGACAAGTCTTGAAGTTCTGTGCTACTGCTATTACACTAGTTAATATTGTGAGCGAAGGGATATTTTTCTAAGGCTGTGCGTGAGGGCTCAAGTAAAGATGTCAAACAGCCTCGGTAGTAAATATTTAATGGGAACTTCAAAAACGTATTATTGAGGTGTTGCCAAACTTATTACTTTGGGTATAATTTCAATAGCACTAGATTTTAGCTCGATAAAATTCGGTTCGTTTCCTACAAATATTAAGCTTTGCTCCTATCTACTCACGTCTTCATGGTTTAATCGTCAACGATGAAGTTCTGTATTTCCCAGTCACTACGAGAGACATTTGGACATGTCTACCTGTGTTGTGTCGTATTATCTTGTCCTTATCGTCTTGTGTTTCTAAAATTCTAAAGTTACTCCCTTAAACAAACGTCCCAACAGCATTTATTACTTACTAGGGCGAAAGACATCAGCCTTTCCTTCTAGTTTCTCTTAATGACTAGAGCTTGGATTTATATGCACTAAATATGAATATATGCATGCATCTATGCAGGAAGGATCTGCTAAATATACTCTAAAACTTTATAATATACATTTAAAATAAAGAACATTATTTCAACTTTCTCACATTTGTTAATCGTAATGTAATCAAATAGCAAATTCGCAACCGTTTGTAGATGTTGAGTGTTTTTTCAGAGCACCTATATGATACATAAATAATATGGGTTTATTTTAGTTAAATAAGACAAACAATCACTAACTTGAAAATCTCATTCAATTTTTAAAATATTCTGTAAGGACAAAAATAAAACTTAATGTTTTAACACACTTGTATAGTACTATATTTGCATTTGTTGTTAAGATGGAGTTGTTGATTCAGTTGTCATCAAACCAAATAAACTTTACTGCTCTTGTCCTTCGGTATTATTTCCTACTGTTCACGCTTTAGAAATTACGATTAGCAGCACATTAATCCAAGTATAAAATTAAGTGAAAATGGTATCTATTGACTCTTGGAGATTTTATCGTTGCGGCTGACGACTTCGTTTGCAATAGTAATACAAACTGTATCAAGTTTTATGATGTAACGTCCGCACCCACAACTGTTGAACCTATCTAGTTTAGCGGTATATTTATATATAAGGAAGCGCTCATTGTTGATGGCTATGTTCTCATTTCGGCTACCTTTTATGAATTCGGTCTTGTGATAACCAAGTCCTGCACAAACTGAGCAGTAAAAGAGCAATTTTCTCGTTTCCTTCTCTTATGAAAGTATTGGGGTGAAATATTTGTTCGAATCATTGTTGATAAAGTGATAAACTCCTTACTGTGTGGAATACATTTATTACTTGCATGTATATGTTTAACTATCAAGGAATGAGACATGCAAATATGCAAAATCCGAGCTCTAATAGTGAGATTATTGCATTCCAATTTATGAAAAAGAAATGAAAAGAAAAGGAAAGAAAAATAAGTTAAAATACATGTAAACGAAAATATATTTTTTCATCTGAAGCAACGGTTATACATTTACCTCCTGCATATTGGCTCGCAACGACATATAGACATTTGTATTACAGATGAGGACCCTCGTGAGTATTGTGTACATCAGACATCAGTAGCTCAGTAACCCATTATGGCTATTATGGAGTTATTACTCTGAATTACATAACTGCCTTAACAGATCATAAAAAAGAAAATTACCACTAATTGCGTTACACACAGACGTTATTAAAGACACCCCAACACGCACAACGGTTGATGATTCATATGTCTCAGTGAGCTGGAAGGTTTTTACCACCTTCAGGAATTGAAGAGGGGCGCGTTCCATTTGACGTGCTCTTTAAGAGTACTTGTCTTTGTTAATGATACTCCTACAGAGAATGAAATAATGGACTGATGCATGACGCAGAGGGGTGAGGGAGAAAAAGAAGAGAGGGAACCGGATAAAAAGAAGAGAAAAATCAGGTACGGATTCACTTTCTGTAGAAAGTGTCTTTAAGATCCCCATGTTCTCATCCTCGAAGGGAAGCACTAAAGCACTCTTGGATCTGTAGTAGCTTCTAGGTTTGATTCTTCTTTTTCTAAGATAATTCTTCCCTTTTTAAGATTATCTTTCTTTTGATGCGACAGTGCATGAAAGTAATGGCTGATCAATATATTAATCAATGAGTATATTTTTTTTTTTAAATTTTCCGCACTTAACTATTCATTATAGACTTTTTCACTTATTAATTAATTGCCCGCAAATTTTTTAAGTAAAAGTTTTGTGTGCAACATAAAATGTTTTGATAATATGTTTTCATTGTTTGGTAGAGTTTTATTTGCTTCGAGAGAGGACTATCAAATAGTGTGTTTAGTTGTTGTTTGCCTATACCTATACCATTTGTTCCTCTCAGGTCAATAAAATGATATACAACTTAACAAATTAGAGCATTTTCGAAACCTTGTACTTTTAGTGCTTAATCTTGGTGCTAAGACCAGAAAAGCTTTATGAGTTTAGTTTCTACGCTTCAATCTAACAACATATTAATCAGGGCCATTATTGATGTTACGTAGTTTCTATAAGCATTTTTATTTTACCATATCGATTTATTTAACATTTTCCTCTAGGCTTAAAATAAAAATTATTTTTCCGCCTATTTAATATGGTAAACCGTTCCGCTTTTGTAAAAAGAACTCCCCTAAATTTAGTTTTAGGTATACATAGCTCCTTTCAAAAACTATTTTACTATTTAAGTAAGTAGAAACATTATAAAATTTGATATAGGCAAAAATAAACACATAATAGTGCTTTGAACATATAATTTGGTTTTACTTTTTTTTAATTTGCTTCGGTTTACAATTCATAATTACTAGGTAAAATTTTGAATAAAAAGGTTATTTGTAAATGACCAGCCATCACTCAATATATTTTAAAATTAAGCTGTTATAAAGTAATAATGAAGGACGTGAGTACATTTAGAAAGTAAATATTTAATAACAGGCCTATTTAATCAATTGGAAATTTTATCATTTTCCTGTTTGAGAAACAGATCTTCGGCCATTGTAGACTTACTCATAATTGTGAATTTAGTGATCTCCAGGACTTAATCCCGAAGTAAGTAGGTTTAGTACTGTATTCCACATAAAATTTTCATTTATAGATTTAATCGGAAATATACTCAAGAGACAAAAGAAAATTCGGACTCATTTATATTTGATATGTTGCAATTGCTTGTTTTAAAGTATTATGAGAGACATTTGTTCTCAAGGAGACGTATAGACTTTACTGCGATCTGTTTAAAGTCTCAGTCATCTGAGCTATACAAGACTGTATGGCTTCCTTATCATTATTTCTTTACTTTTACTTGGAGTGAACGTAAGTGGGGTTGTCACATTTTATCTTAAAAACGTGCAACCGGGAGACGTAGCTCCAGCAACGTTAAATGATAACAGGCACAGTGTAACTTACATTGCAAATGTAAATGACTGATGAACATTTTTAGAAGCACAATCCGTAATGCCTTTTAAAGTTTACAGAGATACTAGAATACATGTACCAGAAGACCAGTTTCGGGTCGTCCGAGAGCTGTAAATCAAAATGAAGACAGGTACATGGTGTTGACAGTTTGGACTGCAGCTATCACTGCAGCTCAGCAATTTGTTAACATTCATGAACGTCCGATTTCAGCCAAAACCAAAGAAGGTTGAAAGCACCCGAACCGTTATTTAATATGCCTGAAAGAGGTTCTAAGTTGCTCATAATGAACCTAATTAATGATTGCATTTTGCAAATGATCACAGCGTTTCGAAATATGAACAGTAGACCTGTGTTCTGTTGCACAGATGAGTCCCGTTTCATTCTAGCACTGAGCTAGCTTTGATAGGAAATGGTAGTCTAACAGTCAAAATACTCAAATGAACATTTTATTACCCATGTAGCGTATGAGTAGTAAAGCTTTCCTGTGTCTCCTGCGGTTTATCAGTTATGCAAAAGTCATCCAGAATGAAAAGGACTTCTGAGGACATCCCTAGATATCGTAAATATATGAAATTCTAGTAAAAATCGTTAGAGACATATTTAAGAAAATAAAATTTTCGAAACATTACGGAGGAGGAAAGTTGAAAACCTTCATATCGCATTCTTAGAAACTGTTTAACATAAATAACACGTTTGGTATTTAACTGATTTGGTTTTTCACGTTTATTGCTCTCTCTCGCTGTCTCTCTCTCTCACTCTCTCTCTCTCTCTCTCTCTCTCTCTCTCTCTCTCTCTCTCTCTCTCTCACACACACACACACACACACACAATAACGGACCCTTTTATAAAAATAATTTTTTAGATTAATGGTGTCCTATAATATGCATCTCGGTGTAACCTAAAATGAATATTTTGGCTGGAATGCAATACTTCCCCTTTTACATAATGTAGAGGAGAAGATAAAAACGCAGACCATGTTAAAGCGTACTTTTACGCCATTCTTTTTCGGATCTAATCCTTTTCTGAAACCCTGATAGGTACATATAGTAGTTCTCTCAAGTAGTAAATCATTCATTCTTTTCCTTTTTTGCTTGATCACGCAAACAAAGAACTTTCATAATTATCAGAGGGCACAGGGGCGGTCGCTGTTTAGGAGCACAAGAACACGTGAACCCCCAATATTTTTCTTGTAGAAGCCCTTTTTCTCTTTTCATTCGTTATTTGTACTTACCGAGCTAATTACTTTAGCATGTGTTGAAAGTAGACGGTGCTAGCTTGAGTATGTGGCAAGGTTGCAGTTAGCACACGTCCCTTGTGCTAGCACATGTAATGTTTAAAACTCTGTGCATGCGTAGACGACAAATGCTGCAGACAAGCACTGGTTGGGTACGCCCAGATATTAGCACAATTACGTTGTGCACGTTAATTCACATTGGCAACGCCCGAGTTTCTGGTCATCTCTGGGAAGTGCTACTATCTATAGAGTTTAAATACAATTATCTCTAAATACAAATAATATTTACAACTCCTGGCGCTATCAGCAATTGTTGCTTTGAATACGGTGTATTATTACAGTCCAGTTTCTAAACAGATGTTTTGTTTTAAACACTGTGATAAACTTGGAATTTGTAGGTGATCAGCAGATGAAAGAATTGTAAGTTTCCTAGTATCAAGTATAACTTGTGCTTTAGCACAAAACAAATTATTCTTTGTTGTGTGCAGCGACCGACTACGAGGTTTTAGAATCTTTGTGACCGTTGAACTTGAAGTTGTAATAAAGCGACTAGGACATTCGCAGCCCAATTTGAGTTGAGCGTGTTACAAAAATCAGAAGCGGGAATACAAGCGCAAAATTAACAACAATGTATACACAACTTGTAAATTGGCTATATGGTTACAGTATTAGAAATGCCCTTTTTGCTTTCTATGCCTTATGTTTAGCTCTGAAGTGAGTAACTGGACTAAAGTAGGATGTGCCGACTTGATACATCTTAATGAAGAGATAAAGAAGCACAGGAATTCACACTCACATAAGAATGCATGTATTCAGATGACCATGTTTGGTCCTGTGAATGTTAGTGCTCAGCTGGACAGCGCTTACAGACTGGCAGTAAAGCGACATAATGAGCAAGTTCATAGGAATAGATAGGTACATTCTTTCTAGGCTAATAGATTTTACACAATTTTGTGGGGCGTTTGAGCTAGCACTCACTAGCAGTAGTGATGGTAGCAGTGGCAGATAATGTTAGTGTGCATTTTCAATGTAGGTTTTGTGAACACCCACATTTTTATTCCACGAGCCGCCACTGACAGGGCAACCAGTTTTTTAAACAGTTTACTATCACTTGAGCCTACTGATTCCTTAATTCCCATTGTATTGTCAAGGAAACATGTAATAGATACGTTTGCCAAGTGTATAAGTAAATGAACTACTTCTACAATAGTTTGCTTTCGGTTAACATTAGGCGGGTAGAAAATAAGCTTTCGTAGCAATAGTTTATAGAAATAGTCTTATTCAAATTTTCTTTGTAAGCAAACGTCAGATGTGGAAAATATAATCCATAATAATACCTCACTACATAATGCTTGTCTTGAAATTCTATGGTCTTTCCATGGAACGCAGCATTCGGGAGGTCCGGGTTTGATTCCCGTGGCCAACCTACGTGACTCATGGTTTTTCTTCGGTGGTTTTCCCAGGCCACAAAGCGAATGGTGGTAGATTAATTACATCCCCCGAATTTTCTGTCCCTCTATTTCATTTCCATAATCATATCACATCTCTCATCTGGTGGTCTCTTTCAGAGCAGAAGTGTCGGCGGGTGTCTCAACGCTGTTGTGACTCCTTGGGTCGGCCACCCTCTGCCTCCTCCTGCCTCATCCTTTCTCCCAGGGATGCCCACTTGGGGCTTAGCTACAATAAACAGGTTTCGGTGCCGAATCCCCTTCATATTAATGCTAATCTTAATCCATGGAACCTCGAGAAACAACGAATAGCAATAGCACGTTAGAAAACGATGGCATGACTAATTAGGTAAATATTTTACTCCCTGTTTGTTAAAAATGGTTCCTTGATTATGTTTAGGAGATCTATCCTGCCACTTGAACATATTTTGAAGGGCCGTAGTATAGTCCGTCTCGGTAGCGTAGTTGGTAGCATGTCTGCCTCACGTTCAAGAGGTCCCGAGTTCGAATCTCGGTCAGGATGAGTTACCTGGATAAGGTTTTTCCCGGGGTTTCCCTACTCCTGAAAGAATGTCGGGTAACTCTAAGCTCTATGGACCCCGGGCTCATTTGAGCATCATGTCACCCATTTCACTCATCGTCCGATATGACAACATGAGGGCGTAAGTTACACACACAAAAAAAGGCCGTAGTACTTTGATTGTGCAAAAGTAGCATAATCATTAGTCCTTTAATTAAAGGCTGGTATGAATGAACTTTGAAGAACTCGTTACCATCATCCTTATCATCATCAGCAGCAGGAACATCACCTTCCTGTTACTTGTTAGGTTTAGTGACCTGTTATGGTTTCATTCCATCTCTTCATTCTTCCTTGGTCGATTGGTCAAATCCGCTTCCTCGTGGTCTCTATGAGGACGCCATTACTGAGAGTAAGGGGCAGATTTTAGGTTCGGACATGTTGGATAAGTTTGAACTGGAACCGTTAAGGAGCCCGTCCATCACAGTCATCGTCGATGGAAGTGCAGTGTCAGTGTAAAAGATTGCATGTGATCCTATGCATAATTTCTAAATGATAAATTTGGGCAGTTATTTCTTGACTTCTTCACATACCAAAAAGAAAAACAATTTTATGGTCCGAAACCTAAACATTTCTCTTGAACGAGTCTAGCGATTTTGTATGCGTGACGCTCAACCATAGAAAATAATGCATCTTGATAGGACAAAATCCAGTTTCAGCAAATGTCCAATAAGGAATTCCAGAAGCCTCACTTCCATCAGAAAGAATTTGGTTGGAGAAGATGAATCATCATCAGCAGCAATCCCAGCGATTGTTCACACATTATTTGTTTCAGCAATTTTTGGCTTAATTTAAGCAAAAATAACGGTATACTACCGCTATTTCTGACTATTTATAATAAAACACTTGTTGCGTACTATGCCGAAATTAACTTGCTTTCGAGGAAACATTTTTAAAAGGAATTTATATGGTATTAGCCAATTTCCGCGCCACACGTTTGCCAACACACATATAGCAATCAAAATTAAATAATTAAAAATAAAAATCTATTTATATTAGAAAAGCATTCTATCTCAAATCTCCGAAAATAAAGGAATCCAGTGTTCAAAAGTTTATAGTGTAATACTTGTATAGTGAAAAATATGAACATTTTCAACATTCAAATATTTACATAGAATAAATAATGCAATTTCTACACAGAATCAAGGTATAGAATTATTGGGAAAGTATTCATTTCGGAAGAAACATTCCAGCCTCCAAACCTATACCGAAACGTTTCTAATGAAATGCATGCAACCGTTGAGTATTGATTCTCTTGACTTTAATTATTCTTATATTTATTTTAGTTAAGAGATTATGAATGCAACATTTGATTACTGAATGTGACAAATTGAAAAGATCAAAGTAGATGATTAAAGATATATTTTAGGCACAAAAAATGTAATGCACTGTTCTACACGAATCAGTTATTTTTGAAAGAACATTTTTAATGAATTCCTTTAATAATAATAGTAATAATAATAATAATAGTAATAATAAAATAATAATAATAATAATAATAATAATAATAATAATAATAATAATAATAATAATAATAATAATAATAATAATAATAATAATAATAATAATAATAATAATAATAATAATAATAATAATAATAATAATAATGGTAGTAATAATAATAAAATAATAATAATAATGGTAGTAATAATAATAAAATAATAATAATTAATAATAATAATAATAATAATAATAATAATAATAATAATAATAATAATAATAATAATAATAATAATAATAATAATAATAATAATAATAATAATAATAATAATAATAATAATAATAATAATAATAATAATAATAATAATAATAATAATAATAATAATAATAATAATAATAATAATAATAATAATAATAATAATAATAATAATAATAATAATAATAATAATAATAATAATAATAATAATAATAATAATAATAATAATAATAATAATAATAATAATAATAATAATAATAATAATAATAATAATAATAATAATAATAATAATAATAATAATAATAATAATAATAATAATAATAATAATAATAATAATAATAATAATAATAATAATAATAATAATAATAATAATAATAATAATAATAATAATAATAATAATAATAATAATAATAATAATAATAATAATAATAATAATAATAATAATAATAATAATAATAATAATAATAATAATAATAATAATAATAATAATAATAATAATAATAATAATAATAATAATAATAATAATAATAATAATAATAATAATAATAATAATAATAATAATAATAATAATAATAATAATAATAATAATAATAATAATAATAATAATAATAATAATAATAATAATAATAATAATAATAATAATAATAATAATAATAATAATAATAATAATAATAATAATAATAATAATGATTAATAATAATAAAGTCAGTGAGAGCTACTTTCTTTCATATGAGGATGATTCCCCATGTCACTATTGGTATGATGTCTGTCCTCTGTTCTTCCAAGTGATATTCTAATCAAGTCCTTCACCGTACGACATATATTACTCTTGGGCTGGTGTTGTCCTCTCTTGGATGTGGTAACAGAATGAGTTAGCTTTTGATCGTAGTGTCACCCCTAGATATTAGTTGTTAGCGATGTGTCTTTCAGTGTGTTTGTTATTCTGTTGCCAAGATCCTTTCTCCTTTTCTGAATGTCATTTGATATATATTTTTTAATTTATATTCAGATTATTTTTTGTACGCAGTCTTCTAGTTCATTTTGGTGTTCTTTGAGACTCTTCTTTATTGGTACTTCCTAATATGTCATATGCATATAGGACAGACGCTGTTTCTGGCGAGTATTCAATTATTTGACTTTGACGTGTTGCAAATTTAAACACAGAGAACTTATCGGGTCCTCTTGTGAGACTCTGTTCGTTTGTTTTATGGGGATATATTTTCCGTATTTCCCGAAGGTCTTCTTGATATCTATAGAGACTACCTAATAGTTCACACTGGTTTCTATACAGCTTAAAAGGCTGTTTTGTAGTGCTATTTCCCAATGTGAGGTTTTAGGTCGTCTAGTCACCTTTCCCTTTAAGAATACTTTAATTGTTGATGTCCTCCATTGCTAGGTGATTATGTCTTTGTTTAGGCAGCATTGAATTAACGTTTCTAATCAAATATTGATAAACTGTATACGTGAATGCGTTATTGTCATTCTTGTATGTTAGAACGTTAATATTAAATACAAGATTTCAGCTATTGTACTTAAAGATTATTCAGGATATGTTAATGAAATAAAAGGATAAGAAAATAAATAGAAGTCAAAATTTATAAAGCCAGTGATGACGTATGCCTTAGAAACAAATGCAGAGACACAATAGCTCGACGAATGATGGAAACTACTGAAATGAAGGAGCTAAGGAGAACAGCTGGAAAGACGCTCTGTGAAGGAGCAGGAAATGAAGAAATTAGGGAGTTGTTTAAGATCCAACCTGTGACTGAATGGGTGAAAACAAGAAAGGAGGAATGGATCGCACATGTATCTAGATGTCTGATGAACGAATGGTAAAATTAGTGAGAGATAGAAATCCAGAAGGAACAGAAAGTCCAGCACGACCGAGGAAAGAATAGAAAGAGAGTTTTATTAAATCATAAAACAGCTGATATGCCTAACATAAAGAGAAGAGAAAATTATTCAAACAACAGAGTAATTTTAAATTTCCTACTCAACAACTATGCATAGTAAAAACAGTAAAAGAAGTATAAAATTTATACCTATTTGTTCTATTATTATTATAAGGAGATGTATAGCATTTCATTCATTATAACGAAAAGAAACATCATAATAACTTAAAATCCATGACGGCTTGACAGATAGATATGTAACGGGATTATATTTTCGTTCATCTTCAACTAATAAGAAGCAAGCCAACTTTTTGTAACATCCAAGTCGAGTTTTAATCTACTGAGAGTCGTGAGATCTTTTCTCAGGTGTGGATGCGGATTTTTGGTGAAAATAAAATTTAGATGAGTCCAATTTTGTAATATATTATTTAATTATATAATACGAACTATGATTCACTCTTATCTATTATAAATATTGAATAACACTTTTTGAATCTTATTAATTTTCCTTTACAATTACAATCCTCGTAACATCTTTCCTTCTTCTCCAGCAAGACACAAGATTCTCACTTTTTCTAGATTATTGATTTTATTGTCCCCATAGCAATTACCACCTTATTTTGTGATTGGCCGATTCACTGACACGTCATCACACCACGTCATACCACTACTACTTCGGCCAATCACACAACTACATACATTTTTATATATTTATTATTCCTTCGAACATTACTAAACAAAAATACTGTTACAAATGCCCCTCTTCGAAATATATGGAAAATAACCAAACAAAGGAATTAACAATCTGTTTCCATATATTTCGAAGAACAGCCCCAATTAACAATTTCGTTTACACCAATATTACACAACACCAATACAACATACATAAAATATAATAATATACATACATTGGATGAAATATAATAAATGAACATTTAACAACAATAAATTAACATTAATTAAAATACAACAATATATTGATGTTTAACAATGTTTTATTTTTATTATTATTTAACACACACATAGTATATATTCAATATTGTTTCAATTACTGTCAAGGCTTTTATGTGTATAGGGATCAGTATCATTCACTTTAAATGTGTGTGTGTATTTGTTACACAGTCCAGGTTTTGAACTAAAGGCTTTTCTATTCTTTAATATACACAATTTCAACTGTTCTTTTCTCGCTTAGTCTAAATTGTATGTGTTTTCTAACTTTACTTGTAATATTCTCTGGAATTCTATTTCTTCCTCCACTTGGCTTCCGCCGTTCTTATCTTGTATTGTATATAATTGGCAACAATGCTTTTCAAGGTCAGTTACATTATTTTACAATCCATCAATAATTAAATTCTTCCCACAATTTTCATTTTCATCGTATTCAATATTACCATTTTCTTGCAAAAGTATATCTTCCACAAAAAACCTTTCATTATTTATATTATCCCTGTTCTCTTCTTTTCTTCCATCTTCTTCCAATAATTTTATTACTAATAAATCATTTTCTGTCTTAACCTTCATTTCATGCATTTCGAAATTCAATACACTTTGCCATTCATATAATAAATCATTACCCAAAATTACATCTCTTGCCAAATGTGGAATTACCAACGCAATGAAATTGAAATTCCATTCACCTATTCGCCCTTAATTAATACTTTCATTGTTGGTTAGGTTGGTGCTATCGTTTATATTCGCATCATTCTCTGTGCTTTGTGTATTTTCGACTATTTCATTTTGATTACTTCTTTCAAATCTCACACCCCTAAAATCTCTTTGATTTGCACTAAATAAACTAGTACCTCTACCCCTATTAAAATTACTTATTCGCTGATTATTTCCTCGATAAAATCTTACATGGTTTATTTGATCATTTCTTCCAATTCTCGTCGACTGATTGTTATGATAATTCCTTTGCACATTATTTTGAACTCCACTTCCTGTTCCGGGAATTACAGATTCATAAGTTCGTCTAGGATCATAACCTCTTCCTTCAAGTCTTTGATTTCTCACGGGTGCCCCGCCCCAATTTAAACTCGTCCTATTATTCCTATTATTTGTAGGTTGTGATTCCTGTCGATTTCTTCCTCGCTCAATATGGACGTTATTATAGTTACCATCACAGGATGTAGTATCATTATTGAGGTTATGTGCTTCAAATTCGGATAATAATTCAATCATATCAGAGAAATCGATAGGCTTAGCCACAATTAAATGATTTCTGATATGTGGTGGATAATGACGTATTAGCATGTTGACAATTTCTGTCACAGAAATTTCGGGATTGATCAACTTACTTTTGTTTGCTAATTTTAAGAAATATTCAGTCATAGAAATCCCTTTTTTAAACTCAAACCTACCCGTTGCTAACTCAACTTTTATTCTTCTTTGTCTCTCAGATCCCCAAAATCTATTTATAAACAGATTTCTGAAAGTACTGTATGTTTCATGTGAAGCCAAAGTTAACCTTAACCACTCAAGAGCATTTTTCTTCAAACAGCGTTTTACTATTACCATCCGAAATTCATTGGGAATTCTCTTAATACGGAAATATTCTTCCAATTCCCTAAGAAATACTTTTGGATTATCACCTGATTCCTCATCAAAACTTGGTGGACTAATATCATTTAGTGAATAATGTACACATTCATTTTGACCTAGACTGTGGAGTTGTGTGTGTGAGGACATGTTCTGTGTGTTTCTGTGATAATTAATATCATTATCTGGACTCACAAAATCACTACATTCACTTACTACATCACTAGACTTCTGATGATTGCTTAATTCACCTGGTAAGTCACAATCGTTTATATTTGTAATTCTAGACATTTCTTTCCCGTTATTTACTTTTCTAGCCTGTAATGCAATTACAACTTGTGTCAATTTTCCTAAGTTATCCTTTTCTTTTTCAAAATGTTCTTTTACCTCTTTAATTTGCAAAATTACTTCTTCTTTTGCTTTACTTATCTCATCAATTTGTAACTTTATTTCCTCTTGGTGTATCTTACTTTCATCATGTTGTAATTGCATTTCAGAACAAATTACATTGATTCTTTGTTCTACTTTATCTCCTAATTCTTCTCTTTGTTTTTGTGTTATTTCTGCCTGTTGTATCCTAAATGTTTCTAACTCTTTGTTTAATTCCATTCTTATTTCTTGTTTCACAATGTCCTGACCTAACCTAGTTTCCTGAATTATCTCTCTCAACTCATTGACTTCCTTTCTATTCTCATCCTTATTAATCTCTATGATCTGCATGAGCCTTTCCATATTATCCCTACACTCTTTTCTCCCTTCTCTAATCTCCTGTGAAATTTCAGATTTTAATTCCTGTTTTAGCTTCTGTAATAAATTAATTTCTAAGTTACTCACATTTTGTGCTAGTTCCTGTCTTACTCCTACATCTAAATCATTCATTTTCTTAGTTAAATCATTTACATTTTGTTCTATTTTAGAATCTAAATTACTCATTTCTGATTTTACATCTTTCATTCTAGAATCTAAATTACTCATTTCTGATTTAACATCTCCTATTTCTGATTTTACATCTCTCATTCTAGAATCTAAATTACTCATTTCAGATTTTAAATCATTTGCATTTTGTTCTATTTTAGAATCTAAATTACTCATTTCTGATTTTAAATCATTTGCATTTTGTTCTATTTTAGAATCTAAATTACTTAACATTCTCGTTATTCTTTCCAACATTGACTCATTATCTATGCTTAATCCTGCATTCTCCCTATTCATTCCTACACTATCAGTAACTCCTCCTTCCACTATTATTTCTTTTCTACTCGCCATCTTTTTAACTATTTTCTGATTTCTTAACAACATAAATCTACTACTACTATTTTTTTTTTTTTCACTCACTTAAACCAGTTCTCGTTTTCTTCTTTCTTCTCTCTTCTTTCTTCTTTCCTTTTAAATTCCCACGGAACTGTACGATGCTTTAATCTCCTCTTCTTTATCCTATTCGAGCACCACGTTGGGCGCCATTTGTAACGGGATTATATTTTCGTTCATCTTCAACTAATAAGAAGCAAGCCAACTTTTTGTAACATCCAAGTCGAGTTTTAATCTACTGAGAGTCGTGAGATCTTTTCTCAGGTGTGGATGCGGATTTTTGGTGAAAATAAAATTTAGATGAGTCCAATTTTGTAATATATTATTTAATTATATAATACGAACTATGATTCACTCTTATCTATTATAAATATTGAATAACACTTTTTGAATCTTATTAATTTTCCTTTACAATTACAATCCTCGTAACATCTTTCCTTCTTCTCCAGCAAGACACAAGATTCTCACTTTTTCTAGATTATTGATTTTCTTGTCCCCATAGCAATTCCCACCTTATTTTGTGATTGGCCGATTCACTGACACGTCATCACACCACGTCATACCACTACTACTTCGGCCAATCACACAACTACATACATTTTTATATATTTATTATTCCTTCGAACATTACTAAACAAAAATACTGTTACAGATATCAAAAAGAGGATTTAAATATTGCAATTTTAAAATACTACCCACTTCCTCTGACTCTGAGGTATTTCAAAACATGAATTTCTGGTAAAATAAGACCTGAAGCTTTCCTGGCGACGAATACGCTCACTTTCTTCTCGGACAGCCAGCCAGGTGAAAATATGATTAGACATCAACATTTTGGGAGTGTACATCTCTCCCATCATCAGGATATTTATAAAATGTTATACCACAAATGAAATACTGAATGTAACACAGCTATAAACAAAGACAAAACACTATCAAAATTCGCATTCATGAATGGAGCATTCGTTTAATGCAACCTGAAAAGTATGGGCTGGCCGAGCATTGTTTTGATAACGACCATAGAGCCAATTTTCGGGAGACGACCATCTTGGCAAAATGCAAGTTACTGGGAGCGGAGAATTAAGGAGACTTTGGCGATTTGCTCTTAAAGGAGCACGCTTAATCGTGATGCCAGATTTCAGTTCAGCTCCTCTAGGAAACCGGCCTTAAAAATGGAAATCCATCGAATTAAGAAGCAAAGATCAATACATCTTGATAATCAAGTTAAGTAATTACGTTTCTTTGACACAATTTTCTATACTCACGCCATCTCCTGACCTGGCATTTAATTTACTGAAAACAGTCTTTTGTTCAGTAATACGTATTTTGATAGTGTGTTTTCTTTGTTTATAGTTGTGTTATATCCAGTATTTCATCTTAGTTATTACATTTTATAAATATATTGATGATGGCAGAGATGTACACTCCCGGAACGTTGATATCTAATAATCTTTTCACCTGGCTGGCTGCTCGAGAAGAAAGTGAATGAATTTCTGGTGCTCTGAACTAATATAACGTATAAATATGTGATCATTTCACCATGGAAAAACTATTTTTACTATAATTTTGTAGGCAGATAGGGTTGCAGACAGGCATTTAAATAGCTACGTGGCATACTTTAAAAGGTTCTACAGCTATAGAAGTTGTATAGAACTAAAGATGAAAGTGTTTGGTATTACTGAAACTCCTAATTAAGAATTTTAGATATTTTTATTATGTTATCCCAGCTAGGTATTCTTATACAGTGAAAGAAATAAGGGACACAAAGAAGGGTAACAGCTCTTGCCGAAAAGTAATTACCTATGTATGAAAGATCCAATTTGAAAGCATACAGTGGCTGTAAACTTGAGAGGCTAGTGAATGGTAAGATAAGATTCTCACAAATGTATTCAGTAGGTAGGCACATGGCGGCTACCGTTTAACACCCCTCCCGCTTTGAGAACACAGTGTGAAATGATGTGCAAGGCCACTACGTGAGAAGCACACCTGGATAGTCGTGTTGTCTGTTAGTAGCGACCCCCCGTGACGCTAGGGGCACCCCTTACCGTAAACAACCAACCATGATACAGTAACACGAACGTTTTGCTAAAAGGCGACCGACCCATATATTTGGAATTCATTACTCTTCTACACATAAGTGACATAAGTCACAATATGAGCCATCTTTGCTTTGTGTCATAAACAAATTATTGGAAATTAGTTGTTCTGTGACGCTAACCACGTCGCATTATGAAGACGCATTATGAAAGGTAGAGTCAGACTGAAAAATTCAGTACCATAGCCGGTATTTGAACCACGGATCTCCCGGTCTCCATCCAGCTGCTCTTAACCATTGAGCTAATGTGGCGAACGTGCCAGCATGACATTTACACAGGCAGTTGACTCATGTGTTTAGGAGAACTATTGGTTGACCGGGAAAAACAGGAGTCATTTCATTTGCAGAATTTAATGTCATGCATGTTATGCTGGCACATGGGCCATAGTAGCTCACTGGTTAAGAGCAGCCAGACGGAGACCGAAAATCCGTGGTTCCCGGCTATGCCATTGTATTTTTTCAGTCTGACTTTCATAAACAAATGATTATTACTTTGCTTGTTATGGCGAATGAAATATGGGAGTTAGTTATTGTATTCTACCAATGTCAATATTTCATTGGAAATATGTTTTCTAGCTCAGTGAATAAAAGAAGAAACAATAAAAAAAGAATTATTTTTAGAGGAAACATCCGCTGTGTGCAAGTGTGTGTGTGTGTGTGTGTGTGTGTGTGTGTGTGTGCGCGCGCGCGCGTGTGTGTGTGTGTCTGTGTGTGTATGTGTGTGATTATGCACCTGCTCCTGTGAACACCGTAATACAAAAACGAAACGTCAATTAAAAAATATACAGGCAATTTCAAAATCTTCCAAGGATATGATACGAAGTTCTTCAAGGAAATTCTCCATCCCATACTCCTCTTACATAAAAAGTTGGAAAACTTTTATTTTCTGCTCCAGCAATTTTGATCAGAATGCATTGTGCTTGAGATATTTTCATGTTAAATTAAATGTACATCTGGTTAAATGGCTAGTCAAAATGTTTATAGTTAATTGAATTTTCTGGGAACGTGTTTTGAAATCGTATTGTTTATGACTGACTTTTTAACCGATAAACCGCAAATAAATGTGTACTTTCTCATAAATAAAATCGTTATTCTTTTATTATTTCTAGGTTACGTAAGGAAATGCATGTAGGTTACGTAAGGAAAAATCATGGAGTTCGTACAAGAGTAGAGAAAGCCATATGGGTGCAACAAATCAGATTTTTCTTGAATGGAAATTCGTTATGCGTCCCCCTCCGTTACCTGGCCATGCAAAGCAAATATGGAATTTCAAAGCCATTATTTAGCGAACATCTCTTGATTTGATTATCGCATAAGCCTACTAATTCCTTTTTCTTATAAAACCTATAGGTAATATACCTATAAGAATAATTTAAAAAACCTGTAGATAATTTACTTGTAAAAACACAGAAAATCATATGAATGCAAAGATAGAACACTTTTTATACATATTTTCAAACTATTCTTTGGAAAGTAATTTTGCTAGGTATTTCATGTTAATCTAGGTAGACCTTCACAAAGTTAAGTCCATTACAAATAAATACTTTAATACAAGGGAATAGAGGAAACCGAATTGATGGATAGTTAACAACGGGTCACTGATCTTAAAATGACACAGTCTTTCAATGACATGCAAGAAAGAAGAAGAGCAACAGCGCTTTAAAAAATGAGCAAAGTATTGAAAAGTCAAATCAATTATAATGTAAATCTCAGGAATGTCTAGTGCCACAGCAAGTTTACTTGAAGTAAATTGTCTGTCTTTAAGGAGATCTCTATTTAAGACAAAATAAAAAAAAAATTGAAACTGTTCCCAAGTAAGTGGCATTCTGAGTTGGGGGATTTTGTTGAAAATTCTGTGTATCGCGTCTTAGGAAGATACTAAATTTGAATAACAACCGTGGTAATTATGGAACAATTTATGTGGTATTTATCTTGTTTACTTAGAGATACAAGTGGACATTTTCCAAAAAATGTTTTTGGGAATTCAGTAGTCTTAATTTCGATCACATTTTAACATTATTTCTGTGATAGTTAAAGTACTTCATTTACTTATATACCTTGGGTATACAGCTGACAGAGAAAGTAATCTACGTTTAAACAACAGCTGCCTAACAAGCAGCGAAACAGTTATTGTTGTTTATTACATATTCAAGAGCGTTAACTCTTTAATGCCCAAGCATAGAACAGACTTAGTAAAACATATTTACAAATAATTTCAAGCTTATTTGATAGTAAATGAACTTTCATATGAAAAATATATGTTTCAGCATTTAGACCGTATTTACAACATGTTACATATGAGTAACATTGGGCATTAGTGGATGCAAACAGAATCTTTACATAAAGCACACTTTTCCTCTAAAACAGAATACAAAGTGTAGAAAATGTATTTCAAAACTGCAGAGTTTATGTGTAGAATGTTCCAAAACAATTTTTGATCTTGTTCAAGAATAAATACGCTTCACATTTTTCACACCAAACAATTGAATCGATGGAAAGATAGAGTCAGACTGAAAAATTCAATGCCATAGCCGGGATGTGAACCACGAATCTTCTAGTTGCCGTTCAGCCGCTCTAACCCTTGAGCTACTATGGACAACATGCCGAAATGACATTAAATTCTTCAACTGACTCGTGTTTTTTCCGGTAAACTACTTAGGAGTTCTCATAAACACATGAGACAACTACCTTAATGGCGACTTACAACGTGTAAGTACTTTAAGGCCCGGGCTTTATAATTAACCAATATTAGGTCAATTAATGAAAATTACTTGTTCTTTCACACTGGCCGTGTGTATTGAAATATAGAGTCAGTTGGCGAATTTAATATCATATCGGCACGTTGGCCATAGTAGCTCAAGGGCTAGAGCGGCTGGACGTCAACCAAAAGATCCGTGGTTCAAATCGCAGCTATGGCATTGAATTTTTCAGTCTCACTCTATCTGGCCATACTTTAGCCTACACACGGCCAGCGTGAAAGAACAATTAATTTCCATCAATTGTATTGATATTTTTGCATGTCTTGTACCGCTTACGTGACTCCTTTCATATGGCTCAGTGATCTGTTTTGTCTTTTTGACAGTCCACAATAGGAACAACAGTAGTTGCCGCTCTTCTTTTCTGTTTGGGCGTGTCATCAGCACTTGGTCGGCCTCTTTTAGATTTGCCGGGTCCAGCAAGATTCAGCCCGGCTGCAAGGTCGCATGCTTGCTTCCCAGTAGCAACGTGCACTTGGCATTTGGCAAAGCCCCATTCTGAGATACATGCCTAAAGCTTTCTCTTTTTCTGATCTATTGGTATTTATATAATGTTCAATCTTTTGGGTACTATATAAATTTGTCTCTTCCACTAGCATATCCAGCATTTCACCAGTAACCAAGCTTTTGAAGTTCTGCAAAGGAGAAGACAGCTGAGTTGGTGTTTCCTTCGGAATTCCGATAAATGGTTGTATGTTGGGAGTAAATATACCCTTCTTCCAGTTTAGGTATGGTAAAATATCAACTGGTGATCTTTCATCTAAAACAACATCTGCAGGCACATGATCAGAAGAGCAGTTTGGTCTACAGAATCACCATGAAGATTTTTGACACTAAAGTTTTCCTCTTGTTCGTCTTATAATTCTGAGAATTCAGACAAATCAGTGTCTAAACTACAGTAAATGTAACAGATTTTGTCTTTAGATAACTAAAACAATGACATAAAACACATATTAACATATACATTTCAGTTTTGTGGGATGTCTGTACATAACCTTAAATGCCCAATGTTACACATTTGTAACACATAAAAAGTAATGTTATATGAAGCAGATTAGCCAAGTTTTAAGCACATAAAGGGGTGTGAACCATTTCACTATCATTTTTCTGCAGCTTTTTGTCATATTGAAATACACAGAAGCGGTTTTAATCCTTAAAATAATAATAATAATTTACACACCTTGTGTGAAATTCTTCCTCGCCATGAAAACAGGGGCAAATAGTTACTGCAGAATCCACCAGAGTGCATTCCTAGCCTTGATACAGAAATGTCACAGCAGACATTAGAGGAACAGCGTATTCTAAGTAGAATTAATGAGGAAAAATCCCAGTGTTACACATGTAACAAGGGGTATTAAAGGTTTAACACTATTTTTCCCAATATGTAAATTTAATACTTTCTCGTCTTTAACATCAGAAGTTTACGACTAAGAAGAATAAAATATATTATAAATAACGATAAACTTTTAATGGTTATCTAAAAAGTATTGTATAAAACACGAAAACGTAGACATTAAACATTCGTCTTGAGCTAGGTGGACCTTATTCACTTCTCGTGGTTAAAGCGATATCTTTTTGCAATTTGTTGCATAAATAGCCAAGTACTTCAAGTAACACCGAAGTTCAATAAAATCAAAATTAGATTTTCTGTCTCTTCTTCATTGGCTGTAATGCAGGAGCTGTTTGCATGGCATATCGCAATACTTTATTTTTGTTGATATTGCAGTGTTTTTCAACTCTTCTGCGTCAAGGAACCCCTTTATCATCTAACAACTTGTTGGCGGACGCCGTTAGTTTGGCAACTCAATTTATATAAACGAGTCGACTTTTGGTTGAAAATTATAATTGTAATTTAAATAATTACTGTATGTATAATTTAAGATATTTTCTTGTATATTTAGTTTTAAATTTAATTAATAATAAATTAAAAATTAAAGTTAAACTAAATAAAACAAACGGGTATAAAATGTATTTTAAATAAAAATTATATTTTTAAATTGTCTTTATTAAAACTATTTTTTTCAACTTGAAGTAAATTGTATACAAGTTTGCCCAACTAGATTTTTATATAACCTTAGCCTTACATCAGTAAAAATTTGAAATACCACACTCTTTGGATTAGCCAAGGATTAATAACATTACGCACATGTTATTAAAATGAATTTATTTTCCGTGTAAAGAAGCCTTTTATTCATGTAAAAAGTCATTCGTAATGTTCTGAATCCACCGTTTCAACAAAGTAGGTATTGGGATATTAAAAAAGTCAGTTTACGTGGCAAAACCTTGAAACTTTGTTCTTAGGAATGTATTAATCTGAACAATGCAACTGTTTTTTTTATTGAATAAGTTAAGTTAAGCTGGGCTTAATGTTTGTGATGTTTACTCTTAAGTCCGTTGGCAAGTACGTTGGCTTGATGTTGCACAACACTGAAAATGTTTGCTCGGACATATAGGTGGTTGGTAAGAGTAAAATATACCTCCTTTGTTAGCAAGTTCAACAACCTTCTCTTAGCCTTCAGCTATTATGAACTACACGGTCCCAACTGTTACGTTGATTGTACCTCTCAGCTGTGTGACATCGTTACGACATACATGTATAAAAAAGGTTAAGTAAAACAAATGTAATTCGGCACTGAGCAGATAAGTGACCCAGTAAATACTATTCTACGTTTTCTATAGTTTTAATTCAACATTATAACTTGGTCTAAGGCAACCCCTCGAGGACCTCCTTGGGTCCAAGACCTCACTTTGAGAAACACTGTGATATTGTATTGTGATTCTAAGAAAGAAAACTGAAACAAGAGAATGACGTACTCCTCTGGATTTATTTAAAACGTATTCCCTTTCGGAGCGAAACATTTTTGGATCGTGGAAATGATGTGCTTGCTTGAATAGTCATCTCTTTAATTGTACGGGTCAATATAGCTTTCAATACGCCAAATAATAAGCAAGATTGAAAAAAAAGAGAAAAATACTTGTTCAAGAAAACACCATTCTACGAAAACAGCAGGACAAACATATACCTATCTGCAATTAAAATAGAATTTTAAAAAGTCAGCCCACACAATGATAAACTATATTATAGTGAATGTTTATGTATATTAAGGAAACAACCGTTAAGAAGGATTAATAAAAATCATTAATTATAAATGAAAGGAACATAAACAGAAAATAGAACACTAGTCTCCAAAACATTAAGAGGAATGTATTTTGTGTATCCCCAAGCTAATGACGAGGACCTATGAATGCATTGAAAGTAATAAACATTTTGGTATACAAAATTTCATAGAAAGAGGTCAATTACATAGTAAATAGGTCATATAAATTTGAGTTTAGAGTTGTGTGTATAAGGCATGAAAGTAGGTCAGTAAGAAAAGTTGGCAACGGTTCCTATATTTAAACGCGGAAGTGAACCAAAAAGATGTCTACAATAGGAACGTAGTGAGAATAAAGCGATAAATATGGAAAAAGATGGCAAAGGAATCACTTTATGATATTCTGTTATTTTGTTCCCTTGAATAATTGACTTCCGTTTCCTTTCCTGTCATAGCATATGGAAGAAAAGGAAAGAGTGACACCTTCGTTACCGCACAACGTATTCTTCTTTTACTCTTTGCAACTCTTTCGACCCATTTTGTTTTCTTATTGTTGTGCTTCTTAGCATGTTAAATACGAAGTTACTCACGTATACGAATACTGTATTTCCGTTTTATTTGGCTCACTGTTTTACACTTCCCTTTTCTTTAAACTTATATTCTTTAAGATGTATGAAACATACTTTCTGATTTTGAAAAACAACAAAAAACTTGCCGACACCCGGGATCGAACCAGGGACCTTTAGATCTTCAGTCTAACGCTCTCCCAACTGAGCTATTTCGGATTGATATATAAATGGGACTGCACACATAAACAAAAGTCAAGATAACAGAGTCAAGCGTTATTAGTGACAGAAATTGTCACTATTTTCGTGAACCGTGAAGATAACAAAATTAGGTGGAGATAACAAAAGCTAATGATTATGTTTATTCTGACTAATGAACCAAGAAAGGCATGAGAAATAAAGCTAAACCTTTACTGCGTATGTATATGTCCTTCCGGATGTGTATTTTACAATTTAAGCGCTACAAAACTACAGTGCGTTACAAGTATAAAGGCTTGAGAAGCAGGGAGCTTCGTTATTTTCTACATTCCATATAGTATCATTTACATGCGTCTACAATTCTTACACCATGAAAGACACCCAAATTACTTAGCAATTACAATTGGGTGAGCTTCTAGGTCTTGTATAACTATAAATGTAATTAGAAGTGCACAGTCATACTAATGTTGCTATTTCTTAAGGGTATGTATGACTGAAATTTCATGAAAATCGTGAAAATAACGACTTTTTTATTTTAATTCTATAAAATAATTTAGACATTCCCGAATGTGAAAATGCATTATTTGCCTCCGAACGCCATTTTTAAATGCTTATTTAAATGTCGGTGGCCTTTAAACTCTGTCAGTCACGCCCTCTTTTGCCTACATCCACATTCGCAAAGCAAGAAGCGAAGTTGTGCAGAAGAAAAGCAACATCTAAAGAAGAAAAAGGTGGAAAAAGCAGCAACAGAATAGAGGAAAAAGAAATCTGAGGGTCCAACCTATCAGCCTGGTGGATTTTAATGTGAGTTATGCAATCAAATCTTTAATCGCTGTTTTCTCAATGTTCGTATTTTCAGCATTTTTCTTCCTGTAAAATGCTCCTTGCGATGCAGTTTTTGTACTACATTCATGAAATTTCCTACACAGGTTCAGAATATCATGAGGAATGGAAATTGCCCTAGGTTTTATTGTGAAATGTATATAAGCATATATTTTTAATTTTCAAACACAAATCTTACAGTTTTTTAGACAAAAAAGAATATTTGTAAATTAAAAAATTTTTGTGACCTAAACTAAAGGAGACACAGAAAAACCCAGAGCAATTTCAAAAAGTATGTGTATTATGAACATAGGGTTAAAATATTAGACCAAAATTCAAAATATTTTGTCGCAAGGGACTTTTTTAGTGACGTAACAAAAAACATACAAAATTTATCATAATTTCTAAACTGTTGGAGAAAAATGGTTTAAATTTAGGTTGTAACATGTTTACATTATATTACACCTATGGTGTAAATTTGAAAGAGCTAGCAATATTAGTTCAGAATTTGAAAATTTCAGTCATACATACCCTTGTACTAAAATAAAATATCCGAAAGTAAGTGTGAAACCCAGGAGGACTTAGTCGTCCGGCAATGCACAGAAACTTAACTGACTATCACAGCTATGTTATCTATGTCAGGTATTCAATATTATTATTTAATTTAATGAATATGCACTTTTCTTTCTCTATCTATATTTATACAATATAACATACATACCTATTCAAGGATTCACTTTCGATCGTTAGTGCCTATGAGAGTTTGAACCCAGAATCCGAATGTTCTTTTCGATATTGTCGTGGTAATACCTCGCTCCGTTTGAAGGTTTCCATTTTCTTAAATTTCTAAAGGTTTGATTAAAATTCATATGTTAGATATTTACATGACAATTAAAATGTTTATCTTAAATTTTTTGGAAACAGCTGCGTAGGTCGCTTTATGCGGAAATAGCTTCTATAAGTTTGTATAACTGGATAAGCCTAAAGGCTAGAAAAAATTACTACAAAAATGTAGATGTCTTAAAAAGATACAATTGATAAAAGTGTAAGTTGTATATAACCATAAGGGACAGTCAAAATGTGCTGCACCACAAATGTAGATGTTTTAAAACAGCAATTTCATATACCTATTGTGACATCAGACATTGCCGAGATAATTTATACTTTATATGTGTTTGGGGTTTTTAATATATTTATAATTTTTCAAACTTCTGTCGCTATTCAGTTATTTTTCACAATGTCAAGGGAAGAGTACTATACAGTGTTATTTTTAAAAATTTGTGACTATATCTTTTGCACTATCCCAATGTGGACACTGAGAGCCATCCCCAATATCTCCATTTTTGTTGAATCTACTGCCAGCAGATACACTGGTGGACTATGAAATCTTTTTCTCATTGTATGCTTGGTGGGTATGAGAATATTTAATATCCAAGCTACCCCATATTCTAAATATGGCTGATAAAATAACTATTGAAAAAGTTGTAATTGTTGCATATTACATCTGGTATCTTTTGACGAATCAATAACTTTGAGGTTAAAATAACTGTTTTCTGTAAGACAATGAAATGCTAAGTGAAGAATCCTCTTACACTAATCAACAAGTACTAGTATGCGTGTATTAAGAAAACGCAGTCATTACGTACTGTGGATAATCTATTACAGTAAAACACTTCTGTAAAACTAAAAAACACGGAAGGAGATACACGAATTTCATGATGATATGCATTTTTTTTTTCAAAATAAATCCCGCTTACTTCATGATCTCTCATTAAAGTACGTACATCAAACGTTGTATATCTTAATTTCTTATTTGCATCTCAAACATTGCTTTTTGTCTATGCTAAGCTAATTTTTTAGAATGTCTCCCTTTCTAATTTTCAGAACTTGCGCACTCCATATTTACAGCTACGTTATTTCTGATTTATGAGTTATGAATTTATCTGAATATAGAGCTAATTGACTTCTTAAAATGTCCAAACGTTTTAGCTACTCTCCTTTATTATAATTGAGTTTCCTCAACACTTAACTTTCCTGGCTAATGGTTTCTTATCTTAGACAAAATGGTGAACCGTGCTTTCTTTATAAATTTGATGTACCTATGTAATTATTGAGTTCATTTATCCATCTCCCTGGTATTTTTTATAAAATAATTAATATTATAACTAAATTAATATTCCCTCAGTGCCCAAAATGAAAATTTTAAAGAAACTGTTTATAAAACGTTTATCTAAATCAATTTGAATATAAGTTTCGGAAAGAATTGGGTTACATATCCTATATATTTAACGCACAAGATTAAATGCCTAAAAATATATTTTCTTAAATTAAGTTTTCAAATTGGTCTCTTATACTTATTTGGCTCTCGTAAATAAGGCTTAAACATATAAAAATATTTTACCATTTAAGCGAAAAACCCCAATTTAATCATGAAATAGTTTTACACCGTTTTCCTTCTTCGTATGATTATCAGTAGATTTGACTTTACATGGTTAGGTAATTTTTCTCTCTGTTTCATTATATATTGAAAGATAAATGAAATGGATGAAATGCTGATTTCATGAACTTAGAGTCGATATACCTTAAGGTTACTCGATTTTAACCTTTACAGAAACAAATAACACAAAGAAAAATCTTATCCGGGTAACTCGTACTGAGATATGAACTCGTGAGCTCTTGAATGTGCGAAAAAATGTTAACCAAGTTAACGTCGTAGATGTTATGGGCTAATGTGTGAGCTGTTAAGTTGTATGTAAAGTAAGAATTGTTACACTGACATATCCTTTTTGTTTTGCGTGTTCCGAAAGGTGCAAAAGTGACAATAATTTGTATTTTCCCTCAGCTAGTATCTCCGCCCTCTTCCTCTTCGGTTTCTAGTGACACCAAATGTCTCAACATTGCAACACATTTTCCTTTCTATTCTGCTGCCAACAGAGCGTCCAATTTCTCGGATTTGGTCCATTATTGTAATGAAATTGAGTTGCTACTTACACTTGGGTAGCCCCTAACAACGCACAATACGACTGCGTGTTATTATCGCCTAACCACAGGGTACTTCAATGTCACCCCTCTAAGAAAAGAAGTTTTAAACACTCTGTGGAGAAGGAGAGAGGTGTTGTCGGCGGCGATTCTAAAGGCACCCGGTGGTGATACCTTAGCCACCGTCTGCAAGCCTCTCGGAGTAAGAACGGCACAAGCACAAGCAGGAATAACCATGGAATAATATCATGTGGAAATAGAGTACATATTCCAATTAAGCACCTTGGCTGTACCTAGAAAAGAAAGAGCTTCTCTGTGCACTGTCATTCATAGATGATCACATAATTACACTACTTACATAAATGCTCATTTTTAGTCTATTTTGCATTAATCACAGTAACTGAAGTAGGATTTGCCAGTAATTGATTTGTCAAACTCTGGTTGCTTAGAAAATTATCCAATTCTTTCAATCATCAACTTTTGTTTGTTAGGAACTGTGGTTAAGAAACTAAAATAATAACTCAGTTTTAGAACATGGTAACTATACGGTGCACATAATTATATTTGAAAGGAGTTAAACATGCAGTAGTGAAATCAGCGAAAGAGATAATGCTATAGAAAAGAAAGAAAGAATGCATGAAAGAAATAATGAATGAAAGAAAGAAGAATAGAAAGAAAAAGAAGAAAAGAAAGAAGAGAATTAAAAAAGAAAGATAAAAGAAGAAATAAAGAACGAAGTAAAACAGGAAGAAAGAAAGAAAAAAGGAAGAAAGAAAGACAGAAAGAAAGAAGGAGAAAAAGAAAAATAAAGAATGAAGGAAAGAAGGAAGGAAAGGCGAAAAGAAAGAGACAGAGAAAGAAAGAAAAAGGAAGAAGGAAATAAAGACAGAAAGAAAGGAGAAAAAGAAAAATAAAGAAAGAAGGAAAGATGGAAGGAAAGACGAAAAGAAAGAGACAGAGAAAGAAAGGAAGAAAGAATGAAAGAGAGAGAGAAAGAAAGAAAGAAAGAAAGAACGAAAGAAAGAAAGGTAGAAAGAAAGAGAGAGAGAAAGAAAGAAGGAAGGAAAGAAAGAAAGAAAGGAAGAAAGAGGGAAAGAAAGAGAGAAGGAAAGAAAGAAAGAAAGAGGGAAAGAAAGAAAGAAGGAAATAAATAAAGAAAGAAAGAAAGAAAGAAAGAAAGAAAGAAAGAAAGAAAGAAAGAAAGAAAGAAAGAAAGAAAGAAAGAAAGAAAGAAAGAAAGAAAGAAAGAAAGAAAGAAAGAAAGAAAGAAAGAAAGAAAGAAAGAAAGAAAGAAAATGTGTTTTCATAGTGATAGGACCGTTTCTGTGTACTCTTTGTCATTTTCTCTCTCACTTCCTGTTCCTCACCCTCTTACGTAACCTCGCCGTATCCGTCTTTCAACCTTTGCTCTTCTTCTTTACCCCTCTCTCCTGTTCCTCTCTTCAAACTTCCTATCTTCTCTGCATAGCTCTTTAAGTGCTCTCCCTCCCTCTCCTCTCTGTGTAACTTACATGCCATAATTTTATGAAACACGTTATGAAATTGTTTTCCATTATTGGGAGATTAAAGATTATATTCTAATTTTAAAAAATGAAACAGTTTAACAATTTAATACATCAGAATTAATTTTTTCCAGATTACTCAGAAAGATGGGAGTTAGTTGTTAATTATATATACCAGGTGAGTCAGCTGCCGCTATTTATTCTGATCTATGGAACTCGCAGTTTATAGTCTATAGTCTAATGAAGAAATTAAACATTTCAGCACAAAGCAGCTCTGCCCTTCTATTCGGTAATACACACACCCAGAATTAATACAGCCCTGAATGAGGACCAAGAAGCTGCGTAAAGCTTAAATAAACGACGTCTCTTCATGCATGTAATATTAGCAGGGTGATAAACAAATGCTCTCCCAAAGTGGGACAGAGAATACGCGGCAACTGGTCGAGTGGGTTAGCGTACTCTAACATGGTGAGAGAAAGGTTAAGTTCAAAACAACGTCATATTGTTTTGGTTTTTTCTTTCTCCTAGTCTTTATTGTCTCTATATTATTAATTACAAATTTATTAATTGTTTCTATTGAATCTCTTGTGAACCAAAGACACAGGAATTGCAGTCTGATATTAAGGATCTACAGGGATTAGTTCATCATATACAAGGGTGGGTCAAAAAGTAATGCCTCCTATTCTTTTCCTCTTTTAATTGCCAAGAAAATGGAATCCAATTTGCATAGCTTGAAAACTAAAACATTGGCGATTAATTTGTCACTATTCAATATAATCTCCGTCCTTTTCCACAGTTTTAGTCCACCTTTTAACTAGGGCATGTATTCCAGTGTGGTAAAACACACGGTCTTGCTTCCTAAGCCATTGACTCACGGACGTTTTCACAGCCTCCTCATCTTCAAAACGAATCCCACGATGAGCTTCTTTTAGTGGCCCGAACGGATGGAAGTCTGATGGTGCCAGGTCAGAAGTGTATGGGGGGGGGGGGGTGAGGTAAGACTTGCCATCCCAATTTCTCAATTTCTGCAGTGGTATAACGGCTAGTGTGTGGTCTTGCATTGTCATGCAAAAGAAGAACATCCGCAAAAGTTTTTGTTGGGCGAACTCGGCGAAGACGTGCTTTCAGCCTTTTGAGAGCTTTGACGTATTGGACAGAATTTATTGTGCATCCGTGCTCCATAAATCAATCATAAACACACCCTCTGCCACTCGCTGCCGACCGCTGAGTTTTGAATCTTTTTTCTTCGGTGACGTTGTGTGATGCCATTCCATTGACTGCCTCTTTGGTTCAGATTCTAAAAAATAAACCCACGTTTCGTCTCCAGTAACAATTTTTTCCAGAAACTCCTGTCCCTCCAAATTGAAGTGCTGCAAGTGTCCGGATACTATTGTTTTCCTTGTTTATTTGTTTGGGCGGTTAACATTCTTGGTTCACAACGTGAACAAACTTTTGAGTAACCCAGTTGTTGAATAATCGTCATCACACTGCCTTTACTGAGGGAGGTAATGTGACACAGTTCACCTTTTGTTACCCGGCTATCACTACGAATGATGTCATCGACTCGCTGAATGTTGCATGGAGTCACTGCAATCACCGGCCTGCCGCTTAGCTTTTCATCTGCCAATGGTGTTTGCCCTTCAGCTTCGTTACAGCGACGAACCCATCGTCTAACAGTGCTGACATCCACTGTTGCATCACCATATACATTTTTTAGCCTTTCGTGAATGCGAATTGGCGTTTCACCTTCCGCAGTCAAAAATTCAATTACAGAACGCTGTCTAATACGAACGTTGATGTCAGCCATTTTACAAGAGGGTGCAGTGCTGCCACCTGTTGACTTAGGAAGTTACTACTGCAGGAGATTGGAGAAGAAGGTTTGAGGAATTGAGCCAAATTCAAAGTTTTCACAAAACTTACTTATTTAAGGGGGGGAAAAGTAGGAGACATTACGTTTTCACCCACCCTCGTAAGTTGCGCCGAGCTCTCTCTACCGGCAGATAGGAGAGACGGTTGCCCTTCAAAAGGAAACTACAGATTATCTTTACCTTTTATTAGGTATCGTGTTTAACGTTGTGACCGTTATAAACTGTATTGTATCTGGTGTTGTAAACCATGTTACGTAGTTTGCTTTCACATTTTAGGAGAATGTCGACAACATTAAATCAAATAGGTAGTTTTTGTTTCATGCTTAAATATTATGTTTCACTTTGCATTTTTGAAATGTTGGAAGGTTGAACGGGTCAAGCATAATAATATTTTGAAAGTCAATTGCCGCATAGTTTCTTATTTTGCTGTATTCTATGTTAATCCAAAAATTAATTTGGCCACAGAACATTTTCAAACTAGATTTTTCACTGTTTTCACTACTTTGAGTAATTCTCTAAAAACCTTTGAACATTTTAAGAGAGAGATAGCAGGCCATAAAATTGCGTCATAAACGCGTCAGGTGTAAAACTGTTAGCTGTGTATTGTAGAAAATGGCGGTGAAGTGAAAATATGCCTTGAAATAAGGAGTATTTAGGTGCCACGGCTTTAGCGCCGCCTCGCTTTTCTAAGCTCTCATTTGCGAGACTACGTTATTTACAAAGATGATACAGCGACGACATGGCTTGTGACATATCAGAATACAGCACAAAGTAGCTTGAACTGCTTGATAGCTGAAACTTACGTTACATAATCCGAACTTGGTCTAAGACATTACCCCGACATTATTTCAATTCTCTTATGCCACCGGCGTCTAACATGCTACAAGTCAATGTGGTATATGTGGGAACTCAAAGTTGGCAAACTTCTTGTATAGGAACATGAGACAAATAGGAGAGTTTTGGGCGCCGTTTCACAAGAGAAAAGAAATGCGAAACCGCGGCCCCAGAGGGTTGCCAATATCAAGACGATATTGGGACAAGATCAACAGACACTCGGTCAGGCTTGCATGGTTTCGCCCTCAAAGGAGTCGGCCGCCCTAGCTCCAGGCTTACGTTAGTTATGGAGTTAGGAGAAGACACACGTTTCCTGTTGCTATACAACTTAGCAAGCGGAAATACTTAATGATACTAACCTCTAATGTCATTTCCTTGACTGTTTCTGGCTTCTTCTTAATTTACTTCTGACTTCCATTCAGATTTCTACATTGCCACATATTCTATTTTTGTTTCTTAAACGTAATGATCAGCTTTACACTGCTATACCTTTCTTACCTTTCAGAACTCGCATGAAAAATGGTACAGCTCAATTCTTCTCCAAATTTGTTAATGACTGCGTTGCTGAAGGCAAGACGTCACAGAGTGACCGATCCACTTTCCTCCACTCCACCACAGCTCCATTTCTAACGTCCGAATATCAATTGTTCGGCGGTCGGTCCGTAGTTATTAAGCCAAATCAGGTAATCCTTCATACTAAAAGTCGCCAGTCAGTCAGTCAGTCATTCATTCAGTCAGTCGTCAATCGGTCAGTCAGTCAGTTAGTCAGTCGGTCAGTCGGTCAGTCAGTCGGTCAGTCGGTCGGTCGGTCGGTCAGTCAGTCAGTCAGTCAGTTAGTCAGTCAGTCGGTCGGTTGGTCAGTCAGTCAGTGGGTTGGTCAGTCGGTCAGTCCGTCAGTCAGACAGTCAGTCAGTCAGTCCTTCAATGAATACACTAGTAAGTGCAGTAATGCATTGAAGGGAATTATTTCTTTTCATTTATACATACATAACATATAATGTAAAATAAAAAGAGCATATATTGGTACATTACTATATGCTAATGACGAGATTTTGACTGCAAACTCGGAAGACAAATTGCAACATGCTATATATGAGTTAAAATATATCTCAGTGGAATATGCATAATTTTCAAATTTCGTACGGAAAGACAATAAGAATGGCTTTTAGAGCAATTAAGCACAAAAGAATAAACATATATGTAAGAAATCATTCAGAAAGTCCTGGATATAATGTGTTATTGCTCGTTTGCTATTTACAAGATAATCTTCCCTCCAGTGGTGGAACATTTCTGAATGCAAGTGGATGAATTTCATAAGAGTAATATAACGGCTATCTTATATTTTTTAGTTTAAAAATGTGTGTGTAAGTATTAAGCGCTGTCATTAGGTACTTATTGTCATTTGTTAATTTCCCTGCTAAATTTAAATGCTCAGTTTGATTATAAATATGGCATGTTTTGAATATTTCTCGCAAACTTTAAATTTTCGAAAAATGGCTCAAACAATTTTGAGATAATATACTATTTAAGATGTTTTAACACACTCATAGCTCAAATTTACTAGAAATAGCGTCTGAAGCTCCCTCCATGATTTCTGGTTAATTGGTAAACCATAAAATATTACCACATTGGCCATCGAGGAACTGTGCCCTGAAAGTAATAAATGCTTAAGGTCAGCCACGTGCTGACATCACGAAGTGTAAGCAATTTGCAGTGAGAAGTAAACATGCTTTCAAGGACAGCTGACGTTAGGAAGCGATGTAATTCCAGAGAGCTCTATCGCACCCGGCACATGTATTAAACAGTAGTCAGTCGGTAGTGAGTTGGCCAGAGTTAGAGACAGGAAGTGTAAAGTGTAGTAGTGGAAGCATTACATTTTGACCCACCCTCGTATTTATATCGGCCAACGCGAAGTTGATAGAGGAATACTCGTTTGTAAAAATAGTTGATGCAAAAGTAAGTAATGAAAACTGTGTGAAGACAACTTATCTGGTTTTTATTTCTTGTATTATATTTTTCTATAATTTCCCCATGTCTTTTGTGTGAATAGTTTATTGACTGTATATGGAATAGAGAAATCCGTTGTTTACAAATACTATAATGTTAAGGCCAACTAATTACAAAGAATTGTTACCCAGTTATTTTGCGCTCTTAGGGAAGTTTCATAGTTTACTGGATTGTTGCACAACTCATATCACACAGAAGTGAAGATATTATCCGGGTAAAATAGCGCCTGGTTGAGCTTATATCATTTTTTGCGCGCCACAGGATTTCAAATGGCGCTCTATGTCGCCCTCCTATTGGAACTCGACTCTCTGACTCTCTTAAACATTGCCGTCATCCGTTCAAAGTGGTTGGCGGCAAGTTTTGAATAAGTGAATTATCGTATCTATCCTAGCCATTGTGAATTACAAAACATTGAAATACAGCTCTTACACATAAACGCCTGTCATCTCATATATTTTTAAAACAAAGTGGATATTTTTATACAGTTCTATTCATTCGTAATAAGATATAATTTAGCATTATACAGTGACTTTTCCCCCCACAAATTCTTATACCGCGAAGTGCTTGTGAAAGCTAATACTGGTGTATTTTATGACAGTCTAATGTTTTGAAAGTGCCATAAAACGCTATATGTGCTCAAATGCGATAGGTATAAGTTGTAATTAATGGATTTTTTTTCAAATGGATACTTAACAGGCAAAATGAAAATATGTTACGGAATGTTTGCTTAAGTGCTGGCCGAGTGCAAATGTCTAGATTTACGTGAAAATAACAGAGTGAGGTGGCGCCACTGTAACCTGTGCGGTTCACATTCGGGTTGTCATGTGCTCGATGCCCATCGATCACGCACCCTACATGATTTTTCTTGGTTTTCGTTCATTACTTACGTGAATGCTGAGGTAGTTACCTATATACTACAGTCTCATTTCCATAATTTCCCTTCATTCAATTTTCTTATTATCTTTTAGGTGTGCTAGTGTATGGTGGTGCGGATAGATGATGCCAATGCTTGCACATTGTAAATGCTTTCTCGACACTGGGCGGTGTTGTGTGGTCGTGTTGCGATCTACCTATACTGCATCCGTCTTAAGGAACACACTTTTGCATCACTTCGCGCCCACGTGCACAAACATGATAGACGACAGGGACACTTCCGCTACGTGACACTAGGTTCAAACAAGTTGCATGCACAAGAGTAGCTTACCAGTAGGCTCTGTTTTGTAAGTTTTGTTCGCGGAATTGGTCATAAGAAAGTGTGCTTCTTAGGACGGCAGGAGTATACCTGCCTACCTACGTCCCTCGCAACTGCCTATTTACCTACCTATGTACCAAGCTTAGGAGTTCCAATATATATTTCCGCAAATAGCTCATTTACCATTTTATTGTATCTATAAATACTGGCAGTTGCTCCTCTCCGTCAATTAGGAATGTGGTCTTATGGAGAAATAGGAGGAAGCTGTAACAACTGAATACAATTTCCCTGTCATTGAACGAAAACACTTTTCCATAACTTTATGCTGTAGCAAGGCAGCACTCCGTTTATTTAAAATACAATCGATGATGCCTGTACGCAATGGGTATCTAGATATTTAGTGTAATTTTATTCAGTTTACTTGTTTTGGTTTGTGGCAATGGTTAATGTTAACTATATTTAAAAAGGCAAATTATACATTTAGTGCGATCTAAGTAAAATATGGTTTTACTGTAGAAAATGAAAATTCTATACACAGTAGGTGAGATTTACTTTCAATAGAAATACAGCAGCAACAGTAATAATAATAATAATAATAATAATAATAATAATAATAATAATAATAATAATAATAATAATAATAATAATAATAATAATAATAATAATAATAATAATAATAATAATAATAATAATAATAATAATAATAATAATAATAATAATAATAATAATAATAATAATAATAATAATAATAATAATAATAATAATAATAATAATAATAATAATAATAATAATAATAATAATAATAATAATAATAATAATAATAATAATAATAATAATAATAATAATAATAATAATAATAATAATAATAATAATAATAATAATAATAATAATAATAATAATAATAATAATAATAATAATAATAATAATAATAATAATAATAATAATAATAATAATAATAATAATAATAATAATAATAATAATAATAATAATAATAATAATAATAATAATAATAATAATAATAATAATAATAATAATAATAATAATAATAATAATAATAATAATAATAATAATAATAATAATAATAAACGTTATTATTTGTGAAATATCACTCCTTGAACTTTTGAAAGACAAGCGTGTGACAAGTGAAGCCCGGAACTCCGGAGTTCCGCTTGGTAACAGGAAAGACTGGGAGGAAATTTATGAAACGCGGAAATTCCTGTTCTCGCTATCAATTAAGATTACAAGATTAATTTACATCCGTAGAGCATAACACTAATTGAGCAAACTCGTTGCTTATCAGTTCAATGTCTACCCTGATTTAAAAAATGAACAAAGAATTCTGAATTATGTGATCGATGAATGGTGCTTAAAAATGTTCTAGTGCATCCTTGATTGGAAGGCTAAGCTTAGGGGAGACTAATAAGCGAAATGTGACATGCTTGAAGTTTATGCAGTCTTATTAATTGGGATGTCCTGTTTAATTTTATAGGACTCATACAAAAGTATTATATTTTAAACACACTTCTAAAAATTGTACTGCATTTTCGATTCTGTATACCGAGCAGGATGGCCCAATTAATTTCTTCTGAGGCCCGCATTTGGGAAGTTCAGGTTCGATTCCCGTGGTCATCCTACCTGACCCTGGGCTTTCCGAGGGTTTTCCCGGGTCGCCAGGTGAATGCTGTGATGTAGGTTAATTACATCTCCGAATTTGCTGTCCCTCCAAATTCATCTCAATATCATTTCACACCATCTCTCATCTGGTGATCTCTTTCAGGGTAGAAAGAAATGTCTCGGCGTTGCATGGCAGAATGATATGATTTTGGTAAAACATCCTCCTCTGTAAGGACGGGTCTAGTCTTCGAATCGGTCTGGTGGGGCCGTTTCCGGACCACAGTAGGGTGGGATTGTTCTGCTCTGCCAGGGAGTGGTACAGTGCAGGGACCCTACACTCTGCACTGTCATAGCTCCTTTGGACGATCGCTCTCTGTCTCCTCTCGCCTCATTCTTCCTCTCGGGGGTGCATAGCTACAATATAGGAAGTTTGGACATCCTGCCGGATCCCCACCGTAGCGTAGTCCAGTCTAGTCTATTTTGTACAGTGAATTCTGCATCATTTAACAGAACAATATGATGTCCCATACGCAGTTTGGAGTAGAGCGGTAAAGGTTACTCTGTGTAAATCTAAGATAAACTTTGGAGAGGGATGTCAGATCTTTTGTGCCTATGCCCCCGAAGAAAGAAAGTTGCGAGGTGAGAATACATTAAGAGTGGTCAGATCCGAGAAAAGAGAGAGCAAGAGGCACGATCCCTAAGTTTTATACATTCAAACTTCCCAGAGGAGGCTCTAAATTGGCTCCTGTCCGTCCCTAAGAGCTTACAGACCCTTAGGAGAGCCCCGGGAGCCGGAGACCTCCCGCGATTTGAAGGATAAGGGTTTTCAGAGAAGAAGTTGTCTGACAAGCACGTCGAAACCTTCTCAATTCCACCCACGATGATATTAAGTGAAATAAGAAACGAGGCGAAATGGAGGGTTATGCTTATTTTTTTCCAGCATTTGCCTAACAATTTGGTGAAACTTCCGGAAAAAATCATGGGTCAGAATGGTCGGATACGGGAATCGAACTCACACCTTTCAAACGCGAATCAGAAACGTTCACTACTAATGTTATGCACACCTGCTTCAGTGTACTTAGGAATATGGTATCTCTCTTTTTAAATATAGTGTCGCGAACGCATTGTTCAGGCTAGACGGTGCGAGGGTGGAGTTCAAAGAGCCGGACAGTGTAGTGCGGAGATAAAAGCTCGCCGAAACGGTGGGGGAAGGAGGTGGATTTCTGGAGAGTTCGTCTTTCTTCTAGCGCCGTCTTGATTGTTTGAGGACATTCCAGATAGTGAGTAAGCTATAAATAAAAAGCCGCAGCTCGTCAAGGGGACAGTCGATATGATGTGCGTGAACAGCTGTAAAAGTGAACTCTTTTGTGGTCGATGACCTTGCAAGTTGTATGTGTATGTGACACAATTCTTCCACTGTAAAGGTTGACAAAGTGTGTTTTACGGAAATAAAGAGCAATTTTGTTTCACGAACCCACAAAATCACAATATTGTGACTTTGTGGGTTCGTGAAATTAAAAGTCGAATTGCACAAACTCAAAATGTTCTTTATTTCCACCAAATTACAGTTGGAACACTTGCCGATTACATAGAATTACGTAGCGCACACAATTACAGTCCACCAGTTCGTCTGTCACAGATTTACTCCACACTCACAATTACGTACAACTCCTCTGATACACTACACAGTCTTCCAGTCCGTTCCTAATACGGTGCTCCTCACGGCTGCTCACCAAGAACTGAACTCTTCTCCAGCCCGGCGCGTCGCTTTTAAAGACCATCTGACCTATCTAGAATGTTCCGGGTTAGATGAAATATTCCGACTGTTCCAGACGTTAGGGGGAGTGGAAAGAGGCGACCAGTGGCAGTTTCCTCACCATCCCCTTCAGTGAACGCCACAAGATAAATGGGTAGGCGTGGCCTCAAGGCCTTCTGTCGCTCACCCAGCTGCTAGCTGGCCGTGCCTTCCGATAATTAGGTGACAATATGTATTTTTCTCCAGTGTTGCTTTAAACAGTGCTTTCCATGAATATTTTCTGATATAAAAATTAATAATTAATAAGAAATTTATAATTATTAAACATAGCTAAATTAAATTGTGGGATAGTAAATCAATACTTCAGTACTATTAACTATTTAGGTTCTCTCATATGTAAAATTGATATTTTGATTTTGGTGTTTTGGAAAATTTATTGGGTTTCTTTGGCTTGGCAATGCTATTTACAGGATGTAATGGTCAATGTTGCGTACTTTAGAGCATGTCTCAGTCTTAAGTTGTTAATAAACAATCACAAGAGAGAGATAATAAAGTTTGAACAAAAAATCCCTCTAAAACACTACTGATGCAAGAGTATAAAGCCGCTACCGTAGCTCGAAGAATATGTGAAGTGGAATGAGAAGGTGTTAGTGAGCGGAGCATGTGGCACAATGATTGTTCCAACGTTTCAACAATGGAGATGAAAAACACTAAAGATTTACCACGTTCTGGTGGACCTACAATATAGAAAATTGAGGATACACTCCAAGTTTTGCAAGAAAATCCACAAAAAAGCCTTAACATAGGCAACATTTAATATTTCCTTACGTTTATGCTCTTTCAAACAAATTTCAAATCTATTAACATATTTTGTCAAACACTTAGGTATGAATTAACTCAAGCTACACATTGATGCAATGTTAATGACTAGAAAGCTTTTCATCTAAACCAGCCTTGATGTTGTAAAGCTTTCAAAAGCATTTAATATGTGACCACAAATTTTGCTAAACGGAAAATTGAATTAGACGTGAAACATTAAACTTCTCTGCCGGGATTCGAACCATGGATATTGTCGCGAACCCGATCGAGATAAAGGACTTGCCGGCCCAGATTAAGTTACGCTTATGGAACATTCTGGTGAAGTCTTGACTGTTTCGATTTCTTGTTTGTTCCGGAAGTATCTAGAATTATTAATGAGGTACTAAGAAATTATGACACGTCAGCGGACAGTTGTAAAACAGTCGCGGGAGAGGTAAGCGGAGAACAGCCGAGAGTTGTAGTAAACAGTAAATAGCTGTGAACAAATGCTGTGTAACGAGAGCTGATTGTTATTGTCATCGACCTTGGTAGATTATGTTGTGATATGTGATGTAATCCTGCTGCTACGGAGTGTATTTCTACGCAAATAAAGAACATTTGGAATATCTGCAACTCGGCCTTTTAATTCTACCAACCCACAAAGTCACAATATTTAGTTATAAACATAGGAGTTCCTTTTATCTATTTAATTTTACGTCACTTAAACTACGTAGTCGTAGCGCCGGATTTCTATATGTTAGAGATACCTCACGGTTTGGTGAGTGGCGATGAATTAGACATATAGGTTTCATCCATGTATTATACTATTTTATTTCGTCCCGTGACCCAAAGTTCCTAGCGCTGGTAACTTTATCTTTGTTTCTACATGCGAATGGTAAATGTCAGCTTAGATATCAGCCCGGCATATATGTAGAAATCCTTTATGAATTAGGCACATAACATTAGTGTGCCATCAAGTAGACCTGCTTTCGTTATCTGTCCATAGATGGCGGAACCTCCGCTATTACCAACTGTTTTCCTGTTTTATAAGGCGGAACTTTGTCGTGCTATTAAATACCCAGATTTACTGTCCCACTGAATGAAACCATGAAAAAAAAAAGGGGGAGATAAGAACTTGAGACGTCTGAAATACAGCACGTAGACCTTTATTATATGCTTCTTATATAGAAGCTGCTCCTTCGCGACTATTAACCCTTTTGTTGCCAAAGTCGATTAGATATACGGTGCCCGCGCGTTGTTTAAGGATTAGTATGAAATTTCACTAATATATTAAAAAAATCACATTTTCTTTTTTTTAGTCTATAGAATAGTGTAATGCAAAGAATGCTTAGATAGCACCCCGAAGCCATTTTAATGCTCTAATGTAGTTTGAAAATTACGCGAATGCCAGTGTTCGATATGAATTCTAATTCTGTATCCTTGTTTTCTCGCTATTGAAAATTTAGCATTTTTCATCATCTAAAATACTCCTTGCGTCGCAGTTTTAGTGTTAGACTAATGAACTTGCTACACACGTTCATAGATACACAGTGAATAGAAATTGCCTTGGGTGTTATTGTGAGATGCATTTTCAGTATACTTTCTTTAATTCAAAACACAAACATGTCAAATGTCAAACTTTGGGCAAAAAACCAAATTCATAACAATTTCTGGAGCTTAAAGTTATTGAGGCACAGAGAAACCTAGGGCAAATTAAAAAAAATGGATGTATTGGGAACCTGTTGTTAAAATATTAGACCAAAATTTAAGTTATTTTGTCGCAAGGAACTTTTTAGTTGACGTAACCAAAAACAAACAAATTTGACCATATTTTCCAAATTATCAAGGTGAAATTGACAAAATCTGGGCTATATCATATCTGCTCTAATTTACATCCGTGGTATAAATCTTAAAAAGCTAGCATTATTAATTCAGGATTTCAACTTTTCGGTCATAGGTATCCTTATATGCGAACCAGCCGGCCCTTGTAGGCATGGTTGTCTCTAGCGTTCTGTCGCGCAGAGATCGCGGGCTCGAGTCCTGCCTTGCGCATGAGCGTTTATGTGTAGTGAATATGTGTAAAACTAGAGAAAACGGATAAGAAAATGAACAAAAATAATAAAAAACGGTTAAATAAGAAAAAACAAAAGAAAAAATATATCTATATACATATATATTTCTTCGTTTATAAAAAAAAAACTCTCAAATATATCAGTAGCGGTGAAAAGTGCCAGCCTGCTACTAATGGTAATGTTATCCTTTAGAAAAAAATTATAACAAATGTAATTTTAAAGTAAAATTAAAAAATGTAAAAGGTGGATTTTGCCAATTAGATTCTCTTGAAAACTCTTAACAGAATCATCAGATGGCGAATGTATATCCAGCGCATGTTTAATTATGACAAGGTGTGGTAGTTTTACTATCGCAGTTTGAAGTGAAATGTTACATATTTCTTTTGAAATAAGGCGAATTTATATTTAGCACTACAAAAATGTACTCAATTACAAATAAAATAATTATAAACAATATTAATAACTATGTTATATTAAATAAAAGTATGCAAAATTTGACTCAATAGTATCGATGGTTTTAGGATGGTTTGCATCAATATGTGCTTTACTTTGCAAAGTTAAGGTATTCTAGTTACTTTCTCCATTGTCAGAGTATATGTATCGATATCACACTCGTCCTAATACAAAATGGGTGTTTTACAGCATCCTTTTATCACTCTGGTATTAATACCTGCTGTCTTAAAATTCCCAATTTTTTTGTTTTACACATATACTTGTGCCCAATTTCTTCTTGTTTATCACTAATATTCAGAGTGTATTAATCAGACTAATGAGAAGTTCACACATATCTCAAAAAATTCAATAACTCATTTCTCATGCAAATATCACAAAAATATAGCGTTTCATCAATTTTAAGGAAAGGAAAACCGCGAAAATGATCTCATATAAAAATAGTTGAACTGGAGAAATGCTGTTGGACATTTTCGTTCCCTACTTTTGAAAGATTCTGGATTTAATCACCAAGTACTATATTAACCAACTTTTCGTTGCTAAATTATGCTGTTATGGGTTTTTTTTGTAATTTTTTCAGTCAGTTTACATAAAACTATGTATTTCCAGTGAAATATGCCTAAGGAATTCGTTAGTGGAATTTAGAACTAACTCTATTAGTAGCAGAGGAAGCAAGATGGTGTGACGAAGGTACAAGACCTTGACTAGTGCAATGTGCATCTCCACTATTCAACATAAGCATTTGGCCACCCGAAAAGCTTTTGAGGAACTCCCTGAGGGTTCCGTTAAATCAACAGCATGTCGCTGTTACTCGCACGTGCCTTGTGACAGTGTAAATATGGCGTGTGTTTATGTCACGCGATTCTTATTATTAGGCTCCCTGCATTGGATGAATCATCCACCAACACACCATACAACGGAATAATGCGATTTTAATTAATACTCTCCCTCAGCTTGTCTTCTGGATCAGAGATTCGTACACACGATGACTGGCAAATTACACACAAACGCAAAAGCTTCCGAGCGATGCTTCAAAATTAAATCGCTTGCAAATATATTATTCAGTTCTAACGTACAAGTTACAATGCTAACATAAAATTAACAACAGTGTAAATTTTTGGTTGGGAAGACTGACGTAAGACGTCTGGTTGGGTATACAACCAATCTCCGACACGCTGACAAGCACCAAAGTGTTGTAATTTAAAGAAGCGAATGAAAATGTTTGTAACGTAGTTCCTGTTTAATTTATGTTCAATTCCTGTAACATTTATTATTGCGTTCCATATCTGAATATCAGTGGGAATAACAAACGATAATAGCATATAGATATGTGCAACTTATAACAATCTGTAACAATGAAATGGATTTGTATGAGACTTGCTGCTCACTATTATTCTTGTAATTTTGCTTCTGAGAATACGATGATTTTTGATTCATTAATTCATATTTTGTTTATATAGGGAGATAGTTGATGATTTCTGAAGTATGGCTTTTATTTAAGTGTTATTTTTTTATTTGAAATGTTATCTTTTTGCTAAATTTTGAGTTTTGAGGTTTAATATTTTCCTATATACACCAATAAATAACTTGTAAGATTAGAGATATCTGAAGACGTTTTGACATTTTAATATTTTTTAACCTGTTTAATATGAATAATATGTGTTATATGACTTTTAATTAGAATTGTACTATCTGTAATTTAATGTTTGAAGTATTTTTATGATTGAATGCTAATATAAATTAAAATACTTTGAAGTATTATCTATAACAGTAGAAATTTACAGGTTGTGCCGGTTACCAGTATCCAACGGCTTTTGAAAGGTAGATTTAGAAATTGTTTTGTTTTTAAATAGCCGGTTACCGGTTGATTCCTTATTGGATACCAGTAATATATTACTTTAAGAATTTTTCTTTTATTTTGTTAAATATTTAAGTAAATGAATATATTTTATTATATAATCGAAAAAAAAATTGGGAAATGTAAAAGTGGGTTAAAGTAAATTTTACGTTTAAGTATGTTTTTTATTATTATTATTTTTATTGTTGTTAATAAAAATTGTAGAAATTATAACAAGTTAAATAAGTGTAAAAGTTTGAAATATTTATACTCTAGCTTAAGAAATTAGATGTCAGTGTATGATATTGCAGATCTTTATTTATCTATACTTGTCATTCTTGCAATAATATACGAGTGTTTATAATTCTCCCTGCGATATGAATTATTTATTTTGTGATGAGGAAATAAAAGAAACCATTTTACAGCATTCAGAGGGACGGATAGATTAGATAACGGAGGGAACATATGGTACCTGGACCCACGTTTGAATATTTTTTTACACCCTCGGAGGAACGGATGAGATAAAGGGACGCAGATGTATAGCCTGAGGAACGGACGACGTGAGCGACAGAGATGCGCAGAGTTCCCTAGCAGTTACTTATTTGTCTATTATACCTACCTGATAGGTCTTCAGTGGCGACCAGCTCAAGCCACCGCACGATTAGTAAACATGTTGTATGCCTTTTCATGACGATGGCGATACTAAACAATATCTCGGTTAAATAAGCTTTCACATGTGGGAAAAATCAATAATCTAATTACTATATCTGGTTGACTATACATTTTTTGTGGACTTTGGCCTGTTTTGGAACCTGGAGTATTAAATCAAGTAGGTTACGAAAATTCGTATAACTGATACTCTTTGTGAGGTCCTTTTACTACAAAGTAAGCAGAAGAATATACAGAAGTGACGTTTCGCTAGAAACTAAAAGCCCATAAGTGATTATAAGACAAATAAAAGAATAAGGCTACTTTTATATTCTCAGCGCAGGCAGTATAAGTGCAGGACTTTGCACCCAGGTAATGTGCCGATGTCTGATCGACATGTGAGGCTGCTCATGTGAGAATGGTGGACAATGCGACGTATAGGTCGATATACTCTGGTTTCCCATGGATTCATTCCATCACTTGGTCCATCGTCACCTTCCTTTGCTTCATTTCATTTTAATTTTATACTGTACCGTTCCGTTCACCCATTCCTGGTTCTTTGATGCCAAGCCTTCTGACCTCAGGCACTCATCTGAATTCTACTTACGAGGAGAGTAAGCCAAGCATTCATATGGTTGCATTTATAACGCAATATTTTGAAAACATTAAGCGGGTTTTCTTTGTTCTCATTTATACACTTTTATCTAAGGAAGTGTAGCTACTCAACAATAAATCATTACAAGCTATGTTGTGAAAGTTTTCGTGAACTCTTTTGTCCTTATTATAAATATGTGTTCCATATCAGAGGTTGCGTATCAAACCACTTTCGTGATTTCCTTCAAAAGGAGCATGTCATTCTCCCAATGAAGCTTCACAGGTAGCTCGCTTTAGCCGAATCACAGCTGTAAGTGACCCTAACTATCGCAAAACTCCAATAGAATGAGCATGCTTTTATAATGCACAGAATAATAAAGAAAGTATAAAACACCAATAATATTAGGCGTAATTTTATAATAAAATAAATAATTGCTCTAATTGAACGGTAAGATATAGTCAAGAGTATCAGCTTAAGTATCACAAGACATGAAACAACGGAAGACCAATTACGACACATAAAAATAAGGAAGATAAGCAAATACGAAACACAAAAAAGTAGGATAGAAATAAAGCACCACTCAGTAGTGTACATTAAACTCTGTTTTCACGCCTGTTTCCTATTGTTAACTTTATAGCATCTCCGTTGTTTCGCCTTTAATGGGAATTTCCATATACTCCCGCCTTCGTGCCTGCCGGTAGCTTGCCCTCAATCTTCTATCCGAAGCTGTAAACGATCATGGTGAATATTTCCCACGCCATTCCAGGAAAACTTACAACATTCCAAGATATATACTCAGAGTGCTTATATAAGCTCAAATGGGCTGGCACATCTTCACATACTTCGTGAAAAACACATAGTAACCGATGAAGTATTGCTAAAATAACTGAAAAAGTAGTCTAGCTATTATACATGGCTTATACAATACGGTAATTTTAAAAAGTACCAGCGTAGTTTTTTCAGAGCGTCATTTTTGTTTTCAAATTCTAATGCTTCAAATGTTATACTCTTTTTGATTTAGTGTTTAAGATTATTTAAACTTAATGTTATGTCACATCCATTTCTGGACTCCTAGAGACATGATCAATTACAAAAATAAGTACAAAAATCAAATGTTCCTCCTGAATATATACACGTTTTTATTTAAAACACTATTGACCGAAGTCGACCATTAATTTTTTGTATTAAAATATAACTAATTAAGTTCTTTCTGAAAAATCTTCAACTGTGGAGATTATTACCCAACACTCATTAAGATAATAAGCGACCCAAAATTAATAAAAGTGTGGCGAAAATGGACACTGGGTTTGCCGGTAAAAAGTATATGTATTCAAAATTATAACTTCAATATGTTTCTAAACTTTCACATAATGAATGTTTACCTTCATTTCTTTAAGAATAAAACACGTTGAATTATAATTGTTTTTATTTGAACGTTTGAATTTTATGTACATTTTCATTAAAATAGTTCAAAGATTAGACTTATTCCAAATATTTTGAAATTTCCATGAAAATCTCTAAATGTCAAGTTGTTAGAGGTATCAAAAAGAATTACTGTATTTCTTGTTTAATGAAATGCTTTCTATTTGACTATTTGTTAAAATAATGATCTAAAATTAACTTTCATAATGATACACATTAAAATGTATTTAATTTTGACCAAACTTAACGTTGAAATTGTAACATTTTGGGTGCTAATATCAGATAAATTATATTAAAATTTACAAGAAAGATTATTTTCTTAAATTTTATTATATGGCATTTCGGCATACACAAACAACGTTCAACTTTTTAGCTCATTAATTTGAAGATAAAGAAAGATTTAGAAAAAAAAATATAAAAAGGTTTAATGATTAAATCGAAGCTAAATTAATATTAAACGCTCAGACAAGTTGATTGAGGTTCTGCAAAACAGCATATACAGCTGTAGTCTACATTTAAACAAAATTTGGCTACAGCACTGATCCTAAATGAAGATTAGACGATATTTGGGGAATGAGCGCACTTGGGGGTTGACGCCACTGTTTCGTTGACGATGTATAAGGCATCAGTAACGATTAGAGGGAAAAGAAGGTGCAAATCCAAAATGAAAACAACACATCTGCAGGTGTCAGCCTAACTAGCAAATGCAAGGCGTAGCTGCGAATTTTCTTTGTCTGACTGCACTTCTTACCCATTGCTTAATTCCTCTTTCCACCGAGCTCACTCACATTAGTAAATTAACCAAACTTAAACAAATTTATATATATATATATATATATATATATATATATATATATATATATATATATATATATATATATATATATCATATGAACGACTATGCAACTAACGCCACCTCTTAAAAAGTTACAGGAAAACTATAGCGTAATTTGAATATACTGATTAGTAGGTAGGTATATATGAAAAGAGATGTAGTGAAACATAACCCTCCTATGACCTGATAGTCAAAGAAGCAGAATGAAAAAGGCATTGTTTGGTTTCTATTATTTGCCATCATCATTTTAGCTTTGTAAACACAGCAGACGCTGAGATGAGGTCATCAGCATCACACAACCTCAAAATAATTTGCAGAACCCTTTTTGTACTTTTATGCTTTCCTTTATAATATCGTGTCAAGATGTTGGAAGCTTGAAAACAATTTGTTACCTTACTACAACTGTACGGCGCTGTGAAAGGATCCTACTGTTGCGTGGAGAGACCATTACTCTGATGCGGAGGGAAATAAAAATCACATTTAACGAGATTCCTGATTGTGCCTTGTGTGTGTCCTCTCTTTACTCTCCTCCCTCCCTCAGCCCCGGGCACGGAATCACACATCTACCCCCACCCCCTCAATAGGGAACGACAAAGCCTCCAAAATGGTTAGCATAAATTAATTTGCCTGTCTTTTGTGGACCGTTTTCAATAGTACGGACAGAATAATGGGACAAACCCATATGTATATTCATACTTTACTCTCTTCATAATACCTGGAATAATAATGATAAAAAAAATAAACTGGAAGGGTCCGTTTTTTGTCCTCCTGTTCATCTACGCTCTCTTTCTCCAATGTGCAGCATGAGCTTAATACACACTCTCACATACAATCGTACGCACACACATACACACACGCTGACTATGTACACCACCCCGTTTCGAAAATGTGTCCTTACCCCAGCTTTTGTTCCGGTTTTGCGCATGCGCTTAAACAACCTCAATTTGCAATTAATATTTCTTCGAATGTATGGTATGGGCTTATAAAAGCAAAGCTTATCTGCAAATAACACATGAATAAATTGTGGAGGAAAGCAAAGAAGCAGTTAAATAAAAGAATACTCGTTTATACATTAATGCAAATATATTTAAAATACTTATTTTATTTTTTATATCCAACATGATCACAACTTTTTCTAATGAGGATGACAACAATACGCGTGACGTCAGTTATTCGGAGATGCTAACGAAGAAGCGCAATGCAACATTACTATTCTATGGGAATCAGCCCAGGTAGCTCTCAGGTGTGCGCAGAAGCCACCACTTCAGCACCAGTGCGAGTATCAAGGTGTAAACGGATAGCACATTCGTCTGCCAACAAATATCTCACACTAATAAACATTCTGTATTCACACGAATTGTCCTTTTATTTCAAGAAGGTTACAATAAGGAAAGAATGATCAGATTTTTTTTTTTAAAAAAAACTGGTTCTTTACGTGGAAAGATAGAGTCAGACTGAAAACTTCAAAGCATAGTCGGGATTTGAACCATGGATATTCTGGTTGCCGTCTAGGTGCTCTAACCCTTGAGCTACTATAGCCAACGTGCCGACATGACATTAAATTCTTCAACTGACTCGTAATTTTCCCGGTAAACCACTTAGGAGTTCTTATAAACACATGAGAACCTTAATGGCGACTTACTACGAGTAAGTACTTCAAGGCCCGGGCTATATAGTTAACCACTATTAGACAATTAATGGAAATTAATTGTTTTCTGACACTGGCCGTGTGCTTAAGTATGAAAAGTTGTAAGTCGCCATTAAGGTAGTTGTTTCATGTGTTTATGAGAACTTCTAAGTGGTTTACGGAAAAAATACGAGTCAGTTGGAGAACTTAATGTCATGTCGCCACGTTGCCCATAAGTAACTCAAAGGTTAGAGCGGCTGGACGGCAACCAGAAGATCCGTGGTTCAAATCCCGGCTATGGCATTGAATTTTTCAGTGTGACTCTATCTTTTCATACTTAAGCCTACACACGGCCAGTGTCAGAAAACAATTAATTTTCATAGTTCTTTACGTGACGGATTTAATATTCCATGCTCTCTGCATGGTAGCGAGAAAAAAACCAACAACGATTTGCCACTATAAAGAATGCGTTTAAACCGATAGCAAAGAAAACCTCGGCCCGCCTCGGTAGCGTGGAGATAGCATGTCTGCCTCACGCTCAAGAGTTCCCGAGTTCGAATCTCGGTCAGGGTGAGTTACCTGGATAAGGGGTTTTCCGGAGTTTTCCCTTATCCTGAAAGACAAATGTCGGGTAACTCTAAGATCCATGCACCTTGGGCGCATTTGAGTATCATTTCACCCATTCCATTCATCGTCCAATATGACTTACAAAATGTTAAAGAACATAAATTAAAAAAAACCTCACATATGCTTAACACCACAAATATTTTTATTAGTCTTAAAAGGTGTCTTTTTAATGAGATCTTCATTGTTTGTGCAGTAAGGTTATGTACCTTTTACAGTTAACCTGTTATACAAAAATCGTTCCAAATGAAGAGAATTCACATGTTATGTAGAGAAAATTCAATATATACGTTTCAGCTTATGCAAGTGTTTTATTAATATGTTATTTTAATCAGAATCGTTACATTTGTTTTGCAATGAGCCATTTTACATGTAACCTACAGGTTAGTTTGAGAAAGAGGGACTTTCTAGAAAATGTCCATGCTATATCCTCAAGAGACATTAAATTTAAATATCAAGTATGGTATTTAATCGCATCTAATCGACTGCTTTTTAAGCTATGACATTCAATCAAGCACAAAATGCCCTTTAATACGAATCAGGAGCATCAGTCAGAACGTGTACAACCGGCGGAGTCTAAGTATGGAGATCTTTTGGGTGAAGCCCAATACTTCATTATTTGCTATAAGTTAGTAGTAGAGAAAGTAAAGGAAGTTACTGAAAGGTGAATTAAAGCATTCAGTTATGTTTTTCTTTGTTAAAGTTGGCGTAAAATCTTATTTTATTTCACAGTTTAACAAGTGCACTCCTTTCTCATTAGTCATATACACAATTAAAGTTTATCTGCAATAAAGAAAGTTGAAGAAATGCTTAAATATTCAACATGTCGTAGTTATTGCAATATTAATGAAAGCTTAGTGAGGAATAGCAACTATCCACTAAATTTAATATTAAAGAGTGTGCATTTGTAGAGAAGCTACGACTTGGAATTTTGAAATAAATGCCACCAGACGACTTATAATAATTTTGTCTGATTTCCAGTATACACTGTTGGCACCTGTTAACATGACTCGGCCCCTACTGGTGCCTGAATACATTAGCATTCATTTTACAGTATGACGGCCAGTCTGCCTGAATGAAGCTCTGAATGGAGGTTAGAGTCTATTATTAATGTTACGGAAAAAGTAATGTTATGTTGTACATTTCAAGAAATATGCGAATAGTATTTTGCCAGTTTTTAAATTATCTAATTTGTTATTCTTTTTGCACAATATGGAAATAAATAGTGTTTAATAACAAAAATAACAGACATTCTGCATTATCTGTTCCAATATTAGCATAAGATTACTTTTCCAAGGTATTTCTCATCACGCTTTAAGTAAATATGCTATTGTTTTTATGAGAGTAAGTACAAATAAAAAAAAAAAAACGTTAAAATAAACCGTTTTTTAGAAAGTAAACGCATAATCAGTCTAAACCGAAGCTACGACAGTAAAAACAACATTTTTCGTTGCTATATGATGATAGTAATAATAATAATAATAATAATAATAATAATAATAATAATAATAATAATAATAATAATAATAATAATAATAATAATAATAATAATAATAATAATAATAATAATAATAATAATAATAATAATAATAATAATAATAATAATAATAATAATAATAATAATAATAATAATAATAATAATAATAATAATAATAATAATAATAATAATAATAATAATAATAATAATAATAATAATAATAATAATAATAATAATAATAATAATAATAATAATAATAATAATAATAATAATAATAATAATAATAATAATAATAATAATAATAATAATAATAATAATAATAATAATAATAATAATAATAATAATAATAATAATAATAATAATAATAATAATAATAATAATAATAATAATAATAATAATAATAATAATAATAATAATAATAATAATAATAATAATAATGATTATTATGATGATAATAATAATAATGATAATAATGATAATTATAATGTAAATAATAATAATAATAATAATAATAATAATAATAATAATAATAATAATAATAATAATAATAATAATAATAATAATAATAATAATAATAATAATAATAATAATAATAATAATAATAATAATAATAATAATAATAATAATAATAATAATAATAATAATAATAATAATAATAATAATAATAATAATAATAATAATAATAATAATAATAATAATAATAATAATAATAATAATAATAATAATAATAATAATAATAATAATAATAATAATGATGATAATAATGATAATGATGATAATAATAATAACAGTAATAATAATAATAATAACGATAATAATAATGATAATGATAATGATGATGATAATGATGATGATAATGATAATAATAATAACAATAATAATAATAATAATAATAATAATAATAATAATAATAATTAATAATAATAATAATAATAATAATAATAATAATAATAATAATAATAATAATAATAATAATAATAATAATAATAATAAATAATAATAATAATAATAATAATAATAATAATAATAATAATAATAATAATAATAATAATAATAATAATAATAATAATAATAATAATAATAATAATAATAATAATAATAATAATAATAATAATAATAATAATAATAATAATAATAATAATAATAATAATAATAATAATAATAATAATAATAATAATAATAATAATAATAATAATAATAATAATAATAATAATAATAATAATAATAATAATAATAATAATAATAATAATAATAATAATAATAATAATAATAATAATAATAATAATAATAATAATAATAATAATAATAATAATAATAATAATAATAATAATAATAATAATAATAATAATAATAATAATAATAATAATAATAATAATAATAATAATAATAATAATAATAATAATAATAATAATAATAATAATAATAATAATAATAATAATAATAATAATAATAATAATAATAATAATAATAATAATAATAATAATAATAATAATAATAATAATAATAATAATAATAATAATAATAATAATAATAATAATAATAATAATAATAATAATAATAATAATAATAATAATAATAATAATAATAATAATAATAATAATAATAATAATAATAATAATAATAATAATAATAAATACAATGACATTACGAGTACGGTGTATGGGGATTCGAGCTTTGAGGGTCAGCCCAACTTCTGGGATGAGAACAGTGGATGAGGGCGACATGAATGATAGGAAAGGGGTTGAAGATGGAGCACCGGTGGAATGAGATGGTGGGGCAAACCGGAGATCCCGGAGAAAATCCGCAAAGGCGCTGTACACCACAAATCTCACTTTGCGGTCACCTGGGATCGAGGCAGACAGTCGAGCGGTCAAACCACTCGGCTACGGCACGACCATATCATAATGCTCATGATGAAGAAGAAATATGCTTGTAATGAATCAAATATGATAAATGAATGGGTATGCAAATAACTATAAAGCAAAGTTATTGAATCCTCTGAGAGCGGTGATCACTATTTCTTCAGACTGAATATTCCAAGGAAGAACATAGTACTCCTCCCATGATCCACCTCTAGTTCTTCAAGTCCGTATTTATAGAACAAATCTGTTGTGGAATACCATATATTATTCTTTTCTACTTGCACTTTCTTTTACTTTCTTTCAGCTTTTTAATTCTAGAGTAGGATCAATATTTCATATAATTGCAATATAATTATCCATCCAATTTTACTTTAGCAATACTTTAGTGCTGTCGGTTGAAGCGCTAATTTCCTCGTGTACTTGAATATTTGGATGAATTTAAATGGTCACTGATACGATCTTATGTTCCCGATATTTCAAAGTAGACAAAACCCAAAGAAGCAGTTTCTCTGCGGCATCGCCTACAGAGGTGGCTTGTTCTGGGCTCTCCAAAGGAGAGTAAGAATAAAGCACACATTAACATAGTTTTAAGTGCCTTTCAACATTCATTGGAGGTCAAATCTGAGTAAATCTAGTATCCTAAATTTGGATCGTGGAAGTTGTTGATAAAGAGAGGCATTAATTCTTTCGAGAGATTTTGTTTGTTTCTCCCTTAATGGTTCGTTCTGGCCACGTGCGCCGTAGAGTCCTCTCTGTGGGTTCTTTATTCCTTGTATAGATTAAGACGTTTAAGCATTCGGCTTAAAGATGTCGTGCTCTTGTATGAATTGCATATTTGTAAAAGAGTTACTGCGCCGCAAGAAAACTTTCCCTCCTCCACTGAAGAGTTCTAGTCCTGTGCATTTTATATAGGATCGTAAAATGGTAATGGTATTATAGCGTTTTTAGAATACTTTTAATAAGCTGCCGCAATCTTTAAAATGTTTGTTGTTATGTTTTTAATATACGTCTTCAAGTCTAGTTAAATCCTGAAAGGGAAACTGTGCGTGTTGTGAATGATGAAATGCGGAGACTAAAGTAAACTAAACCTTATGAAATGAATAATAAAACGTAACATTCTATGTGACAGTGCATTAAAATGTATTATTAAAATAAGTAATTATTAATAAGATTCTTGCATATGAAGTTATTCATATATGAGACAAAAACCATTAGTGGATTTGTAGACTGGTCAAGATGTAAATAAATAAGAAAATAAAAATAATGGTTTTAATATGGCTTGTTTGGAAAGGGAAGATTAAGGAGATTTGCAGAGTTGTATTTAAAATAAGAGGTTTGTAGTATTAATATTCATGCTTAAGGAAATTTAATCTAAGAATGAAAATGCCAGTTAATTAATTATTTTAATAGAGTTTATTTTAATAGAGTTTATTTTTATATACTCTTTGTTGAAAAGCTTTCCTTCCTGACCTCAAAGTTTCTTTCACACTTGGCGGTTTTGGAAGTGAGCTTAAAATTCCTCACATCTGTTTGGTATGACATTCTTTTTACACCCAAGCGTTCATTTATCGTTGCAGTCTCATACTTAAATTTGTAATCGGGGAGGGTTGTAATGAATCATTAATAAATTACTGCTTACTCGTCATCTTGAAACAACAACGAAATTGCCTTTCTTGGTATATATTATTAATACTGAGGTATTTTACATTCTTTTGAAGATCTGAAGAACGAGACTAATATGTGTTCATTTACTGTCGCATATTAATAATCAAATTGGAATTAAGTGTACCCTATTTAAGTATAGTAATAGGTTCCTTAATAGGGTAATCATGAAAAGCGAAAATAAATTAGATTCCTAAGGAAAAGGAAACAAAACGTATCATTCCTCATCTCAGAGAATTCATCAAGAACCACACTGTTCCAATCAAAACATCAACTAACTACGACTTCCCACAATGTCCATATCAACAAACTATAGACAATGGCAGCGACCAAATTGAGCGATTTTAAACGTTAAAATATATAGTTTCTATCCTTTTAAATCATCTAATAAAGTTTCAACTCTTCTATTAGAATTACAGTGTTTGAGGAACGCCTTATTTCAGTTGCTTTTCAAATTCACCGGAGAAAAAAGTATTAGGTGACAAAAACATACTTCGGTGTTGAGTTAATTTATAACTCAATCTAGTTTAGAGATTCAGACTACAGTCACGTCAAAGGTATAATGGTGTGGATGGTTTTAAGCATGCAAATTGCGAGGCGTTTGAACTACTAGTTCAAAAGTGTGTTTCTTCACGCTCATTAATTGTCATTCGTCTTTAGGGATAGGATAGGGAAAGAAATAATTTACAATGCAAGAAATTAGGAACATATTACTTGCACGTACGACACAGGACTTGTACGGAACAACCGAATGCTCACACTGTCCGTTCCCTGATCTGTTTGTTTGTTATTTGACTAATGTTGCCTGAGAGGGTAGTTTTCTCTTAATACCTACTTAAAGTAAAGCCGTATATCCTGTCAGGAAATTAGGAGTAAAAGTCAATATTTTCATAATCCCAGCATGCTTGAGGAAAAATATCTTGAATTCATCTCCTATAAGCTAATTGTCACTTACGCCAGCAATGTGACAAAATATCTATTCTTACACTTATAAAACAAAACATCAGATTGCTTGGAATGCACTTCACTGTAACTAAATAAAGACTGAAAGACATTTCATTTGTTTAAGAATATATTTGGGTTAGTTAAGTGATGGAAATTAATAATTTCTCTACACAAGCCGGGGAAATATATGAGTCAACTGGAGAATTTAATGTCAGGACGGCACGTTGACCATGGTAGCTCAAAGGTTAAGAGCGACTGGACGGAAACCAGGAGATCCGTGGTTCGAATCCCGGCCATGGCATTGGATATTTCATGTTGACTCTATCCATCAAATATATTTGGGTACCTATAAAGACAATAATTTATTTACGAATCGCCCTGCAGTCGATACAAGAGCTAGAGAACATGGTACCGTATCCTACTACTATTTTACATCAATTCTTATTATTGTCCTTAGGCTATTAGATTAGTTAAAACCATCTGAGGAAGACAAAAATGCATTTTTAAAGTACTATCCCTAGCTTAAAATGTTTCTTCTTTGATTTATAGTAGTAAGTGGTTAGTTACTAAGAAATACAAGAAGACTAAATAAAAAAAAATATAGTACGAAACAATAATCGTCAATCTACATGAGTTAATCGAGATAAACATTTGTAGAATTTATTATATTACCATGTTTTGAAGATAATGTGGAAATAGAGAATTAGAGTAGGCTTAGTGATATTTGAAGGATTAAAGGATTTAAGAGCTGTGATGGTATTTGAAACGTCCATATTTTTAATGATATAGAGGACTATATAGAATGTCCATAATTTACGAGGAATATCTGAAAAAAGTTAAACACACATGAAATTGCAGACTGAACACTAAACTTTAACAAGTTCTACAGTTTCTGTGTAATAACATGTTGTTTATCCTTTATGGTTTTCCAGCTACGTAAAAATCATTCAAATATCAGAGGACTTAAGGACATTGGTTATCTGTTTGGGTTAAAATATAATTTTTTTTCTTTTCGTGCCTAAAAAGCTAGAAACTTTGAGCTTTCAAAATGTGCATGGCATGTTGGGGTTTTTCAGTACATAAGGTGATTTAATTTGGATGTTCTTACTTGGTGAGTCACTGTGACTATGTACTCATTTATCTTTAGTTGCAGTTTATCGTAACTTACGTTTTTCATAATTTAGGTATACTTTTCTCTGGAATTATTAAGCTACATGAATAAAATTATCATTTATCAGGCAAAGAATCACCGATTTCCTCTAAAAATGCTCCTAAAATTGCTAATCATAATTCATTAACAACTTCGTAAATTTGGCACATTCTTTTTTTTTAGGTGTGGGGAGGGAGTCAGGTATTTTAAAACATGGAAAGAAAATTTAGGTAAAAATGGTCAAGTAATGCAAGCATTAAAGTATATGAAGTTCAGTAAAAGATAATTGACAACTGAAGAGGAAAGTGTACTGGAATACTCCCATAACACTGACAATTTTGAAATTTTCAATTATGCTTATGTAAAGATTGTAGCGTTGCTTTTTAGTATACAAAGATCATTTTGCATGGATTATGTTTAAAAAGTCTTTGTACTCAGTGTCAAAGTTTCATTTCATTATGATAAATAGTTGTTGAGAAACTGAAACTGAAAATCCGCAGTAAAATAGGAATCAGAAATACCTCACAGTTACTCAATGTCCTTAAGGGACTGCTCTATTAGATAAACATCTAATTTGACATGAAAATATCAAATATTTTGGTAATTTAATAAAAATAATTACAAATTTTTTGAAAAAAAAAAAAAAAAGAATCTTGAAAAGCTTCCATGTGAAGTTTAGTTCGAGTATTTTCTGAAAATCTGACATTAACCGATTGACTTTTTTTTTTTTTCAAGTTATGCTCTTCACTTCGATACACACATGGACTCAGAGTGAATATTTCTGTGTTTGGAAGATCCACGCAGTCTCAAAGTATGTATGTATTTCCAGTGAAGCCTAGGGACTGAATTACTATAAAATAATTACAGTGATTTTCGTGGCAATTCTTTTGTTGCATTATCAATCTTTATTTGATCCATCCACGTATGGAATGTGACTTTTGAGATATACTGTGTCATGCTGCAGGGACATCACATCCCCTTAAAGTGTTTATCCCCCTTCCTTGTGTCAAATGTACCATTTGAAGGTTTCCTCCCTCGACTGGACTGTTATGTAAATGTAATAGAATTGCAAGAAGTAATTTGCTTCCATACTAAGGCTATAATAACGTTTTTACAAGAGATAAAACGGCAAGTATCCACCACAATGGAACACGTAACTCAATTTGCTTTGCTTAATGTTATTCATTTAACTTAAATTAATTGCATGGTATACAAGTGAATATAAAGGAAAATCCCAGTTTGCTTGTCACCACAGAAGAAAGAGAGGTAAAGTAAATTCATTTAGGGCGAAGTCACAGTGGACCCAACCCACCCCCCCCTCGTTTCCCCCAAATATCCCATAAGTCCTCTTTAGAGGAAATATTTTCTCTTTTATCTGTTGTGTATATAAAATCTATTAAATGAATTTAATTTCTTCATTAGTTCCCATTTGTCGATGATAAAAAATGAAGAGTACCAATAACTAAAAATTACATTTAAAATGAGATCTAATTTCATAAAAGTATTCTAAAGCAAAAAGCGAAACACTTGCTTGATGGCATTATTCTGTTACAGCAAATTCTGCAGCTCAGCTCGCGTTGTCGCATTAATGTAAAGCTTCTCTTACCTCCATTATCTCTGTTTCTTTCCTTATTTCGCCTCTCCAGTTCCCTCTGGCACTACCTGGTTGTTCTTCTTCCTTCTACCTGTTTCTCTGTACGTATACTGGATCGCAATGATGCTTTTTTTTTTCCCTCCATAAAATTTCCGTGTTTTGGTAACCAACCTTTGGCTCCACCCAACCGGTATCCGTTCTCTATGTGACCTACACGAGAAAAAACAAATGAACGATATTATAATTGATGTGAAATGAAGGGTTGTTTTACATACCACCTTTATGAAAGAGTTTTAATACGATTGGTAGTCAAGGAGGTGCTAGAGTAATACAATATAACTCGGCCTTTTAAAGGAAGAAGTGAAGAATTATGTGCGTGTGACATTAAACTGAGGACATGGAGACGAAAATGCTTTGGTGTTTGTTTCAAAGTCCCCCCCCCCCCCCCCCCCGCTATATTATATTCTACTTCTGCGCCTAAATATTTGGTGCTTTGCTAGAGAGCGTAATGTCAATCTAGTAACCCAAAAAAAAAAAAAAAAAAAGCGGATTGCGCTTGCAGAGGGCGCGACTGTATTTATCCCCAACATATTTTCCTGGGTTCCATTATGGACCATTATGCATGTCCGTATACGACGTACTGTATGCCCACGACAAGAAGGCTGGAGGGCAATGAAGGGTAGAAGTGACTTGAACTGTTTTATCTGCTCCGATAACGGATCCGTTAACCAGGAAATGAGTGTGAGGGTGTATAGGAGTCATCCATGTTGCCAGATCTAATGCTTGTTGCAATAAATGCAACGATAGGTATTATGTATGGGTTAAACAAACCTTCCACCCTTGACATACTGGGAAGGTGAGCATAAACACCGTTGGGACAACAAAAGTGATTACCTTACACATTCCTCTAATTTGCCTTCTTGTCGTGGGTCTACATTACGTATCTTGCGATGTGTAAACCCGTAAGTTTTAGGACAATTAAAACATATGAGAGGGATTTATCAGTATTGAAATTTGGAGTTGTTGTTTGCCTGAAACTAGTCTTTGGCGTGAAGATAAAATAATGACAATTAAAAATAAAAATAATGCCAAATAAAAACTCAAACGAAAACTTGGTAGAATCTGTTAAATATTCTATATATGAATTTGTCTCTGATGATCAATTAATTGTTCAAAAGAAAACTGTAAATATTTACGTAAGATATATCTCTATGAAGTTACAGTCTTAAAAATGGATTCCATTTTTTATATTCTGTTACCACACACTAACCATTTCGTGAATTAATAGTGGAATTTTATGCATCCCAATCAAAGAAAATGATTAAATATTCGTCAACATGGATATTCTGTAATCCCAATTGCAGAAATTCACCCTATTTTCCTTGTCACATAATTACTTGGGTCATAATTACTCTATAAAGTTTAAATTTAAAAACTTAGTAGAGTTAAATTTTTGAAAACTTCTTGCGTTACACGATATAGATATTTATTAGGAAAAGTAAGTGATATGCCACTATCATGCAGCTTTTTCGACATATTTTCGGCATGGATTTACTCTGATATAAGTATCTTGCATCCATATTCATTGTTTAAAATTGTTTGCTGGTGTTTCAAATATATAATTTGTATTCACATACGGTTAATAACAAGAGCTCATATAAATATTTGCTTTATTGCTAACACATTAACCTGTGCTAAACAAATAATACTTGAAACGTGGACTCTCATGTCACTGAAGAAATATGAAACGGTTTACCTTATGCCCTGCTCAAGACTGATTTTGTGAATCAGGCCTGAGTCGGACTTATAGGTGAATGACACGTGAGGTAGAATTTGTAGATTAATTTATTATTTTTAATTTCCGGTCCCATTAGAAATCAATTTGCGAAAAGGCTACCCTCCCATTTAGGATAACAACAATCGGTTGTTTTGAAACAGCTGTTAATGTACCAAGTGTCAGAGCATTGTTTAATTTATGAATATATTTCATGTTGATATATTTAAAATATTGAAAGTTGTTAATCATTTCTCCACACTAGCCGTATATAGGCTAAGATATGAAGCTTGGGACTTAAGTACTTACAATAGTAAGTCGCCACGAACGGTGTATCTCGGATGCGAGAGCCCCTAGTGGTCTACCGGGGAAATATACGAGTCAACTGGAGAATTTAATGTCAGGAAGGCACGTTGGCCATGGTAGCTCAAAGGTTAAGAGCGACTGGACGGAAACCAGTAGATCCGTGGTTCAAATCCCGGCCATGGCATTGAATTTTTCATGTTGACTCTATCCATCAAATATCTTAGCCTATATACGGCTAGTGTGGAGAAATGATTAACTTCCATCAGTTAACTAAAATAATAAGAGTTAAATGATGAAGCCTGGGACTTAAGTACTTACAATAGTAAGTCGCCACGAACGGTGTATCTCGGATGCGAGAGCCCCTAGTGGTCTACCGGGGAAATATACGAGTCAACTGGAGAATTTAATGTCAGGAAGGCACGTTGGCCATGGTAGCTCAAAGGTTAAGAGCGACTGGACGGAAACCAGTAGATCCGTGGTTCAAATCCCGGCCATGGCATTGAATTTTTCATGTTGACTCTATCCATTGAAAGCTGTGTTGTGAATTAATATAAGTTATAGATGGTCATGACTGAATAGAGTAAGTCACAAATAGTTAATGTTTCAATTTAAATAAATGGTAAATATCATAAATTCAATAGAAAGACAAAATTATAATAGAAAATAGATTTTAGGACTTTATATTTGAAAAATAAGAAAATTATGTTATTCAGAATTAATGTATTGGTCACAGGGAAAAGTGACGTGGACTATAAGTGTTTGGTAACCATGGAGAGAAGGTAAAAATCAATCATTGAAAAGGAGAAGATAGGTTTTTTGCATCTGGACTTTATCGAGAGTAGACGTGTGTGGAAGTGCTGGATTTTTGCAAGAGTTTGGTTCCAAACCAGAGATTTTAAACTGTGTTCAAGTTATTCCTCAACGTAGGAAAAGTATCATTGTAAATTGCGTGAGTATATTGATTCAAAATACAAATCTTATTTAAATTGAATTTCCAGCTTAAATTAAAGACAAACTTTCAATCTTTTGACTTCCTTCATGTTAAGTTTCCATACTTAAACTCTCCGATACCACAACCGAGATTAGATCTGATGAGATCCGGAGCAACAATAGTATTTTGAACAATTCATCAACAATTTACCTCCTCCAACGTTGTCATATCGGACGTTGAATGAATTGGATGAAATGATGCTCAAATGAATCCGGGGTCCATGGAGCTTAGAGTTACCCGACATTCGTCTATCGGGATAAGGAAAACCCCCGGAAAAAACCTTATCCAGGTAACTCACCCTGACCGAGATTCGAACTCGGGATCTCTTGAACGTGAGGCAGACACTCTACCATCTACGCTACCAAAGCGGGCTTGACTTCAGTTAGCCCGCCTCGGTAGCGTAGATGGTAGCATTTCTGCCTCACGTTCAAGAGGTCCCGAGTTCGAATCTCGCTCAGGGTGAGTTACCTGGATAACGGGTTTTTCGGGATTTTCCCTTATCCTTCAGGACGAATGTCGGGTAACTCTAAGCCCCATGTACTCTGGATTCATTTGAGTATCATTTCAACCAATTCATTCACCGTCTGATATGACTTAACGTTGGAGAACGTAAATTACAAAAAAAAAAAAAAAAAAAAAAAAAAAAAAAAAAAAAAAAAAAGAGAGAGAGACTTCAGTTATTTATCCAAAATGGAAAAAATAAAGTCGAGAATGTTATACTGTATGCCTACGGATATATTGAGCTGTGAATAAGAGTGTGAAGTTTAGTGGCCCATCAACAGCTAATTAGTTTGGGCTCGAGTATATTGAGCATTTATGTTGTTCTGTTTCCTCTACAACTACTATCTTTTCATACACGCATAGGAATTGTATAATCTATTTTCAATGGTGAATATTTCCCTATAAAAGTCAAACACTAACATTTTATACACTGTGTGATTTCGCGTGTGATGGTATAATTACACAATTGTTTGTAAACCTATACGGCAACATAAATATTATGAAACTTTCCTTATCGTCATTGCAATTTACAACTTTGCCACTTTTATCATCTTGAATACCATATCATAAGATTTGGTAAGTAACATTTTGTAAACGTTAACGCTATCCTGCAAAACCAAAAAAAGTTATTACTTGCAAGAAATGCATTAGGAATACTGCTAAATATACGGTGCATCAAAGCCTAATCATTACAGTAGGCAATAGAAATTTGAAATGGGAATGTTAACTAACCTAAACGAAGCGGGTTATTGCATTACCAAGGTCTATTAAAGATAGTGATTTGTCCAGCTTTAATGAGGTAGCTTGAAATGTCTGATTTCCGTTTGTAGTTTCTGGGACAAATCTGGTTTGTTATTTTAAATTATCATATGCAATTATTGGATATCAAATTGATTTTCGTAGCTATATGAGGTTCAATTATCAATTCACGTGCATCAACACTATTAATATTATAATGACATTTTCGCATTGATATTGGCGTTATGATAAGATCACTAGCACAGAAACATAATTAGTAAATTGTTTTATATTACAAAATGGATATATCATTTTCTTTCTTAGGTTTAAGCACAATAAATGGACTTTGTTTTATAATAATAGGAGTGTTGAATAATATTTCTTTTTGATAGTTCATATCAAAAAGTAGTTGGTCATTTTCGTATCGGTTAAGTTTAATTTTGACTGCAAATGTTCAATAACATTTGGACCTTGAAAATATCGTTTTTAATCAGCGTAAGCTGGGTTGTAGGCCATAAATAATAATGTTACTTATAATATATCGTAAATAACTGTGTGTGCATTAAGTCCAGAGATTATGCTTTTTATTTTCATAACGCGTAGTGGAATGTCTTTAAGGGGAGTCGATATGCCCTATCTTGCCAATGTTAATGTTTAACCCTGCAACTTCTTAATATGATGAACTAAATTTTTTAAGGTATATTCAACAATAACTTTGCAGGTGATTGATGAAAAATAAAATACTTCTATTCATTTGAAGGAATGATATGATATTTTACATAAAGCTCTTAAAATGTTATCCTAAAATTAAGCTTTGATATTTAAAAAAAAAAGATAGCTAATCCAGGTATATAAAACTTTTTATTAAAATAAACCCATTTAGCATGCAAAAATGTGGTAAAAATTTCAATCCTTAGTGTCAATTAGTTTTTCAGATAATGGGGCATTTGTATAGAAAATTTTATTTTTTCAGAAACTGCTTTCAAATATAAGTTAAAAAAGCTCTCCACTTAGGGTGTATAGAATATCTCAATATCCTTCAGCTTCATAGTGCTCTGTACACACCTACTTGGACATGGTTCCTTTTTCTTCCTTTTAGTGGCCTAGTCTATCGAGACATGAGACAAGTGCTGTACTACCCCTTCTGCCTTACCTACCTTTGATGAATCGAGCTCTTTCACAGTATTTCTGGCATTATACCTAATACAGCCATTCCCATTTCACTCTATACACTTATTATGCCAGCAATCCCTTCATTAAATATGATAACTGCATGATTTACACCAGGATATTGAATTTTTAGACCAACAAAAGCAATTTTAGGTACTCAAAACCAAAGTAAACTATTACAGATTCTTCGCATTTTGGATTTTCCCTGTCAAACACTTTTTCAGTAATTCTGGATTAGGCAGACCACATAAATAGCTTCAATGGCAAAATTATTGCATTAGGTATGGGATTCTTATGATATTCATTCAGTTCACCACCACCTTCTACTTTTTATACCTGCACCAATTCACAGAGTAGAATTAGTGCAGTGGTTTGATATCAATTGAAGCTTTGTAAAGTAGGTAGCCCCACTGCTCTAGTGATGCCCTCAAGGTTATTTGTAGTTTCTCTAATAGCCTTCCCATAATATTCAGTTAGCTGATTTATGGTTGAGTCTGTCGGACGTCCTCTGATTGTTTTCCTTTCAGTAATTTTGTTTAAGTATGTCTAAGTTTTCTCAATCTTATAATCATCTTTTACACATGCCAGAAACATTCCAGTTTGATTGGCAGTAGATCTCTATAAGGTTTAGCTACAGTCACTGATTGGAGCAAGCTAGAATCACCACCCCGGTCAGAAAAGTAAACATCTCCTCTGTAATACTAATATTTTCAAAGTTATTAATGTTTTAGCAAATGAATGTACCAACATTTCTCCTCCCAAAAAAAAAGAAACTGCTACGACGCAATATACTCGTACTCAACATTATTTCAAACTATTTACAATGAGCGTACTTCTACGAAATTTACATAAATATGAGGGGAAATTCTAAATATTCCTATGCAATTAAAACCTAAAAATGAAAAAAAAACCTACGAAAATCCGATATCAGCTGCCCTGAAAAAAACGTGAAAATTGTAAATAAAGCAAAGACATGTAGAATTACAAATTATTAGCTGACCGCGATTAACGTTTAACTGACAAATGACATAGTCGTGGACCTGTATTGTTAAGATGGGCTTTCTTGGTAGACATGGCAACTAGTTCTATATGTTTGTGAGCGGTATAATAATGTATAACATCTCATTTTTAATATTCATTTTCTTTTCTTAATTAATGTACGCCTACGTAAGTCATATCGGACGATATATTCAATTTGATGCATTTCTTTTTCTTTTCAGTTTATTTTATTTCTCTCTTTTAAAAAATACCCCACTTTATACATTGAATAGGAAAGATAATATAATATAAGACAATGTTCATGAAAAAATACAGATTCGACTGCAACCGATTCCAAGAGCTACAAATGTTTCTGGTTTACAAAATGGAGCATAAAGAACTGTTTCCTCATAACAAAATACCGGATTCTTCTTAAAACCATTCCATAACAAATCACCTTCGTCCTCCGATGCGACAGTCTCTGGACACCGAACCGGCCTACTGGACCGTTTCAAAACCGCGTTGGGAGCGATGCCAGTTGTGCCAGACTCTCAGGAATTTTCCGAGCTATTTCATAGCGCCTTCAGGTCTCCAAACCGACCTGTCGGGTCCATAGTAGGAGAGATGCCTGACGTTTCAAGCTGGTAAATGGTTTAGACCCTGTCCTCTGTACTGTCGTAAATCCTTGGGGTCGCCCACCCTCCGTCTCCTCTGACCTCATTATTCCTCCAAGGCATGCTCCACTTGGGGCAGAGGTACAAATGATCAAGCTGGTCGACATGCCGTAATCTCTCGGTAAAGTTCTATCCTATCCTGCCTGAGCTTTTGGAGCTCAGGAATGAAAACTCAGCAAAGAACCGGATTTAAAAGAACGTTACCAGAAGACATTTTGCTCAATCTCATAAAAGTAATTCTTTTCATCAGCAAGAATGCCCGCTCTCAGTTCATGTCAAAACTATACACTATGTATGCAATGTGTTGCTTATTTCTCGTTTTGTTATCACTCCTTATTTATTGTTTATGGATATATTTATTACTTTATTCCTTAATATTTATCGGTTATTGCAATGAAGTTAGAGGAATATTTTAGATCATCCTAGTATGTAAATATGTATATGTATTTGTCCTGTGTTTTCTCACTGGTGTGTAACGCAGTTACTGCGCTAATTATATTTAAGAGAAACAATAAAAAAAATGAAGAAAGGGATTAGAAATGTTCCTTCAAATACAAGAGTAATCCAGAAAGTAACGACTGTTTGTCTTTTGTAAATTAAACGGGAATGTGCTTATTTATTTTATTTGACTACGAGGTTTAAAATTGCCGTGTATAGTGGGCTTACCGCCAGTTCACTGGGTAAAGAGTCGGTTTGGCAGATTCGGTTGGGCGCAAGCTTAATGACCTCAAGCTCGCGGGTTCATACTTTGATTAGCGAGGCAGCTTTTAAGCGTTTAAAAGCGGCATTAGCATGTGATTTCATTATTGATTTATTTACATATAAAGACAAAATATTTGGACATAATTTCACCAAGCAAAGAACACAATATTTATTGGAAAGACATTTGCAAACTCACGAGTTACGTGCCTCTATTGAAGGAGTTTGTGGTTCAGTGGATTCCTGAAATAATTTTTAAATTGCCTTCAGATGAAATTTTGTCCTACACATGTTTATCCTTTGCTGTAAATTTTGCCCCATTTTCCCCTACTTGTTTAATTTATTACTTTACCTCTGCCCCTTTCAGTTGAAAGCAACTCAAACAACGTTGAGAAAAGATGCAAAAGGTTGTCCTTGGCGATTTGTACAGGCAGCTGTTACTTACCTGCGCTCTATTATCTGACAAGTTATTACTAGAGAGTATTTGAACTGTAATGTGTGACCTAAAAGTTCAATGTAATGGCCAACAACCTGTCTCATACCGATGCTTTATCCCTTGAGCTTCTATCCCTGAAACCATGATGCCTGTGGGTTCCCAGAAGTTACATGGGTGGCAATGTTCTCATATGATCTTTCTTGTCTTCTAAAATTATTTCTAATAAATCGTGCTTCTGAGTTTCATCCATTCAAAAAGACATATTTCAAAAAGTGTAGTTATTTTGATGTACCTACTCTATGGAAATACTAATCACAATATCTTGTGTATAGCGTATAGAGTATTTGTGACCGGACTTGTAGAGCAAAGTTGTATGATTGTCTTTTCCACTTCTCCAACTTGTCTGGAGCGCACCTAATATCGGTCTATATACAATATCTTCGTATGAACAAGCTACGCGTAATTTAGCTGGGTTCTGTGCTTTTCCTGTTACTGTCCATAACTGTGTGGTAGTTTGGTCGCACTTCATATATTAATACGAAATTAACATATAGGAAAACAAGGCATTATTTCAAAAATAACGTTTGTAAAGTGGCGTGAAGAAATAATTTTTACCATTTTTAAAACTATGTAAATATAATGAAAAATAAAATGGTTTGAAAAAAAATTATTAAAGAAGAAGGCCGCGCCATAGCCGAGTAGTTAGACCGCTCGACTCTCACCTATGTGTCTAGCGGAAACCGAGTCTCCTAACACCTGTATCGGTGATATATGGGAGTAAAAAAGAAAGAAAAAAGGTAAAACAATATTACAGAAGAGCGAGAGAGGGGGGGGGGGGGAGAGATATGAAGGTATACGTTGTAGGTGACTAACAATAAAACACTAAGTAAAATCTATCAACTTATTATATTAGTGCTCTCATAATCGCATAAAAATTGATTCTGTCATGAATCTGAGTCTTCTTTTATTAGAAGTTTATGTTTCACCTTTCTTAATTTATCAGAAATATCCAGGTTTGGTTTATTTATTTTCTTACAGTTTGCTCCACTGAGTCTGTATTGCATTAACAAAGTATGTAAACTGAATACCACAATACCTACAACGTTTACTCAGTTATATAAGTTCGAAATGGAATTATACACAAAAATAGTATGAGCGATACAGGAAATTCATCAAATTACTTAATAAGTTTCCGCTACACATTTGCTATAGAAATAAGGGTGAGGTGTCTCTGGCATCCTATGACCGGATTTGCCATGATTGGGGATGATCGTTTCGGTTCCTGGTTCAACATTGAAGTGAGGTTGCTTCGGCTTCTGCTGGGTTTAAGTTTTCCTTCCCATTTAATAGGTTAGAACTGTCAATTCTAAATTGGCGTGGTTAAAAATGTTAAAGTAGTTCAGCTCTAAAAGATTGGCATGGTTAAAAATGCTATTAACGTTTCGTCCATGTTTAAACATTTAGTCTACCGGAAAATTTGTAGCTGATCTTTCTCAAGTACTACATTCCACTGGTCTTTTATTAGTTGGCCATAAACGCTGCAACGAGTGTAAGGAAAAAGCTATTTATAACAGTGGGAACTACGATATTTTAATTCCTTCCTCTTGGTTGTTTATATTAATGAATTTTTATATACTTATATAACTTCTATCTGATCTCTAATATAGTAGTTAAGCAATATTTTGGATAGCATCTCCGTTTTCACAAATACTTATTGTATATGGCTACTACATAGTACCGAACTGCAGATTTATTTGTCCTGGATGACTGTTTTAAGTTATGTTTTGCGGTCTAGAACCGTACTTAATAAAATATGACGGTGTTGTTGTTGTGTACAACTGGAGGAACACAACTTTTGTGATAAAATATTTCTACTGATATCGCATCTACTGTATAAGAAAACACAATACTGTCCTGAAATTGTATAATTTTTACAACGCTTAAAATCTAAGAGAGTATATATTGAATAAAGAAGGCACAACTATGTTAATGTTCCAATGATATAAAGATTTGTGTCTCTTAAATCACCTAATATATTGAACAACGATTTACATATTAAAGGTTTAATATGAAACAACTCCTAATTACAAGCACATTAACTGCAAACAATACAGATATAGCAAACTATTTAGAACATGTCCATATAATTAAGTAACCGATTAGCAATATATTAAAAAAAGTCCTTTCTTAAGATAAGTTTATACTTCTGAGCTGCTGTAACAACAAAGTACCTACTCCAATCATTTCAGGAATGCAGGTAGGCCCTTTCAAACAGTAAGCTACAAAGAAGCTTGAGTAACAGATGTAGTTGGTTTTAAAATGTCATAAATCTTTTTCTTTTTCCCCTGAGCTTTCCACACTCCTGAAGTAGGAGTTAATACTTTTAGCCAGTACTCTTCTTTGATAGGTTACATTATTGTTGTAAAAATATTCACTTTATTTACGTCTAATTTCAGAGAATTTAGTTAATTTTATTATGTCAACATTCATTCATTCATTACTTAAGCTTTGCTTTCCGAGATTTATCCTACATCACTTATATAATAAAGTATTAATTTCTGCAGAGTACATACTCTGTGGAGTGAAAGCGGCTTTTATACTCTTTACTGTGCTCCTGTTATCTTTTATCTTTATAATTTTGGTGGGTAAATATAATAAGGAAGTTTATACGGAGGAGCTAATTTCATCAGATGTGCTGTAATCTAAAATGGTTTTACCATAATCTTACAGACGTAGTTTTATACGTTTGTTTCTTGACTTATAGTGTAAATATTTACTGCTACAATGGATCTTCTTGATGTCGCTGGAACCTTCAAGCACCAACTACAGAACTTCTTTATGAACAGCTTCCTCAGCTGTCTGCTGGCTACACATAGCGCAATGGGATCAAATATAGGATTTAATGTCGATATTAAAATTGAAACTAAAAAAATTAGAGGCATCCAGGATTCGTCAGTTACAGGATAATTTAACAGATACATGACCACAAACATAGGAACATATGTGATTACAAACACTATAGCTAAAGCGAAGAGTATTCTGGCACTCCTTGTTCGACGATTTCGGAGTGTTTCAAGTGTGCTATTGCATTCTACACTTGATATCTTCCTGGCACTTCTGCGCATTTTGCAAGCAGCTGCTAAACAAAACACAGTTATAATCACAGAGGGTATCAAACAATACACTATTAAACGGAAGGGGGAAATTGCCACAAAATAAATCTCGTCACATCTAGAAAACTTTTTGCACTTTAGAATAATATCCACTGTTGCCATCAGAGCAGAGATGATCCACAAACCTATCACTAATCTTCTTGAGGAAGAGTAGTCATCCTGGCCTACAAGAAATATGTTTCTTACCCTGCTCATGCCGATATATCTTTGTATACTGATTATGCTGACTGAGTATATGTTAAGAGCAGTTGCAAAACTTCGGTAGAAGATAATGATGAAGCACATCAAGTCCATGTCTACGAAGAACATGGGCACCACTAAGACAAAACTTAGTAGATAGCAAAGGTCACCAATACAGTGGTTTATCAACAACAGACTGTCCGTTGTACGGGTCTCTGGATGTTTGACGAAAATTACTAGAAGGAGGACGTTCAGAACTGTTCCGATACAACAGAGTAGCGTCAGCAACACACCAAAAGTAATTAATACAGGCACTTTGATTTCTTCCATTTTGATTCTGCAAGGGCAATGGACAGCCTTTTAAATTCTCTCTCAGTCTTGAAACACTATGCTATTTTATGACTTTCATCTACGAAAGCTTGCGAGGAGTCCTTACATCCCTGAAACAAAATCAGTTTATATTAGACACATATCCAAATTAAATGTTGGTCAAAGATGTCATAAGATCTTACAAGTATTGCTTTTATAACTGTGCTAAGAATACTTCGCACTTAGAACATGAGTTTTCCTCTTTGGAGGATTCAAAGCTCATTATCACTGCGAAATGCATGTTATTCCTTTTTTGAATTTGGCTATGTTACACCTTCAGTATACAATTTGTAACCAACCTTGCTTAAAGCACTTAAAACGAACTATTCGTAATATTAGCACGTTGCTTTCCAATACATGTCTAAGTGCTGAGGCTCATTTTGCCAAAATCTAAACAAAAGTGTATGTAAACTTCTAACACACTTATTCTAACATCCGTCGCAGAGTAGTGACAAATACGAGGGGTGTTCAATAAAGAATGATTATAATTTTTTACGGTCATAATTTTTCGCATTATACTTCCTTCTTATTATATTCTGTTAGCTTAATGTGAAAGAAACACGCCGTAGTACTTTCATTGTTGGTACTCCTGGTTCGCGAATGTGTGAACCAGGCAAGTTCAGACATGTTCAGTATCGCCTACCGCTGCAATGGAGGTAACATGCAGTTAAAGTTGATGTTATAGGAAGATCCGTAGTTTCTTTCAAACGTAATCACAGCGGATGAAACTTGGCTACATCATTTTGATCCTGAGAGCAAACAGCAAAGCTCAGTGTGGAAATCTCCTTCATCACCAACCCCCAAAATGGCAAAAGTAGCTGCTTCTGCTAGGGAAGTTATGGTCATCTCATTCTTTGATATTCATGGAATGTGTTATCAGCATGTTGTACCTGCACACACATCAGTAACTGGACAATACTACAGGAATGTCCTGAAAACATTGCAAGTCCATATCAGGTGCAAAAGACCACATTTCCGTGAAGCAGGCTGGATGCTGTACCAAGCTAATGCGCAGCCGCATATTGCCAATGTTGTTGCTGAATATCTTGCAAAAATCAACGTGAAGTGCATCCCTCACCCTCCCTCCCTTTAGTCCCATGTGACTTTTTGGTATTCCCTAACTTGAAGAGACGCCTTCGTGGGAGGCATTTATCCATCATCAGAAGCAGCGGTGAAGGCTGCGGAAGCGATTTTGAGGGATTTCTCAAAAATGGTTTCCTGCATGTCTTTGAAGACTGGCAGAAACGCTGGGATAAGTACATCGCATTCAGGGGAGACTATTTTGAGAAGGACCATCAAAATTATGAGGATGAGTAAAGGTACGTTGTCAAAAAAAAAAAAGTGATCATTCTTTATTGAACAGCCTTAGTAGTTTATATGACAACCTTCTTCGCTGGTACGAAACAGTGTATGATATTTATATGCTTTCAAAATGGGTATTTCTGATAACTTAAAAATTTCGATTAATTAGGATAATAAAAGTGATTAAATACATTAATAGAACGTATTAGATATATCTGCATGCACTTCGGAGACTACTAACATGTTACGCCAGCATATGACAGAATTCGGTAAAAGTATATTTAAAAACAGTAGAATTAAGAACTGTCTGTCACCCTTGAGGTATAACGGTTCTGAAATATACGGTATCAAGGTGTATTCGATATAGAAAGGAATTCTGCTTTTAAAACATAATTTACGTGGACTCTTATGGCAGGTAAAATTGTTTGGAGCCTAAGAAAATGTTCTACAGCATTGTTTACGTTTAAGAGCTTATGATTTTTCTTACATACTAAATGTTTTTCAAGCAGTATCATTTGGAATATGAGTACCTACTGTGATTTTATATTAATCATTTGTGGAATAAAGCTTTAACTTTGAATTCGATATAAGAAATATCTAACACTATTATCCAGATTTTAACCAGCACATAATCATTGCATCACCCTGAAACTTTTCTAATATTACCTGAACATTAACATTTAATAGCTCTGACTATACCTTCAATATGATTTTCAATGCTGCAAATATTTTTAAAAACATTATTGATGGCATTTGGACCTGATTTAGTTTAACTCCTTTCCAAAATATCATTTAAATTCAAGATTATCCATGTCGAACACTTCTGCTAGCGAATGTGGCACGTAAGCGTTAAATGCTACTAAAACAACGAATATCTGTGTTCTTGGAGCACGTTATTATATTTGGGTATAATATTTGAGTTCACAGTAAAGAATTGTATTTATAAAACATAAGAAAAAGCATTTTCACTCTTACTCAATTCTTTGGCGCTTATCTATGGCAGGGAAAGAAACATTCGCTATCAATAATTCATTTGAAGTATATTTTTATAAATCTCTGAAACAAAGAAACTGATTTATAAAACAGTTAACCATGTGGGTGCTCTGAGTATGAGCAAATAATTCAGCTCAGAAAGGAAAAATTTAATAAATGTTCCTTCTCGGAATTTCTTTTATTCCAAATTACTGTTTACGTGGAAATGTTCCATTATTTTTTGTTTTTCAGAAATAGCTCTGACAATCTTGATTAAAGTATCGTCATTCAGACAATATCGTGCCCAATTAAATTCAGTTTTAGTAATCTGTAAACAATAGTTTATGCATGCTCTCATTTTCCTATAAATGAGAAACCGTAAGAGATTTAAAAGTATTTTTCACATAAGTTCATTGAAATAAAAATTGATTTGTTTTATAAATGGCTGACTATTGTTTATCTTATGGATGTAACTGAGCTCATATTGTTTAATTTGAAATAATTTCTATGTAACACATTTTTAAACTACTATATGAAATACGAAGATAGAGAAGGTATTATGTTCCACTCATAAATAACGCTGGGAAGTATATTACTCGCTGAAACCAAAAACAGCATTTTCGAAGAAGATCCTCTTGCACCTAACCTGATATTCAAGTTCAACATTTTCTAAGCATGTTAGACATTTTCAAGAAAACTGAGGCATTAGTTATAAGTACATCGGGAAGTTTATTAATGCAATGTATATAATTACTAACACCAGATAAATTATTTATGTGAATGTAATATAGATGTAAATGTAATATATTGAAACATATGAGTTGAGACATTTTCTAACGACATTTTCTAACAGTCTTCACTGGCCGCAAAGTATGTACCATGCCAACTTTTCAAAAGACTGACCTAACGGACATAACGGTATGAGAGCTGACAAGAGAACTAACACTGTATTCGCCAAGCTAAGGACCTGAAAATTTGCCTGCCTTGGTAGCATTGATGCTAGCGTGACTGTCTCACGTTCAAGAGGTTCCGAGTTCGAATCTCGGTCAGGGCGAGTTACCTGGAGAAGGATTTTCCGGGGTATTCCTTTATCCTGGAAGACGAATGTCGGGTAAATCTAAGCTCCATGGACACCGGACTCATTTGAGCATCATTTCACCCATTTCATTCATCGTCCGATATGACTTAACGTTGGAGGACGTAAACTGAAAAAAAAAAAAAAACTGAAAATTTGATGGCATAACGTCAGCTGTATATAAACCATGTACACTAAATATCTGCTGCAGAGTAGAACCATAACACTCAACGCTGAAGCCCGGAAAGTGCCGCATGCAATCACTTACAATTAGCTGCTGGAGATCCCTCGTCAGCTCTGTGCGGGACGGTGGTCCTTACCTATGCCATATGTAGACAGCTACCATCAGGGGTACCTCCCGTACACTGGTGTGTTATTATGTCTGTATGTTCCTACGTGTTCTGGACTCATTTTCGGCTACTTCTGGCTATATTCCGCACCCGATTTTTGGCACACAGGCCCCCATCAAAATCTCAAGCACGTACAAGTGTGAGCATAGTGATAGTTCGCTTGTGAGGTCATCGTACATCTACAAAGAAATAAATACAGGTAGAACAGAGGGACAGAGCGCAGTCTGACAACAAAATTCAAGGTGTGTGAATTTAGTTCCTAAAGTCGACTTCGGGCCAATATGTATTATGCTTCATGATTTCTAAATATGTGTACATATTAAAGGTGATCAAACACAACAAAATCCCTCCCACCAGTACACTTACTTTACATGTAAAGCTTCATAAAAACAATGTTACTTGTTTTAATAAGGTTTTAAAATTTTTGGTTAAAGTTTCATGTTCAAAATACCTTCATAACAATTGAAATAAATACTGTCGTAAACCCGTTATCTACGATAGCGCGGCTTGTGTACACAAAGAGCCGGAAAATAAAGATAACGGAGATAAAATACTGACACAGATAAGTGAGGTAAATGGAAATTTCTAGTGACTTCTTGATTGATAGAGATTATTCCGTTTCTGGTTTGTTTTAGAACAGTCTTGAAATTATCAATGGGAATATATATAAGAAATTTTGACACGCCAAAGGAGTCGTAAATCAGAGAGACATAAACAGATGTAATCAGAACACTGTTGGTGTGGTCATCGACCTTGGTAGATTGTGTTGTGTACGTGAGAAGTGAAAAGTGTATTTTTACGGAAATAAAGAACATTTAGAATATCTGCAACTCTAACTTTTAATTCTACGAACCCACAAAGTCACAATATCTTGAATTGTCTGCAAAGAGCCTAAATGTCACTCTTATAATTATTAAACTGTAAGAAATAGTCAAAAACTTACTCTACAAACAACGTAGACCTCGCTAAAGCATACAGATTACGCAAAATACATATTTTATGGAAACTATAGCTTCCATGTTGTTTTTAGTTATTGATTTTTATGTACAACACTTATATATTTCTGAAACCACAAGTCGTTACTCGTTGTTTTCTTCCTTGGAAGCAAAGAGAGGAGAATTTCAAATCCACCATATAGCGTATCAATGTTTGACTACCGTTTAAACCTACTGACTTCTCCTATTTATATTAGAGCTATAAGGAAATATATAAAACCAACATTTCATCAAATGTTTATCTCTGTCCACTGGCTACCTAGCTGTCTCGGTTTTTACTAAAACAAATTGAAATCACCTTTATGGCATACCTACATAGAGGATATCCACACTTCCTACACTTCAGATTTACCTTACAAAGAAATACCTAAAATTTCATCATTGTGTATACTTAAACGTAACTCAAAGTTACTGATACAACGAAAAGTCTTTCAGGATCATAAATGTTCGGAGTAGTAAATTCAGAAATCCCTATTTAGTGAAGACCTACACACCATGTTTATGGCTGAACAAAACTTCAATCGACGATTTATTGCACTGAATCTGTTATTACCACTCTCACTATAAAATATTAGCTGTAGGCAAATTAAATACTTACGTGATAACCAGTTGACAGTATGAACTGCTCTTCATTAGTAAGTTCACAGATACACTTTTATTAATGCGGGTGGACGGACGATAGACCACTTCCGGGAACTACAAGTTGATAGACAATCATCACCGAAAACAGACTGAAAACAACGGAAAGTAAACTGCCCAAATTAGATAGGATAAGTTCCTACATAGTTTAGTGCTGTAAATATTAATGATACAAGGTACACGTTTATTCGTATAGCTTTTATACGCAATGTATGAGAATTTGGTACTTCCATCCTTTCAAAGATGTTAATCGACGATTAAAATGGAGAATATTCTCTATATATTCAGCTTCTTGAGTAAATTATTATTATTTATTATTATTATTATTATTATTATTATTATTATTATTATTATTATTATTATTATTATTATTATTATTATTATTATTATTATTATTATTATTATTATTATTATTATTATTATTATTATTATTATTATTATTATTATTATTATTATTATTATTATTATTATTATTATTATTATTATTATTATTATTATTATTATTATTATTATTATTATTATTATTATTATTATTATTATTATTATTATTATTATTATTATTATTATTATTATTATTATTATTATTATTATTATTATTATTATTATTATTATTATTATTATTATTATTATTATTATTATTATTATTATTATTATTATTATTATTATTATTATTATTATTATTATTATTATTATTATTATTATTATTATTATTATTATTATTATTATTATTATTATTATTATTATTATTATTATTATTATTATTATTTATTATTATTATTATTATTATTATTATTATTATTATTATTATTAGTAGTAGTAGTAGTAGTAGTAGTAGCAGTAGTAGTAGTAGTAGTAGAAGTAGTAGTAGTAGTAGTAGTAGTAGTAGTAGTAGTAGTAGTAGTAGTAGTAGTAGTAGTAGTAGTAGTAGTAGTAGTAGTAGTAGTAGTACTTATGACATAAAATAAGAGCTGAGGCTTTCCTGATGAATAAAGCCGGGATTTGTATGCGAAATAAAGTATTGAAATATGCATGCTAATGTGCATGAAAAAGTTGTAAAAGTATGCGCCATAATATTAAAAAACAAATTAACAAAATTCAAAGAGGACATGTTCTTTTCGGGTGAAGGGTTAATCTTGCTTTCTTCTTAGTTGCTGAAAACTGCCTGAGGTTTTCTTGTGTGAAGCTTCTACATCTGTCAATGATGTATGTGTATACAAGGAAAAAGTCCTAATGTCAGAGGTGCATGTGAAAATCACCATAACTCTTCAATGAATTCCTTTTCTCTTACAGTTTCCTCACTATTACCAGTCAATATTTTAGGGCGCTAATAACCATGAAGTTGTTTACCTTTAAATAATGCATCTATCTGAACAACTCTTTGTTGATTTGACAGATTGTTTTGTAACAAGGATTTTTATTTAATACCTGGCTAAGATATTGAATGCAATTAGCGGTGCCGTGAGGTTCTGGAGACGGGTGTTTGAAATTTCATCTATCAGAGAAAGGGAATAATCTAAAGCATATTTCGGGACTGCACGTTAAATTTCAGGTTATTTCGAAGACTACTTCTTATATCATTAACAAGACTACTTCTTATATCATCAACAAGACTACTTTTTATATCATCATTATCATAATTGTCTTTGTTTTGTACTTTTCCTACGTACTTGGCGTAATGCAAGGAAGTAAATGTTCTACAACAATTTGTAATTTATACTATGTGAGAACAATCTTGAGGCCAAGCCGTGGCCGAGCGGTTAGATCACTCGACTCTCACCAACGCTGCCCGGGTTTCATCCCAGGCGATCGCATGGAGATCTTTGGTGCACAGCCTGGCCCTGGGGTGGGTTTTCTCCGGGATCTCCAGTTCCCCCACCGTTATTCCACAATTGCTACATTACCATCTTTCCTTTCATTTCTCCCTCATTCTGTCTTCCACTTCTCTTACTCTCATAGGGCTGATCACCCATCGTGGTTTCTCTATCTTATCCGGAGCTTCGGTTCCTCAATCCGAGCTTAAGGAAGAGAGGAACGAGAATTCTCTAACACCACGATAAGTGGTAATACTAGGGAAGTTAAAGAAGAAATAGAGAAAGAAGAGAAAAATATTGTCGGTGAAAAAGTTGGTGAATAAAGAGTAACTCAAAGGCGTATCATTTCTCCATACATTTTATTTACTAACTTTACACATTATACGGTTCCTAGGGACAACAATGGCATTATTTGCAGTTCACTTTCGACAAACTCAGAATGACAATGTTAACTCACCAAACTCCACAGCATCACCCACTATAAATCTGCCCCTGTTCCTCTGTCATGAATAACGGTTTGCGAATGGAAAGAAGAAAAATCCGCTTTTTTGCGCTGGCATGACACATTTACAAACCATTTTTATGAACGCTTTTTAACCGTTGGTTTGTTGTTTAATTTACGCTCTCAAGTCATATTGAACGACTTTAACTGCTGTAATGTTCAGCACTAATTTTGCACAGAGGACACTTCACCAGCCTTGTGGTTCTTTTATGTGATTTAAACTGATGACACGGGACCACCGGCTTTACTTCTCTTCCCAAAAAGCTCTTTACCCCCAATAAAGTCCATTCTCGGACACCCGCAGCCAGAAGCTAGTTCGAAGGGCGTCACCATTCTTGCAAACGATTATTCTATCTACTACTGTCTACCCATCACAAGGCAAGCGGAGAATGAAGGGGAGAGGAGCTTGAACTGTGCCGCTTTATTAGTGGATGTGTTTACTACGAAGTGAGTGTGTGAGCGTGCAATGAGTCACCAATGCTGCCAGATCTAATGCACGTTTCAATAACTGAAGTGATAAATGTTATGTATGGTTGAGTTATGTGGCATAACACATCCGGAAGGTGAGCATAAACACATCAAAAGTGATTAGATTTCACATCGCCTTCTTTTAGTGGGTAGACTGTAGGTTAATGTTTTATTACACATTTTCTTGTAGGTAAAACGGAATCAGGGTAATAGGACAGTAGGTACAATTTTGTGACCGTCAAATGTTCTAAGAATGTGTTACTACGTAACGATTTATAAATTTCGCTCTTCTGCATTACAGAGAAAGAGAGAGAGAGAGAGAGAGAGAGAGAGAGAGAGAGAGAGAGAGAGAGAGAGAGAGAGAGAGAGAGAGAGAGAGAGAGAGAGAGAGAGAGAGAGAGAGAGAGAACAATAAGGACATTTCATCGAGAAAGGTGTCGATTATATCAAAATGCAAACCATAACTGTTTAACCACACATAATAAATGGTTAACACAGGTGGTGCACTCTATACTAAGATTTTGTCTATTTCTTACAGTTCACTAATTTTGTAAATACCACTAGAATGAAGAAGGTTTCAGACGCTATTCCCCCAAAAAAATATTTATACTTCCTTTGTCATGAAAATATCTTAACATTACGGTATCTTAAATAAAAGCGTTTAACGGTTGTTGAGGGAATTACTCTTTAGAAGCTGGGATTGTATACTATATTGTAAACAAAGATATGGGGTGAACAAATTTGGCAACAAAAATGGAATGGTTAACAGGAGGGGGAAGAATCAGAAAAATGTCTATAAAAGGAGACAATAATGTAAGAAATATAGGTGATTACTTGTGAAAAGTCAGAGACAAATGGTTAAGAATAATCAGCAAATAAGTTTGAAGAAACGGGAACAATAAAACAGAAGAGGGCCAGCCACGAAGGGTATATATTGGGTGGGAATAAGAAAGAAAACTCATTATGTGCCAGGAATGTTGTTAATGGTAATGTATTAATGAATATATGCATGTATGAAAAACATATGTTTGCTCGCACATATAGGTGGTTGGAAAGGGCACAATATACGTCCTTTGGTAGCAAGTTCAACAATCTTCCACCCTTTGTTGTTAAATAACTTCGATCCCTTGATCCTGTCCTTTTTTCCGAAAGGCTTGTTTCTTGAAGGCCTATGTCTTATTTCTGGAAAGGATACTTTATCCATTAATTCTGAATATCTGACGGTGCTGGAAACTACTTCCTCAAAATTTTTAAAGGACTATTCAGGTATTACTTTGGCTTCTTCAATATTTTTAGGCAAAGTGTTTTCCGGTGAAGTCAGGAATTGTTCCAAATAGGAAAGGAAAGCCTAAGTATTTCTTTTCTACACGATCCTTCCACTCTTGATGTTTTCCTATCATTGCTTCAATTTTCTCATGAACTGTGAAAACATCTGGTTATGGTCCTTGCAATGTTCGGTTTAGTTCATTTAAATGTGAGAAGATACTAGATATGCCACTTTGCAAAACCATTCAAAGTCACACAATCGTTCGCTGAGGGGAAACCTTTTATGCTTGCTGTCTTCAAAAAATAGCCTCACTTCATCACGTAATTCAAAAAATCGCGAAAAACATTTTCGTAAGATCACCAGTGAACGTCTGTGTGCAAGAACAGTTATTCGCTTCCCATTTCTTCACACAGTTTCTTGAATATTAGTGAGTTTAGGGGATGGGCTTTAATTAACCAACTCTTCTAATGTTTCCTTCAAATCTGGCGGATTATTTTTTTCAGTCAACGTGTCTCTATATATCGAGCAATGAGTCCACTTAATCTCAGAGTTGAAGGTTTGAAATCATGCTTTTAATCCAGTGTTGTGTCCAGATATCGCTGTGGCTCCGTCGGTGCTTACGTCTACACAAACTTGTGTAGACCTTGCTGTAAAATAAATACATCAGGTGTCGTAAAGACATCCTGGTTCCGTTCTACTGGTACCAGTAGAAATTTTTTCCATTCTAGGTTTATTCATTTTCATCTCTTTACTTTTTATTTTAAAATAATCAAGTGTCTTACCAATGCAATCCGGATGTTTCGTCTCTAAATGACTTCGCAGCTTAGCAGGCTTCTTTGCATCATTGGACAGTACATCATAACACAAAACACATTGAGGTTTTTATTCATTTTTACATCCAGCTCGAACAAGTCCGAAACTTAAATATTCTTCGCTGTATTTTCGCCGTTTTGCTTTTCGCAGATTGGCAGAACAGCAACTAGTTAAATTAGTAGGCTCGCTACTACAACTTGCCTCTTGATCGCCAGTTATTGTAGGTCTACATTTAAGTGATGCAGTCTGTAACAAACGATTCATGCTGAACGACGCGAATAAATTCTCACGATTCACAGTTACAAACTGTCAGGACAATCAAACACTATTATCACTGGTTTCAATCATAACAAGAACCACTGGTCTGTTGTGCACGCGTACGTGTAGCCGGTGCCAGTGGCAGCGCTGATTCAGACCAGCGCGCAGGTTTGGCTGACTTCAACCGCTTCACCCGCACCGCAGCTAACCACTCACGCTGAGTACCTTTGCGTCGCTGCTATTATAACGCTGCACTACAAGCACCCAACTGCTAAGTTGGTTGCAGTTGCACCTCTCAGCCGTGTTATATCGTTACGACATAGATGCGTAAATAATGTTAAGTAAATCAAATGTAATTTGGCACCAAACAGATAAGTGATTCAGTTAATACAATTCTACGTTTTCTATAGTTTTAATTCAATATTATAACTTGACTTAAGGGACCCCCTCGCGGACTCCCTGACATCCCCTCGCGGACCCCCGGGTTTCCGCGGACTGCGCTATGAGTAACATTGCTATAGAACACGGCAGGGGCATTTAAACCCCTTCGGTATACAATTTATTATTATTATTATTATTATTATTATTATTATTATTATTATTATTATTATTATTATTATTATTATTATTATTATTATTATTATTATTATTATTATTATTATTATTATTATTATTATTATTATTATTATTATTATTATTATTATTATTATTATTATTATTATTATTATTATTATTATTATTATTATTATTATTATTATTATTATTATTATTATTATTATTATTATTATTATTATTATTATTATTATTATTATTATTATTATTATTATTATTATTATTATTATTATTATTATTATTATTATTATTATTATTATTATTATTATTATTATTATTATTATTATTATTATTATTATTATTATTATTATTATTATTATTATTATTATTATTATTATTATTATTATTATTATTATTATTATTATCATTATTATTATCATTATTATTGTAATCATTATCATTATCATTATCATTATCATTATTATTATTATTATTATTATTATTATTATTATTATTATTATTATTATTATTATTATTATTATTATTATTATTATTATTATTATTATTATTATTATTATTATTATTATTATTATTATTATTATTATTATTATTATTATTATTATTATTATTATTATTATTATTATTATTATTATTATTATTATTATTATTATTATTATTATTATTATTATTATTATTATTATTATTATTATTATTATTATTATTATTACTGGATGCAGTTATGTGAATATATTCATAATCATAACTATCATTCAGCAGAAACTACTTCACAATCCCAGGGTGCTCTGAAACTAAACTTCTGAGTGTCCAAAATGTATACAATACATATTATTTGCTTTTTTATTTCTATTTTCACATATATTTCTTTGTTTCAGTGCTCAAGATAAGTGTATGCAAGAAAATCGTCTGGTACAAGATGATTGTCTGTCTGCACTGTTGATCCTAATCTGAACAGTCGCGTACGTTCATCAACATCATGAATGGATTAATGTTTTTCTCTTTTTATCTTTCGCTTCTTACTTTGGTATTCTTTGCCGGAATAGTTCTAAACATTTATGTGTTGTTGGTGCTCTGTATAGAGTCAGCGACCTGTACTCCACAGAACATATTGCTAAAAAATCTGTGTATCAGCAATCTTGTTTATCCACTTGGTGGCATTTTGGTCATATTCATGATAACAATAACTCGACATGAAATCATGTGTTTCCTCACAATCGTCTTTATTTCTTTCGTGATGGCAGTAAATGTGTATTTAACTGCAGGACTCAGCCTGCAGAGATACATCAGTCTTAGAAAATTCAGAAACTTGCTTGTTTCTGACGAGAAATAGCACAAATATTCTCTATGGATAGCGTTTGGAATATGGATGCTTGCTACTGTGCTGGGTGTAATAGAGTTCATAATTCTTAGTCCTGATGCGAAAACCTGCTTGGAGGGTTCGCTGATTGGTGCTCCTCTGTATCGCCTTTTGATGTATGCAATTCTACCTCTCGCTACAGTTACTGTGCTTGAGATTGCGAGTTCCCGAATTCCAGCAGCAAGTGAAGCTGTAGATCGTGAGAAGGAAGACAGAAGAATGCAACTCAAGCTAGTTCTGTTATGTTCCTTGACGTACACACCAGCGATGTTGGTCGGGTATGTAAGTTCCGCCCATATGGATGAGCAATACGGCATGGTGATATTACCATTTGGAAGTATGCTGACCACATTAAATGCATTCTTCCAACCCATCGTGATGTGCATCGCTAGTAAGAAACTAAGGATGCTCTTTAAGGACTACTGTTGCTGTCCATGTTGTCAGCAGCCGGATGCTTCACATCAGTTTAACACAGAAACGAACGTTAAAAGTAAATCTTTAGTACCTTCTTCCCAAATCCATCAAAACTGCTAGTTTTTCCCCCAAAACTTTCTTAACCTAGAAGCATCCAAGGCGCAGACATTTTACAAAATCAAAACTCACGTAGTTTTTCTAGTTGTTCTGATCTAAAACGGAGAACTTGATCTGCGTGCATGAGTATTTGTGTTTGCTTCTCTTTTTCATTCACGTTTACTACTCATAGTCATAGCACTAATAATGGCCATAGTTTATTCTACCCAAATTCATCATCAACATTTAACAGGGAACACATTCTATAGGGCTCCGGGTTCAAATGGCTCAGTTTTAAACATATGTGGATGTGATTTAAGAATCGAAGAGTCAAATACATACATATATGTGTACATTATATAGTATATAGTTTATGATATATCATTTATAACTACTACATATATGAATTTCGTATTTTGAATCAGTATTTCCAAGGATGCTAAAAGAAATATTAATGAAATTTTCTTCTTTAGAAATACCTTCCTTATGTTACCTACTGTTTTTCTACTTTACCAAAAGTAAGTATTTGTACTGAAATACTAACGTAAGGAATAAAAAAGTATTGAAATTTCTGTAATACTCCTATATAGTCCTGCTTATTCTGCGTGAACTTTGCACAACTCCAAAACCATACAAAATAAATAAAAATTACTTTAGAATAAATGCAGTTATTGCTTTTACGGAACATTCATAATCTGTCTTACTAAAGCGAGATGTATCATTTCACAAGAAATGGTTCATTTTTGTTTTTCTTCACAAAGGATCTATATAAATCTTTCTGCATACCCACAAGAAACATTTGAATTTTTTTATATTATAACAGCAGATTATAACAGCTGTATATTAATGCTATGATTAACTGGGCCTTTAGCGAGTATTTGACAGCACAAAATATTGTGTGAATATCTCACATAAATCTGTTGATGTGCTGAGTTACCATTCGTCCGTTTTTTTCTCAATACTTGTACCACTAGATTTTCAAATGGACTTATTTTCTTATTTCTTATGCTCCTATGTAACTTGAATCTGCGTAAGAGAACCCTCTTTCTTAATATTTATCTGTATATGGAATTTTTCTCAGAATGAGGATGATTCATTCTGGAAAGTGAAATCTCGAATAGCATATTAAAACAAAGTTATAACAATGATATTATGTTAATTTCAGCTTAAGTTAGTACCATTAAATAAAGAATTAACACAATCTGTATGTCCTCAATTTCTATTAATAATTATATTAACACTTTATCCGGAGGCATAGAAATACAGATAAAGAGTATTTCCCGTATAAACTCAGTAGTGGTTTGGTTTCATACTAGTGTGTTACGTCATTAATGAGCAGAGGAGGAGAATAGGCATTAACAGCCTTAATAAAGGCAAGCAAACAAACATCAGAAGTTCAAAATAGTAATTAAAGAATAATAATAAGGAAGGCCAGTGACAAGAAGAATTGAAGTATCACTTAGAGTCCTCTTTTATGACACAAATATCAATTATCAGATATCAAGTATTAAATGCACTAAATTCCACGCTTCTGAAGTATAAACTAAAAGCATTATTTATTTAAATGTGTACTTTTCAGTTACAACAAGTACGTCTTGAGTACGTCTCAAATGTCCATAGCCATAGTTTGTGATTATTATTAGGTTTATTATGCATTATTGCTAAACAGCTTATTTTAACAGACATCTGCTATGTATGCATTAAATGAGTGATATGTTTTAATTCACTTGTTATGTAAACACATCAAAATAATCATATTAATGAATAAAGAGATCACTCAAATCTTTGTATTAACATGGCAAGTATCCAAATCATAAACCAATAGGTTTCGTAGTTCACAATTTACCATTTGCTTAATTGCAGTAAATATCCATTTTATGCGTCTGCCTCACGTTCAAGAGCTCCCGAGTTCGAATCTCGGTCAGAGTGAGTTACCTGGATAAGGCTTTATCCGCGATTTTCCCTTATCGTTCAAGAGGAATGTAGAGTAACTCTAAGCTCCGTGGACCCTGAGACAGAAACCGCAGTTCGGGTCAGAAACCGCAGTTGGGGGAAAAAAGCCATTAACTTCAGGAATGTGTCAAGGGGCGAGCAAGAAAACACTCCCCTAAGGAATGCTAAGGAATGTGAGAAGAAGTCTGAATATTTCTTCACATGACCCCGAAGGTCAAAAAGGAGGGACAGAGGGTTGAAAGCCTATTAAGAGTAAAAATGTAGGGAAACGAACCTCCAATAAAAATGGTTATGCATCACGTGATACGGGCGGAATAGTCACGGAAATAGGAAAGGGTCGTGCTAGATAGTCTGCGGTAGGGAAAGAGGCTGAGAACGGAGAAAAAGGCGCGACACTTCATCGTAGATCGTTTTCGGGGAAGGTAACGTTGTAACGAGCAAGTTGTTTGGGAGCAAAGTTGTAATCTAAACGTTATATAAATAAAGTGGTGGGAAAATCAAGGAAGCAAAGTGTATTTTTATTTGATCGCTGGACCCTGAAACAGAGTCGCTCTATCCTACTGATCACTAGTCCGGAGCAAAATCGGTCTTTCGGTGTAGGATCCTTTATATCCACCGATTACCGCCTCAAATGGCGCCCAACGTGTTTTAACCACCCAGCGAGCTTCCACAACTACCAACATCTCCTTCGAGAACATCACACCGAGAACGAGATTACCGCCCGGAGACAACACCCAGAGCAACAGACGCCGAGAACGAGATTACCGCCCGGAGACAACACCCGGAGCAACAGCAGATCACACCACGACATCGTAGACGGACACCGCGGACAAGGTTAGCTGAGCACGACAACAACAGGACAGCAACAACCACCACTTCCGACGGAGGTAAACACCAACAACATCACGAGTAAGTACCCTTTCCAAAGTCTTTCCACAAGGGGCACTCACTGTGTAGGACAAGTCTGGCAGTGCCACTACAGACCGTGTAAAATTTATATGATCCTGAGAAGTGGCAGGATAACTAGCGCAGACATGGAGGAACAAATCCAAGGGCAGCCCGGAGATATCGCTGTGCAAGAAATTAGTCCTGAGGCAACACTCAGCCTCACGGCTATGATGCAACAGATGCTCCAGCAGCTCCAAAGCAACCTAGAGACTAAGATTTCCGAACATAGTCAGCAAATAGCAGCAAGAAACAGCATGTTAGAAAATAATTTAGAAGAAAAGATTGCAGAACACACAAATACGTTGAAAAGACAATTAGAAAGTAAAACAGAAGAACAAAATAAGCAATTAGCAGAAATTAGGTTAGGGCAGGCCACTATAGAGGCAGAATTTTTGAATATACGCACAGAGGTGCACGATACACAAAAGGACATGGAAACCACCAGAGAGCAACTTACACAGATTTCACAGCATTATGATAATGTGCATGCCCAGTTGAGGGAGGAGATGCGAAACACCTGTGTCATAATACAAAATAGGCAGAAAGAAGCAGAAAATTCCACTCATAATGAATTGATAGCAATTAAAGCAACCCTGACACAGGCAGACGCAGCTCAACGCTCAACTGATAAAAGAATTGAACACCATGCACGAGAAATGGCATCACTCAAAGAGGCTCTTAATGATTTAAAAATATGTAATGACCAACCTCAGAGTAATGACATTTCAAGTGTACCAACAAGACAGGGACCGATGAACACGTGCCAAAACACGTCTTCAACAGTACCTATGGAAACATGTAATAGTGTTAGCCAAGGGAGCATATACAATAACTGTATAAACACCGGGTACCCTAACCATTTGCACTTGTTAAATGAAATAACCGTGCCAACATTTGATGACGTGAGAGACAACGCGAAGCGTTACATAATGGACCTAGAATATTACTTTCAGCTCAAGAACATTCCAGATGATTTTAAGATGATAATAGTTAAACGAGGCTTGCAGGGGCGGTCACTGACTTGGTTTAGGCTAGCAGTAGGTGACCATACTAGTTACACAGACTTCAAACAACACTTTTTAACAAAATATTGGAATGGCGCAACACAATATGCTGTCCGAACGAATATAAATACAGGAAAATATCCACACAGAGGACGATCCATGGTGGATTACTTTCTAGACTTAGCGCAACAAAGTAAAATGTTGGACCCTCCCATGGAACCTCAGGAATTTATTAGTCTAGTTACGCGTCACTACCCAGAACAGATAAAAAATCATTTAACTGTCGCACGACCCAGTACAATTAGCGAGACAATCGAACTTTTGACGGCACTAGAACCACCCAGGACTGAACTGAACCCAGGACTACGAGATGACAGGACGTCGCAACATGCCCAAAACTGTAGTGGGACGAGGGCATACAACACTGGAAATGCCAGACATAACGACCAGACACACTCCAGAGACCGGTACAGAGACCAGGTACCCGCGTATGACCACAGAAGACACAATTCCCGATATCACCAAAGACAACCCCGAGAAAATCCTCAACATCCCCAGCGAACACATTACATAAATTTCATGCGCACACAACGAACATATCCAAGACGACACGCCAATGACAGCCATATCATCGGAGAGAGACGGTATGATGTTTTTCAAAGACCATACAAAAATGACTTACCCAGGGATAATCCTGCAGGACGCCGATGGACCAATAATGGTTATGACCATGATAACCGACCACACACGGACCAGCGAGCAGAACAAGCACCTCATGAGAACCATGAGTCAACAAGCAAAGAAACAATTAGGAGTAGGTCCCCAACGACAAATTACAACGGTGCAAGGCCCAAACAAAAATGGTTTGCGAACCAGACATTTCTCCCAACCACCCACACATCCCTAAACGGTGCAAGTGCGATACACAATACGGAAAACTGAATTCGGGTAGGAGACCGTTTCCTTTTTCTGCCTCGAGGTATGTTAAGAAGAATGGAAACACTAAAAATACGATGGCGCAACTACAGATACACGATGAGGATAAAGACTTGACAGTCGGAAACAATGCTGGAAACATGAACTCAGATACAATACAGCAAGACATAGCAGAAACGCCACAAATAGAGATCACCATAGCAGATGAAACTTTCCTGGCAACGCTAGACACTGGAGCTACGGCATCTGTCTGTAGTCTAAAATTCTTTAACCACTTGGAAGCTAAAGGCATACACCTACAAACGTTACCCACCAAAAATGTGTACGTACTAATGGCCATAGGAAGACAGAAACAACGTATACAAAAACAAGTTATGATTCCATTCACTTTAGGCCAAAATCATAGGGAAGTCATTTTTTTGATAATACCGCATTTGGCTGTACAAGTTATTCTAGGAAGCGATTTCTTCCAAGCATTTCACGCAAAGATTAATTACGCAGCCAGAATTTTAACCATACGAGGCAACAATGAAGAGTTTCCAATTCCTTTTTCCCAGCAGGCAGTTCCCAACATGCAATTAACAGAAGCCGAAAACCAATTGGAGGAGGAACAATTTTTTGTTCAATGCATTAATATAAGCAAAGATATTTACCTTGCGATTTTAAAGACTGAGGAAATTGTTAGCACACATGAGAGTTGTAAATGTTTTGACTTGATTAATGGCGAGGCAACTGACCTATTCGGCAGGGACGAAAAAGCAAGTTTTTCCCCTGTCACGATAGTAATGAATGGCTCCATGAGAGTGGGTGTGAGTGACAGACCCAAACAGCTGGAGGGAAAGCCACCCTTAGAAACCGCAAGTCCGTTTCTTGACCCAAATTTACAAATGCGTTCCAAATTAGGGGAGAAAGTGAATGGACTCACACACTTGGACGAAAGACAAAAAGAATCTCTTTTTTCTGTTCTGTGGAGGAACAGAGCTGCTTTTACGGAAAAAACAGGCCTTTGTACATCCTTCTGCTACGATTTTCAAATTAAAGAAGTAAAACCATGGCAGTATAAATGCAGGAACATTCCACTAAATTTAAAAACAGCAGTGGAAGACGCCATTAAAGAAATGCTAGAACAAAATATAATTCAAGAATCAAATACCCCCTACATAAATCCCCTCTGCATAGTGCGAAAAAGCAATGGGAAAGCACGCATAACAATAGACGCCCGTCACCTTAACCAGTTTATTCTACCAGATAATTTTCGGACAATTGGCATAGAACAAATACTCACCAGCATCGGAAGAAAAAAATGGTTTTCCTCCATCGACTTGACAAACTCATACCTACAAATTCCTATACCACCACACTTAAGAAAATATACGGGATTCCTATATCAGGGTCGAGTGTTAGAGTTTACCAGACTACCGTTTGGCATGTCAGTAAGTGCAAGCGGATTTTTAAGAGCCATGTATGCCATATTTGGAGATACTGCTCAAGAATTCCTGACCGAATATATCGATGATTTTTTACTACACGACAATACGATAGACGAACACATACAACATTTGGATTACGTCATTACAAAATTAAGATCAAACGGGCTGACGTTGAACTTAGAAAAAACCAAATTCTTCCAACAAGAAACCAAATTCCTAGGATACATCATTTCGGAGAAAGGTATTTCTCCAGATAAAGAAAGAATCCGAACAATTGCAGAAATCCCTGCGCCAAGAAACATAAGGCAGCTACGCCGAGTATTGGGCATATTCCAGTATGAGGCACGATTTCTAATTAATTACGCTAAAGAAGTGGCACCCCTTAGAGATTTGTTAAAGAAAAGCGTAAGATGGCGCTGGACGAGCACACACCAAAATGCATTCGACAGAGTAAAAGAATTATTCGGACAAGCTATTTTATTGGAACGACCCCGCACCGACAAACCCTACTACATTTACACGGACGCATCAATTTCTGGTTTCGGAGCAGTACTATGTCAAAGAGATGACAAAGGACAACAGTACGTTATAAGTACGGCATCTAGAAACTTGACACACACAGAGAAAATAGCATGTGTAACGGAACAGGAAATAGCAGCAATTTTTTTCGCTATTCAAAAATTCAGAGACTACATCTTTAATTGCAAAATCATAATATTTTCGGACCACGTGAGCCTATCATTCATTAAAAAGTGCAAATTAACAAGCTCAAAAATCTCTAGATACATACACGAAATAATGTCATATGATGTCACCATCTCACATATACCTGGAAACCAAAACATCTTCGCAGACACGCTGTCTAGACTGACCACAAAAGGAGACATACCAGAATGCCAAGGCAACACACGTGAAGTACACATCCTAAAAATAGACACCCATCTAAACAAAATGTTAATCAAACAAGTAAAAAACATACGACAACTTCAACAGGAGGACCCCAAATTAGCAGAAATTTTCACAACAGCTCCAGATATTCAGAAGGACACGAAAGGATCATTTGGAAAACGCGACGGAATCTTGTACAAATTGCAAGGTAGACACCACTTAACATGGCGGACGTACGCACCACGCGTCATAGAAAACTTAATTATTGACTCGTTTCATACAGCCATCATTCATGGAGGAACCGAAAAGACATGCCTGACAATAGAACAATATTTTTACATTCCCCGATTACAACATAAAGTTCGTCAACGCATATCTGCATGTATCATCTGCCAGAAAGCAAAACCACTTAACGTGAAATACGACACACCACCAATTTCCATACTCCGCGACAAGCCACTAGCATTGGTAACAATCGACTCACATGGACCATTACCTATGGGAACAGCAGGGATGAAATATATTTTCGTAATGGTGGACATATTCACAAAATTTGTGAAATTATATCCAATGAAGAAATTAACAAGCGTAGCCTGTGCAGCAAAGATCATAGAAGACTTTATACCCAAATACGGCAAAATGGACGCTATTTTGGCAGACAATGCGTCCATACATAAGGGCAAATTATTTATGGATAAAATTAGAACTGCAGGCATAAAAATTTACAATTCAACCGCGTACCATCCACAAAGTAATCCATGTGAAAGGACCATGCGGGACTTGTCCATCTTTCTACGCATCCTCACCTACAAAAAGAAACATACCTCGTGGGTTCCCCAACTACCCCTGATAGAACGTGTCATGAATAACACCATTAATCCAAACACGGGAATAGCTCCGGTAACACTACTTTTGAAGGAACCGTCTGAAGACATAATCCCAGGGCTACCGAGCGCCATTCGCACCGAGGAGCAAAGCGAAAGTCAACAGATCTTAGAAGCCTTTGAGCGCTTGAGAAAACGCGCAGAAAACAGAAATAAAAAGAAGAAACGATATAGGAAGAAATGGACACCGCAGTTAGGAGAGAAGGTGCTGATAAGAACGCATAACAAGTCCTCCCTACTGACAAAGACGTCACATAGACTGCATGTACTCTGGGAAGGACCAGCTGTGATCGTTGCTCAATTCGGTGACCGTTCTTTTGAGTTAGAAGATGTTAAGACAAACAAAAAATTAGGCAGGTATAATTTATCTTTATTGAGACCCTTTAGAGAATTGGCCATTGCCAACGACCAGCCATAATTTGACGCATCCCGAAGTCACTGACCTCATTAACTGTAAGGCAAAAATTATTGTAAAGCTAACTGTTTGACGCAAATAGGATTGAAGTATAGAGATAGAGCGAAATTTTTGGGAAGTAAGAACCCGAGATTAAACCAAATGCTACCCTTGTCTACACAAAAAGGATAAAGACACAATTGTAATAAAAAAAAACAATTATATTTCCTGATATCCGAGTTATATGTTTGTGATTCAAAATAACAAGAGTGTGATAGTGCACGAAGAAAGAAATCTGTGCAAGATATGCACAATTGAGATGCGTGTGATAGTGTACGGAGTGTTAATTACCCACAATATTGCAATGAAAGTACAGAGCTCAAAAGACAAATATGCACCAACCAAATATGTCAATAAAAAAAAAGTGAAGGCAAACCAATTGTTCTGTATGCCAAAAGAAAGTGTACACTTGCACAAGAAATGTAAAATACAAATAAACAGAAATATTTAAGGGCTCATATATGTAACAATGTATTTCAGGGTATTGCTAGGTAACAATGTATTTAAGGATATGTTTATATCTATGTATGTATATATTTTGTCTCTTGTTCAGTGTATATGTAACAGCTCAAAAAAAAAAAAAAAAAAAAAAAACTCCTTGCTCGTTCGCGCGTTGTTGGAGCGAAGGCCGATAGGAAGTAACTTAGGAAGTAATCCAGTTCACATCATTTTTGTTGATTGCTGTTTAGTGGGACTTTCGAAGGAATTTACAATTTTTCCCAATTAAAAAAAAAAATAATAAATAAGCAAACAAAAGAAAATTGCAATATTCCTCCGAAGGGCATTTTGAGACAGAAACCGCAGTTCGGGTCAGAAACCGCAGTTGGGGGAAAAAAGCCATTAACTTCAGGAATGTGTCAAGGGGCGAGCAAGAAAACACTCCCCTAAGGAATGCTAAGGAATGTGAGAAGAAGTCTGAATATTTCTTCACATGACCCCGAAGGTCAAAAAGGAGGGACAGAGGGTTGAAAGCCTATTAAGAGTAAAAATGTAGGGAAACGAACCTCCAATAAAAATGGTTATGCATCACGTGATACGGGCGGAATAGTCACGGAAATAGGAAAGGGTCGTGCTAGATAGTCTGCGGTAGGGAAAGAGGCTGAGAACGGAGAAAAAGGCGCGACACTTCATCGTAGATCGTTTTCGGGGAAGGTAACGTTGTAACGAGCAAGTTGTTTGGGAGCAAAGTTGTAATCTAAACGTTATATAAATAAAGTGGTGGGAAAATCAAGGAAGCAAAGTGTATTTTTATTTGATCGCTGGACCCTGAAACAGAGTCGCTCTATCCTACTGATCACTAGTCCGGAGCAAAATCGGTCTTTCGGTGTAGGATCCTTTATATCCACCGATTACCGCCTCAACCCTGGGCTCATTTGAGAATAATTTCACCCAGTTGATTCACCGGACGATATGACTTAACGTTGGAGGACGTATACTACAAAAAAATCCAGTTTGTTACACAAAACAATGTAACAGCTGACATTAGGAAGGAAATGCTGTTATCACAAATGTTTTTAGACAGGTGGTCAATAATAATCATTGTTTGACTCAAATGCAAAATATTAATCACAATACCAATTTTAATATTACATTAATGAACACTATTAATAGATAACCACCAATAACAAAAAGAACGAACTTCCGAGAGAAACAAATCTTTATAAAAGTTCTCGTCACAAAAATGGTTGCAATATCCACCAAATCTGCGAGAAGGCTCACACTATGAAAGCAAATAGTTATAAGCACTATGAGGTTACCATATTTTATACCATAAAGCGTATAACATATTTATATACACAAACCTCGCTATTTCTAAACAACGCAACAAAACTGGCAAATACAAAGTATAGAATTATATTCACGAGAGAAGAATTGGCTTATATAGCATAAACACACATTCTTAAAAGGGGTTATACGACTTCAAAATACTTCTTGATAAACGTAACGGCACTTACATATCTGGAGTTCAAAATAACCATACGTATTTATGTTGCAGCTTTATAACACGTGCCTTCAATTATTCTTCTTCTGAAAATCTTCCGCATTGTTGTATTGTACTGTTTTAACTATTTTTACTATGTATTAAAAAAAAACTGGATTAAATAGAACATCTCAACTATTTGATACTCACCATCGGAACTGTGGAACCTCTGCTAAATGACTTAGTCTGCTGGTTTACCAGTAAGTAAAGTAGAACGCCAAATTTATGTCTAGTTTTGTCCCTCACCTCTAAATCTCTTTTATTAAGATACATAGTCAATCTATTATTATAGTTACAATTTTAATTGAATCTCATTTATTTTAACACCTATAAGATCAATAAGTTCTTTTATTGCTGTAATTATATTTATTTTTATTTTATGAACAAGGATTCTAATCATGTAGTTTTATTTCCATTCCAGTTTACAAGTTATGTAGCAATTTTTTGCATTTGATATTGAGCAAAGCAGTTACTAAAGAGATAAAATGTTTTCTATGATTATGTTTACTCAATAACTAAGTTCAGCATGGCCTTATGTAATATTTCCACTGATTTTGAGTGTTTTGTAACAAAGAAAATATAATCAAGTGAATGAACTTCCCAGAAAGCTTAACAATATGTAGAATGTCCTTAGAAAATAAAAGTATTATCAGCTATTTGAATAATTTTTCGCTGTATATGACTAATTTAAATCCTTAGTAATGCATTAAGCCTTTCGCCGTTGAGTAGTGGGCTGGAACATTTACCTTGGTTATAAGATCAATAAGTTCTTTTATTGCTGTAATTATATTTTTTATTTTATGAACAAGGATCCTAATCATGTAGTTTTATTTCCATTCCAGTTTACAAGTTATGTAGCAATTTTTTGCATTTGATATTGAGCAAAGCAGTTACTAAAGAGATAAAATGTTTTCTATGATTATGTTTACTCAATAACTAAGTTCAGCATGGCCTTATGTAATATTTCCACTGATTTTGAGTGTTTTGTAACAAAGAAAATATAATCAAGTGAATGAACTTCCCAGAAAGCTTAACAATATGTAGAATGTCCTTAGAAAATAAAAGTATTATCAGATATTTGAATTATTTTTCGCTGTATATGACTAATTTAAATCCTTAGTAATACATTAAGCCTTTCGCCGTTGAGTAGTGGGCTGGAACATTTACCTTGGTTCCCTGTGACGGATTGCACCCGGTATCAGTTCCATTCCTGAGAAACGAGGTCGACAGATATTAATACAAAGTCGTATAGAATTACACCAAACTGCTAGCTACATTTATTAAAAACAAATATTGAGTCAACCGCAATTTATTACAATTCATAAGAAAACAGCACTTGAAAATATGTTGCTAATTTTTGTTATTCCCGACTTTCATCATATTAAAGTGATGTTAAAACTTCACATTGAAGTGACACCTGGTGTTTAACCGTGCAATGAAGGGAACAGGTAAACACCTTAGGAAACAGGTCGCTTTTTCATTATGTACAATACAGAAGTCAGTGATAGATTGGAAGATAAATCTATACAATGATATGGACGTTTGCAGCGTAGGTCCCAGGAAAGATGGCCTAGAAAGTACCAGGACGCCCACGACTAACCCTGGAGAGGAAGTATAATGCAAGCGATTACATCTAGAGTAATACATGAAGAATTATGGGAAGACCGTCGTAGTTGGAGAGAGGGATTAGAAGGAAGCTGCTAGAAAGTGGACAAGCCTTTAAAATTAAAATTAAAAAGAAAGTAAGAATGAAAAGATTTTCCAATTCCTATTTCATATGGAATTAGTATGTTTATTTTGTTTATTCGTTGCGCCGTTTCCCTAAATCTAAAGTAACACACATACGCTGGTGTCTTCCATGTTCTTCCATTTGCTTATCAGGAGAGAAGATCAATTTAAGCAAACCAGGATGGTACAAGAGTAATTGATGTTGATAGGTTCCTGTTATCTAGATGTTACTCATAAGCTATATTGATAATTGTTGCCAGCAGGGGGCTCCACCATGTCTTCGGAGATTGCATAGCCAGGAACTTTGTTTCAAAAACACAATGCTCCAAAATTGTGTGATTTGGTTGGTAAGGGAACGTTACACTAGATAATTAATAAGAGTTCCGAAAATGTGACACAAAAGAAAGACTGGTTTGGTTTCCTGAGAGAAGAAGCCTGGAATCTGATCATCTCTGGCTTCATTACTTTCATGCAGCAATATGTCACTCGATTTGAGTTTCCTTATCCCGGCAATTGAAGTTAAAAGTAAACCACCCACAACATTACAGAATGGACCTGCCATCTAGTCGCCCAATTTACAGAAACCGTTACTACACCAAATAAATATAAAATAGTAAACAGAATTAAATATGAGTGTATCTTAAATGTATTATATTGCACTACTTGTAAAGAACGGTAATATTAAAAATTAAATATAAGATATTTCAATTGTAACAGAGAGGAGATGAAAGACGCACTTGATCATGTTTCTAGTCCTGAAGAAACCTCTGATTTACAAAGTTATATTTTACCAGTAGATGGTGGCGGGCGGATGTTATTGTAAATTTCTATTTGTACATCTTCCTATTCTTGAAAACAAAGAACAACAAACCCATAATAGCATTAAAATTATATGGCCTTTCTTAAAATTTCGAAAGGGGACTGACTGTTTAAGAATAATTTAAAGAAAACTTCAATGAGTGAATTATCTTTAACGAGAAAAAAAATGTTCAATGCAGATCAGTGGGTGTCAGTTTCGAAACCCATGTTTAACCCAGAAGTTAGCAGGTGAGCACATATAATTTTGATACCTGTCAATGTACATATAATTCTCTACATTGGTTTAATTAGATGGAAATATATAGAATAGACAAACTTAATAATGAAAATATGCGTTTAAATTCTTTCAGGTTTTATTTGCGAAAAGCAAAGTAAAAGTGCTGAAGGAAAATATCATTTTGACTTTCAATTAGCGATTATAGAAAAGTAGTTCAGAACTGTTCATTGAAAAAATAGGTCACAGAAACCGCATTGTAGTAAGTGGGCAAGAACTTCGTACAGTCACAGCTTGAGGTCTATGTATAGTGGAGAAACAGCTCCGCGGTTCCGTATTTGGTAATTTGGGATTTCAAGAAGTTTAAATATTTTGGCAGTTTGCAAATCTAAGAGATAAAAGGAAAGGTTAGAATCCTAGGAACTAATATATTTAGACAGAAAAATCTGGCATAATAATACTGCTTAGTTTGCCTTTGTTTTCATTAAATACAGATAGGAAAGCTAATTTTTGGTAGGATTAGGATAAAAGTTTGCACACTTAGCTCTGTAGCGTCTCGTCGTATGAAATACAACATGGAAACTAAAAACTGAACTGTTCGTGAGATATATAAGGCAATGAATAAAAACGAATTCTGAAAAAAATGGGACGCTTATATATCGTTAGTAAATATGATTTTTATATTTAATTTTGGTTATAGTAAATAATGAATATGATAATAGTTCAACATAATAAAAATGTAGGAAAGCACACATATTTAAGATAAAGTTGATTCGATATTACTATTTTAAAGGGTTGTATGTAATGTAATTGCTGTTGAAGCTTTGCAAGAAGCTGATGTGGCAAAATGAATCCTACTCCTGAAAGATAGTGTACTCAAAAAATTCACTGCGAAATAAGATGACTGCATATAAAGTAATTAGTAGATACCTTTTAACTGCAGCATGTTTTAGCCAGTTGGCCTACAAAACTGAAGCCTTCGGACGAATATGACTATGTAGAGGATACTTTACCAAGATGATATTTGCAAATAGGCCCGGGGGTCCGCGAGGGCATGTCAGGGAGTCCGCGTAGGGGTCCCTTAAGTCAAGTTATAATATTGAATTAAAACTATAGAAAACGTAGAATTGTATTAACTGAATCACTTATCTGTTTGGTGCCAAATTACATTTGATTTACTTAACATTATTTACGCATCTATGTCGTAACGATATAACACGGCTGAGAGGTGCAACCAACTTAGCAGTTGGGTGCTTGTAGTGCAGCGTTATAATAGCAGCGACGCAAAGGTACTCAGCGTGAGTGGTTAGCTGCGGTGCGGGTGAAGCGGTTGAAGTCAGCCAAACCTGCGCGCTGGTCTGAATCAGCGCTGCCACTGGCACCGGCTACACGTACGCGTGCACAACAGACCAGTGGTTCTTGTTATGATTGAAACCAGTGATAATAGTGTTTGATTGTCCTGACAGTTTGTAACTGTGAATCGTGAGAATTTATTCGCGTCGTTCAGCATGAATCGTTTGTTACAGACTGCATCACTTAAATGTAGACCTACAATAACTGGCGATCAAGAGGCAAGTTGTAGTAGCGAGCCTACTAATTTAACTAGTTGCTGTTCTGCCAATCTGCGAAAAGCAAAACGGCGAAAATACAGCGAAGAATATTTAAGTTTCGGACTTGTTCGAGCTGGATGTAAAAATGAATAAAAACCTCAATGTGTTTTGTGTTATGATGTACTGTCCAATGATGCAAAGAAGCCTGCTAAGCTGCGAAGTCATTTAGAGACGAAACATCCGGATTGCATTGGTAAGACACTTGATTATTTTAAAATAAAAAGTAAAGAGATGAAAATGAATAAACCTAGAATGGAAAAAATTTCTACTGGTACCAGTAGAACGGAACCAGGATGTCTTTACGACACCTGATGTATTTATTTTACAGCAAGGTCTACACAAGTTTGTGTAGACGTAAGCACCGACGGAGCCACAGCGATATCTGGACACAACACTGGATTAAAAGCATGATTTCAAACCTTCAACTCTGAGATTAAGTGGACTCATTGCTCGATATATAGAGACACGTTGACTGAAAAAAATAATCCGCCAGATTTGAAGGAAACATTAGAAGAGTTGGTTAATTAAAGCCCATCCCCTAAACTCACTAATATTCAAGAAACTGTGTGAAGAAATGGGAAGCGAATAACTGTTCTTGCACACAGACGTTCACTGGTGATCTTACGAAAATGTTTTTCGCGATTTTTTGAATTACGTGATGAAGTGAGGCTATTTTTTGAAGACAGCAAGCATAAAAGGTTTCCCCTCAGCGAACGATTGTGTGACTTTGAATGGTTTTGCAAAGTGGCATATCTAGTATCTTCTCACATTTAAATGAACTAAACCGAACATTGCAAGGACCATAACCAGATGTTTTCACAGTTCATGAGAAAATTGAAGCAATGATAGGAAAACATCAAGAGTGGAAGGATCGTGTAGAAAAGAAATACTTAGGCTTTCCTTTCCTATTTGGAACAATTCCTGACTTCACCGGAAAACACTTTGCCTAAAAATATTGAAGAAGCCAAAGTAATACCTGAATAGTCCTTTAAAAATTTTGAGGAAGTAGTTTCCAGCACCGTCAGATATTCAGAATTAATGGATAAAGTATCCTTTCCAGAAATAAGACATAGGCCTTCAAGAAACAAGCCTTTCGGAAAAAAGGACAGGATCAAGGGATCGAAGTTATTTAACAACAAAGGGTGGAAGATTGTTGAACTTGCTACCAAAGGACGTATATTGTGCCCTTTCCAACCACCTATATGTGCGAGCAAACATTTTCAGTGTTGTGCAACATCAAGCCATTAAAGAGAAACAGACTTGCCAATGTACTTGCCAACGGACTTTAGAGTAAACATCACCAACATTGAGTCCAGCTTAACTGAGCTTATTCAATAAAAAAAAAAAACCAGTTTCGTTGTTCACAATAACACATTCTTTAGTAATTCAATATTTATTTAAATGGTCAAATGGTGGATTCAGAACTTTATGAACAACTTTTACAGGGAAAATAAAGTCATTTTCATAACATGTGCCTAATGTTATTAATACTTGGTTAATCCAAAGAGTGTGGTATTTCAAATTTTTATTGAGATAAGGCTAAAGTTAACTAAAAATCAAGTTAGGCAAACTTGTATAAAATTTACTTCAAAAGTGAAAAAATTTAATAAATGCAATTTTAAAATATACTCTTTATTTAAAATACATTTTATACACAAGTTTATTTAATTTAGCTTAAATTTTGTATTTCTTTAATTTTTATTAATTATATTTAAACTAAGTATACAAGAAAATATCTTAAATTATACATAGAGTAATTATTTAAATACCAATTGTAAAATTTAACATAAAGTCAATTCCTTTATATAAACTGAGTTGCCAAACAAAAATTATGACTTTTAAAGGAAATTATAGAAAAATTGTTTTAGGAATTAGAATTTTAGAACAAATATCGAGTTTTAAATATTTAGGATGTAACATAAGTTTTAGAAGCAATGCTGATATAGAAGAAAAAGTAAACAAATTCCAAGAAATATGTGGGACAATCCAAAGAACTTTTACAAAAAGAGTGAGAAAGGATACAAAAATGAAAATATATAAGGTAATGGTTATTCCAACTACACTATATGGTAGCGAAACCTGGGTGCTAACACAAAAGGATTTAAATAAAATACATACTGCCGAAATGAAATTTTTAGGATGTGTTAAAATTTGTATAATATTGGACAAAATAAGAAATGAGGATATTAGAAAGGAATTAGAAATCGAACCAATCCATGACAAAATATCAGAATGAAAGCAACAATGGCATGAATATATATTAAGAATGGAGGATGGAAGATATCCAAATGCGGTACTAAACTATAATCCTAAGGGAAGAAGAGACAGAGGACGACCCAGGAAACGCTGGAGAGATCTATGTAGCCGGAACGGGTGATATGACCAAACCATGGAGTGAAGAAGAAGAAGAAGAAGAAGAAGAAGAAGAAGAAGAAGAAGAAGAAGAAGATGAAGAAGAAGAAGAAGAAGAAGAGTTGCCAAACTGTGGAGGGACGCGAAAAAGTTGTTAGATGAAAAGGGGACCCTTAAGGCAGAGGAGTTTGAGAAACACTGTTCTATAGCATATATTTAGGAATCCACACTCATTTATACTAACTCTCCCATCTAATCCGCCGCAATAACAAGCTGAGGTAAAATGTAAACAAAAATTCGCCAGGTATAGGTAAGTGAACGAAAAGTATATAAGGAAAATAATACCTTCTTTGATGTTCAGAAATCAGGCTGTTGATGTGTGTGGCACTTATGTAAGTGTTAGAACACTAAAGAATGAAACATCTCCTTACCAAGCGAAGAATGGGTTGCATCATACGGCCCAAATAATATATCGGTATTTATCCTTCCCGGAAGCAAAAACCACATATATTAAAGACAGAGGAAATGTGAGTGTCAAATGATTTTGACACGTGTTTTCCTTGTTTATGTCATTTTCTATATTCTTATGAACAATCGTTCTTCATGCATACATATATTCATTAATACATTACCATTAACAACATTCCTGGCACATAATGAGTTTTCTTTCTTATTCCCACCCAATATATACCCTTCGTGCCTGGCCCTCTTCTCTTTTATTGTGCCCGTTCCTTCAAACTTATTTGCTGATTATTCTTAACCATTTGTCTCTGACTTTTCACAAGTAATCACCTATATTTCTTACATTATTGTCTCCTTTTATAGACATTTTTCTGATTCTTCCCCCTTCTGTTAACTATTCCATTTTTGTTGCCAAATTTGTTCACCCCATATCTTTGTTTAAAATATAGTATACTATCCCAGCTTCTAAAAAGTAATTCCATCAAGAACCGTTAAACGCTTTTATTTAAGATACCGTAATTTTAAGATATTTTCATGACAAAGGAAGTATAAATATTTTTTTGGGGGAATAGCGTCTGAAACCTTCTTCATTCTAGTGGTATTTACAAAATTAGTGAACTGTAAGAAATAGACAAAATCTTAGTATAGAGTGCACAACCTGTGTTAACCATTTATTATGTGTGGTTAAACAGTTATGGTTTGCATTTTGATATAATCGACACCTTTCTCGATGAAAAGTCCTTACTGTTCTCTCCTTCTCTCTCTCTCTCTCTCTCTCTCTCTCTCTCTCTCTCTCTCTCTCTCTCTCTCTCTCTCTCTCTCTCTCTCTCTCTCTCTCTCTCTCTCTCTTTCTCTGTCATGCAGAAGAGCGAAATTTATAAATCGTTACGTAGTAACACATTCTTAGAACATTTGAATGTCACAAAATTGTACCTACTGTCCTGTTACCCTGATTCCGTTTTACCTACAAGAAAATATGTAATAAAACATTAACCTACGGTCCACCCACTAAAAGATGGCGATGTGAAATCTAATCACTTTTGATGTGTTTATGCTCACCTTCCGGATGTGTTATGCCACATAACTCAACCATACATAACATCTATCACTTCAGTTATTGAAACGTGCATTAGATCTGGCAGCATTGGTGACTCATTGTACGCTCACACACTCACTTCGTAGTAAACACATCCACTAATAAAGCGGCACAGTTCAAGCTCCTCTCCCCTTCATTCCCCGCTTGCCTTGTGAAGGGTAGACAGTAGTAGATAGAATAATCGTTTGCAAGAATGATGACACCCTTCGAACTAGCTTCTGGCTGCGGGTGTACGAGAATGGACTTTATTGGGGGTAAAGAGATTTTTTGGAAGAGAAGTAAAGCCGGTGGTCCCGTGTCATCAGTTTAAATCACGTAAAAGAACCACAAGGCTGGTGAAGAGTCCTCTGTGCAAAATTAGTGCCGAATATTACAGCAGTTAATGTTGTCTAATATGACCTTAAGTTTGAGAACGTAAATTAAACAACAAACCAACGGTTAAAGAGCGTTCATAAAAAATGATTTGTAAATGTGTCTTGCCAGTGATGCTGTGGAGTTTGGTGAGTTAACATTGTCATTCGGAGTTTGTCGAAAGTGAAGTGCCTTAAACAGGATAGAATATAAGTAAACTAGAGCGGAGAAATGAGAGTGATTTTTGAAACCTAGAAGAGACAGAATGGTTTAAAGGCAGGAAGTGAAGATACAACAGAGTGTAAGACATTTTTGACACTCCGTAACGCAATAAAATATATGTAATAAGGATATGTAAGTATATGCAACAAACAAGACAAAGGTTTTGCTTTGGCAAGAACAAACCAGTATTAGGGAAAGAACGGAGATGAAATAAAGTAGAACGCAGTGTGTGTGAAGCGAGTGGTAGCCCAGAACACGAGGTAGCAAACTGTAAGAAAGTGAGAGATGGAGAAAAAAGATGTAAAGGAAACGTCACAATTTGAACATAAAAATAGAACCTGAAATGTGTTCAACAATAAAACAGACCAGAAGGTAAAAACCAAATATGAAAATTCTTAGATAAACTTAACGAGAGGTGGTCAAGGAAGACAAAATTATTGAGAAGGGAAGGGGAATACGTGAGAGCGGAAGCCACATGAATAAAAATAAATGGATGAACTAAATTGACTACAAAATTTGCTGAGTGATGGGTACCAAAGCAGCAGGTAACCAGCATCAAAGAAAATGTGCAAAGACGAGACGTAAAGTAATTGTCAGAAGGGTGTAAACTTCTACAACTAAGTATAAAATAAACTGATTTGAACGGAGTCCCTAACTGTTTCAGCACGACACCATTCTGACTCCGGCTTGCCTGGTCTTAACCACATACAACCGAGTTTTGGTCTTTTTCTGGAAAATAGGAAAGAAGGAGCATTTGAAGACCATCAAGCGACAGAAAGAAATCTTTCCAAAGTAGAAATTCCATCGTGCTGCAGTAAAACACCAACCGCGTCAACTGGTTCAAATACCCCGAAGTGAAAGAATGTATTAGAATAGATGTAAGATGATAAATGGGAAAATTTCAATTTGACGGAGGAGTCCTTATAAAGGAGTCAAATCCAAGATTTACTAAATATGAACCTCACGCATTACTAGAAACCTATTTGATAGGTAATAATATAGGTGACAAAACTTTAAGCAAATATACTATTAACCAGGTTGTTTTTAATGTATCATTACTATGGACACAGATACATTCTCCACATTTCACAAACACATGATACCGTCCCTGTTAGGCATAACATCGTCATAATAACCCAAAAGTCTTATTATATGCAAATAAGCGGATAGATACCACAATATGAATTAAACAAAGTTACAATAAATATAGAGGATAATGATTAAAGATACAAGTCAAGATACTAAACAGGCAATCCCGATATATATTATTGAAAGCAGGAGATCCCAACGTGTCATGAGAACGAGGAACATGTACACTTTCCCCTCACAGGTATTTGCTTTTTGTTTCTAGCGGACAAAGGTGGCATTGTCCAAGGATAGACCCTCTGCGCCAGCCCATGTCTTGGCCTGCATATGATACGTGACGAGAGAATAGACTCTGGAATTTAAGATACACATTTTCAAACATGCTTATGCATTAAATGGCTTGACTGTGGGAAAGAGAAATTCGCGTGGAATACATACCTCATACACTAGAAATTTCTATTAAATTCAAGAGTTGGGATGAAACACAACCTATAAGGGACAAGCTACAGGTCACATGACCCCTAAAGTGTCCAAAATTCGGCGAAAGGAAGGGGAAATTTGTGCAATGGTGACGTTTGATGCTTGCTAGGAGCGTGGCAGGTTACAAAAGAATAGGCCACGTAAGAAACGAAAAAATAAGAAAAGAGCTTGGGATTTTTAATTTAAACAGTAAAGTAATAAGGAACAAAAATGAATGGAAAAATAATATTTTAAGAATAGACGCAGAACGACTTCTAAAAAAAGTTTTGGATTATATGCCGAAGGGAAAGAGAGATGTGGGACTCCCAGCTCTACGCTGGAAGGATCAGTAGGCTCTTGAAGAGAACGGAACGGGCCACAGGGCCCAATCCTTGAAGAAGAAGAAGAAGAAGAAGAACAAGAACAAGAAGAAGAAGATGATGATGACAATGATGATGATGATGATGATGATGATGATGATGATGATGATGATGATGATGAAGAATAGTTCGGCAAAGAGTAAGTAGAGAAAATCATGAGAGCAAGACTTCGGACTGTTTACATACACACTCATGTTTAAAAGGTTTTATTTACAGCAATCACTTTAGTATGATAAAGGCTCAATATTTACGCAGTTGTTTTCCATTATTTGACATATCAGTTTCTTTTCCGGGAAACGAAAATGTTCCTTGTTTCCTTCCTCTCTGAAAGCTTTCACTTTGTGACATTAAATGTGGGAATACAGCCACCCAAAGGTAAACCAATTTTAGGTAAGTAAATATCTAATACAAAGAATCTTTTGGATATATATTATAATATAACGCATGCACATCTGGAAAGGTCATATACCGTGCATTTGCACTTAAAGATTCTCCACAGAACCCTGTTTATTACATCAATGGGAATCATTGGTATCCGGTCCTTAAGAATAAATTATATTTATATAAGAAATTATATTATATAGTAACACGTACATTTTTCTTTCTTTAATAGTTTACAATTATATAGAATTAGATGATGGGGAAAACGCCCTGTGGAACTAAGCTTACTATTTAAAGAAGAACGGCCTTACGTACAATAAAGGACTCCCAATTTGTCTTTCAAGTCTTTCGTTGTTAATATGCATTTAGTAGAACTCTAATACAATCGATGAGAAGGTTATCAAAACATACCTAAAGACAAATTGCCTCTGTGCGCACATGACGTCAGTTTATCAAAATTTAGAGCCGCTCGAGGAGATGGCTGACGGACGACCCGTTTCATCAAACGGGACAATTCTATGACAAAGCCCAACCGTTGCTACGAGGGCTGTTCAATAAAGAATGATCATAAATTTTTACGGTCATAATTTTTCGCACTCAAATTCAATCTTATTATATTCTGTTAGCCTAATGTGAAACAAACAAGCGAACGTTGGTTCTCCTAGTTTCCGACTGTGAGAAACAGGCAAGTTCAGACATGTTCAGTATCGCCTACCGCTGAAATGGAGGTAACACGCGAGGAACAATATGCGGCTTTGAAATTCTGCTTTCGTCTCAACAAAATCTTCAGTTGAGGCCTATACAATGTTACAGGAGGCTTATGGAGAGTCTGTTATTCCCTACAGCACAGCTCGAATGTGATTTAAAATGTTTAAAGAGGGGAGACAACCAATTTCAAAGGAAGGTGGACCCGGTGCTCCAGTTACTGCTCTTATGGAAGAAAACATCAACACTGTTTCTGCCATTGTGAGAGAGGATCCACGAATTACCTTAGGATCACTTTCTGAAGTACTGAACATTTCATTGGGTGCCACCACACGTTGGTAACTGAAACATTACATATGAGTCGTGTTTGTGCACGATGGATTCCAAGAATATTGATTTCCGAACGAAAGGACATTCGCATGCAGGTCTACATGCAGTTAAAGTTGATGCTAGAGGAAGATCCGGAGTTTCTTTAAACAAAATCACTGCTAATGACACTTAGCTATATCATTTTGATCCTGAAAGAAAACAGCAAAGCTCAGTGTGGAAATCTCCTTCATCACAACTCCCAGAAAAAGCGAAAGTGGTTGCTTCTGCTGGGAAAGTCATGGTCATCTCTTTCATTGATATTCAAGGAATGGTTTATCAGAATGTTGTACCTGCACACACATCAGTAACTGGACAATACTACAGGGATGTTCTGAGAACATTGCAAGTGCATATTAGGCGCAAAAGACCACATTTCCGTGAAGCAGGCTGGATGATGCACAACGATAATGCGCGGCCGCATATTACCAATGTTGTTGCGTGAAATGCATACCTCACCCTCCCTGTAGTCTGGATTTATGGATTTAGCCCCATGTGTCTTTTACCTATTCCCTAACTTGAAGAAACGTCTTCATGGGAGGCACTATCCATCATCAGAATCAGTGGAGGATGCTGCGGAAGCGATTGTGAAGGAGCTCTCAAAAAATGGTCTCCAGCGAGTCTTTGAAGACTGGCAGAAATGCTGGGACAAGTACATTGCATTCAGTGGAGACTATTTTGAGAAAGACCATCAAAATTATGAGGATGAGTAAAGGTAAATTGTCAAGGAAAAGTTATGATCATTCTTTATTGAAAAGCCTTCGTACTTAAGTTTAAACAGACTAAATTTTATGCGATGGTTTTAACTTAGATTGAAACTATAATCATCGTATAGTTCGATTTAATTTAATATTAAGTTATTTTGATTGAAGGTTTTATTGACATGTGAATCAGATAGACAATCAATTAAAATATAACTAAATTTACGCAATTAAGTTGGTTCTTAAAAATCACGTGAGCAGGTGAGCAGGTCTGAGATTTTGGATAACCACAAGAAATATTTTTGACTTTATTGTTGATTTATAACTGTTTTATATTATATACATATATAATTTTTACTTTTACGGTTGTATAATTTAAAATTCTAATATTTACGACATTACATATTATACCAGTGCTTCTTGGTTTTCTTTCCCATTTTTTAATTTACATCCTCCAACGTTAAGTCATACCGGAGAATGAATGAATTGGTTGGAATAATCCTCAAATGTGAACAGGGTCCATAGAGCATAAAGATACTTAAGTTTACGTTGAACATTATTTACTTATATTACTTTTATACCGCCCCTCAATTTTACCAAAATTGTTTGTCTATCTTTTTCATATAATTTGCTTATCTAGGTGAAGGAAGTATGTATTATATTTACTTTAAACTTTGGATGAAGTGTACCGTATATGTCATATCTGAGCTCTTAAAAATTTGAGTTTTATATAAAACGTATGTGCATGAGATATAAAGCTCAGACACAGATAAATTAAGAACCTAATATTTGAAAAAAAAAAAAAAATTAAAGAAGAAACTATTTTTATTATTCTATACTTTGATAGCAATCAGCTATTTTTCAATGTCTCTAAAAGAGTATACTAAAAAAAAAAAAAAAGCGATTCAAATGATGTTCCCTAATTTGTTGAATTCTTTTTATATTTGGTGGATTTGATGATTTGATGTAGCTAATTAATATTAAAAGATATATAAGCCTACTTCAGAATAAACATGTGCAATTTAGTCTAAGTAAAAATAAAACACTTTTTTTTTTTTTTTTTTTCATTAAGACGTTCAATAATTCTGAACCTTTACTTCGAATTGTCCATTACTTTAACCAGCAATTTTCAAAATGTAAAGTTACTCTGCATTTTTTTATCATGCACTCAAAAACAGAGAGAATGAATTATTAAGGCTGGTATTTTCTCCTTGGCTTTAAACAACAGACTGCCATAACCACCTGCTTAATTGCGTAACTGTAACAAAATATCAATTGAACAACAGCTGTAAAAATGTATCATGGTGTTCACAAACAAAAGGCGAAAGAAGCATGAATAAATATATTACAGATATGTAAAATAATTACTTAAGTGATGATGAAACAAAAATACTTAACTAAGGAATTGTAACTCTTGGCCGAAAAGCTTATGTAAAAAATTTCACTAAACAAAGGTTAGGTTAAAAATAAATGGACCGTGTAGTACGTACATTTATCAGAAATATTGAAAAGATAATAGACGACACATGGAATTTGAAAGAAACAAATATTTGAACTCCTCCTAACTCATTGGAGGAATGCGAAACTGGTAGGAATATAAATCATATGTTTGTGAAATGTGTAGAATGTGTCTATGTCCATAGTAATTATACATTTAAAACAACTTGGTTATTAGTATATTTGTTTAGAGTTTTGTTACCTATCAAAATAGGTTTCTAGTAATGCGTAAAGCTCATATTTAGTAAATCTTGGATTTGATTCCTTTATAAGGACTCCTCCGTTAAATTTAAGTATTTGAACCGGTTGACGCAGTTGGTGTCTTATTGCAGCACGATGGAATTTCTACTTGGAAAGATTTCTTTTTGTTGCTTGATGATCTTCAAATGTTCCTTCCTTTCCTATTTTCCAGAAAAAGATCAAAATTCGGTTGTGTGTGGTTAAGGCCAGGCAAGCCGGAGTCAGAATGAAACAGTTAGGGAGTCCGTTCATTCTTATCACTTTATTCCGGGTCATCCATTCAACCCTTAATTGGAGAGCTTCACAAAGGGCCACAAGCCGTACTATGCCTCATCTGGATAAACAAATCAATTTATTTTATATTTAGTTGTAGAAGTTTACTACCTTCTGACAATTATTTTCTGTCTCGTCTTTGCACATTTTCTTTGATGCTGGTTACCAATTGCTTTTGTGCCCATCATCAGCATTTTGTTTTAGTCAATTTAGTTCATCCATTTAGTTTTATTCATGTGGTTTCAGCTCTCGCGTATTCCACTCCCCTTCTCTATAATTTTGTCTTCCTTAACCACTTCTCTTTAAGTTAATCTAAGAATTTTCTTATTTGGCTTTTACCTTCTCATCAGTTTTATTGTTGAACACATTTCAGATTCTATTTTTATATTTAAATTGTGACGTTTCCTTTACATCTCTTTTCTCCATCTCTCACTTTCTTACAGTTTGCTACCTGGTGTTCTGGGCTACCACTTGCTTCACACACAGTGCGTTCTTCTACTTTATTTCGTCTCAGTTCTTTCCCTCAGTTCTTGCCAAAGCAAAACCTTTGTCTTGTTTGTTGCATATACTTACATATCCTTATTACATATATTTTATTGCGTTAGGGAGTGTCAAAGGTTTCTTACACTCTGTTGTATCTTCACTTCCTGCCTTTATACCATTCTGTCTCTTCTACCTTTCAAAATTCACTCACATTTCTCCGCTCTAGTTTACTTATATTCTATCCTGTTTAAGGTTTCTCGTACCCATTCCACAATGCAGTTACATTGACACCTGCTTTCTGCCGATTTAGTAAACTTTTTTCTTTCCTTGTTCCATTTATACCTCGCCTTTAACTGCTATGGTCACATCGGCGGTCGTTCTCCTTTGGAACATACTTTGGGTTTTAATCATTCATACTTACAGACTCTGGGAAAGATGGGGAATTATTTTAGTTGGAGAAAAATCCCCACCCCCACTGCCGGGAATCGAACCCTGGACCCCTAGTACGGTAGGCAGGTACTCTACCGACTGAGCTACGGGGCCAGTCTTAGTAAACTTTTACTTTATGCTTTTTCCTGTCATTCACCTATACCAATATTTCAGGAGTAATTTTATTATTGCAACTTTTCTGCCAGGTCTTCTCATTTATATTACTGTCGCCTCTTTTGACGCTGATTTTGTACATAGGCACACCTTAATATTAAACATTAACATTAAATAATCTGTTAAATATAATCATTCCAATTAAGACATTCAATAAATAATTATATGCGTATCTGAATATTAATTATACATTTCGTCCAGTAACCATTTTTTTTTGTTTTTTTTTTGTTTTTTTTGTTTTGAAACAACAGATTTCAACTACGAACCTGTCAACCGCCGGGACCTCCGACTCCCTCTTCTCTAGCGTGTGATGTTTCGAGTTGTGCCTATTGTAACATTGGACAAACAGAAAAAAAAAATGGCCGTTAAGTATAGAGAAAGTTATTTGATTATTATTCTTTCTATTTGATTTCAGCAAAAGAGGAACGATACAGAAAAAACTGACGATATCGTCAGGCAATATGTAACATCAAGATGGAGAGAACAACGTGTTAAGGATATCAAGAGTTTTGCTTGACCACTCTGTTTCTCATCACATACAAGCATATCTAAAGAACTTCGGAAGAGAAAATTCTTGAGAATGGAATCAGTAGACTGGATTTCGATTGCTTTTGTTTCGGTTTTAATAATACTCTGCTGCATTGGAATAGCTTTGAATGCTGCGTTATTAATAGTGTTTGCCAAACATCCTGGGACACGCACTTCGGAAAATATATTATTGATAAATCTGTGTATCACCGATCTTGCTTACCTGCTAAGTTTCCTTATAATTATACAAATGTTGTTTACTCGTATAGAGGAGTGTTTAGCGTTTGTGTTAAGTCGCGGTTTTACAACAGCACTCAACGCTTACTCAGTGGCTGCAATCGGTGTACGGAGATATGTTGGTCTTTCTACGTACAGAGTTAGACTACCTACAGATAAAACAGATTACGTTTACTCTCTACTGATAGTGGCAGGGGTGTGGACAACTGCGATTGTTTTGGCAGCAGTGGAATTAATCCCCATGAGCCAAAGCAAGGTTGTTAACTGCGACAGTTATTTCCAAATAGGTCCCTGCATTTACCGCCTGTTTATGTATGGTGTTATACCCTCTACAATAATATCAGTGTTTTACGTCGCAGCTGCCTATAGAGTGAATCGAAGTGCAGTTCAATTACCGGGCGTAGAAAGTGAAGCACTTGAAGCACTTCGAGAACAGCGCAAGAAAAGTGCCCGAATATTGTTTGCTCTAGCTGTAGTGTTCGTAGTGACATACATTCCTGTAGCTGGGTTTACATATTTTATTAGTATGAACTTGAACAATTATTCCTATTGGTATATACCAATGTTTATAGTCACTAATATAATGTCCACATTGAATCCCATATTTAACCCAATAGCTTTATGTATAGCTAATAGACAACTAAGAGAATTGTATCAGAAGTATTGTTGTTGCTGCTGCAAATCGCCATCCAATTAATCCACGTGTTGTGAGAAATGCAAAGAAACATTACGGAGAACAGGTTCATTGGAAACTTACTCTGGAAGAGAACATTATCAGACCTATGCATTTAATAAAGCACCAAATCATCAGAATGCTCAAAAGTTCCATTTGTAAGCCTTGTGTGGTCTTATAATTTGGATATTTTTTTCTTTAATTTCATGTATACTTCATGCCTGTAAACTAAATATGTGTGTATAAATATATTGTAAAATTGACACTAAGTAACCAGTTTGTCTTATTATGCATTTCATTAGAAGTATAACTGGATTATGGGAAACTGCGGGAAAATAAAGAAATATGACAAGAAGGTGTAAGCATTTTAACAAACTAGTAATAATATAATAATGTACTCTAAAGTTTTGTATTTATTTTACTGTTTCTCATTCATGCAACAGTCATTCGGAAACGAGAGAGCTTCAGGAGTAATACCCATAAAAACAATACACACATTTCAGTTGCAAGTTAGAGTCATTTTCAAAAACATAAAACCTTTTAAAGGATGTTCCAACTAAGGAATGGTTTAAGTTGTGGAACTTCTGGTTGTTGAACATATTCCAACCTTGAAAGATTTTGAACATAAATAACAAGTTTGGAATTTAATCAACTTTTCGGTTGTCAGCTATTGTGTTCACGGACGGAAGCAGGCACGCGACCATATCCCACGACACACATGTACGCACCTATATATTTTTGTAATTTTCTTTATTTTATTCTGGGAGTCTCTAAATGTATTTCCGGTGAAATGTGTGCATCAAATTTTGGAGTTGAATACTATACCAACTTTTACTTATTCCAAATATGTATTAAGAAGAACACCATAATTGCTAGCAGTGTTTAACCCCCGTACGTACTACATCGATTACCTGAGAACTTACTTGTGATACTGGAAATAAAATAAGAATTAGGAAAGAATTTAATAAGATGTTCCAGGCCTAAGTAATATGGCGTACCAATTTCCTTGAGAAGTATGATTTACAAGTCAGATTAAGACCAAAATAATTTTCTGTTTTCCATTTAAGTACCTGCGACGTCTATGACAGCTACTATTTCTACTGCAGCTCAATGAGTGCACAATTTAACATTTCTCTAAATAGCTCTCCTAACTCACCTTTTAGAGAAATGATACATTCTCAGACAGCTCTTACTTCAGGAGCCTTATAAGCTCATCGTCTAAGATTAGAACAAGACGAGCTACAAGATCTCGATTAGTCATAATGAACATTTATAATCACTTGTATCATTATACTGAGGTTTTAAAAAGTTGGCTATAAAATTACGAATTTACCGTACCTTTAAGACATTTTCATCATAAATATATTTATACTTTGATACTTACAAAGCTTTTGTAGTGTTTAATTGTTAAACCATGATTGAAAGAGAGAATCGTAACAGGAAAACGGATGTTGACAAGATATTTATTTGAAATAAATTTGTTACATTAACCATTTCTATTTTTGAGGATATTGGTTTCCGTTTTCCAAATGCTTTATCAGGAAATTTTAGAACTACCTAGCGTAATGATAAATTCTCCTGATGCCAATCACAGAGTTTTAAATTTCAAGGCCAGTACATAGCGGAACGATTATAAAAGGTGTGAGTGACTAAGTAGTGACGATAGTCAGCTAATGAAAATTATCCTGTAAACATATATTATCCAGACATTCCTGCTAATTTTGGCACTCACTTCGTCAATTAATTTTTCGATCTCCGTATTTCTCTTTTATTAATGTTATATAAAAGAAGGAAAAGAGGGAATGAAATTCAACACCCAATCTTGAACAAAAAATTTTCTTACTCCAAATTTTATGCATTTTGTTCCTCCAATGTATTCACCCGAAGTATTCGAAATATCTATTATTTTGGCCTAAACTTTCAATGAGATTCTATTAGAAAGTAAAGTTTTGAAACCAATGGCTTTAAATTTCAGTTTTATAAACAGACGAGAACACATGAACCTCAAAACACAAAAATGGTTGAATTAACATCACATATAAGCCCGCCTCAGTAGCGTAGATGGTAGCGTGTGTGCCTTACGTTCAAGAGGTCCCGAGTTCGAATCTCGGTCAGGGTGAGTTACTTGGATATGGTTTATTCCGGGGTTTTCCCTCATCCTTAAACGACGAATGTCGGGTAGCTCCAAGCTCCATGGACCCTGGACACATTTGAGCATCATTCCATCCATTTCATTCAGTGTCCGATATGACCTAATGTTGGAGGACGCAAAATTTAAAAAAAAAAAAAAAAAAAAAAAAAAAAAAAACATCTCAGTTTTGCCTGGCACCTTAGCTCAGTCGGTAGAGCAGCTGCCTGCTATGCTGGGGACCCCAGGCTCGATTTCCGACAGTTGGAGTGGGGATTGTTTTTCTGAACAGGATAATTCCTCATCATCCCCAGAGTGTGGAAATATGAATGAGAGTGCAAATGTGTGCGTGATATACTACTGATTAACACCCAACGAATACGAGTTAACACTTTCGATATGTTCCAAAAGAAAACGGCCTCAAATATGACCATTGCAGTTAAAGGCGGGGTATAAATGAAATATATATATATATATATATATATATATATATATATATATATATATCAGATTTTTTGGACATTCATAATGAAGATAAAAAAATTAAAAGGCTTTTCTTAAGTTTACTTGGAAAACGTTGATTTATTTTTAAAGGTCTTCAAACGTATCAAAATACTTCAATACATTTAAGTATTTAGTTTATTGAAATCTCAAGACGTAGGTCAGAAACTTGTTCGTAAACGGCGAAGTCCCTTTTATTCAAAGTTTTCCTGTCTTTTTTTCTTTTAATTTAATCTTAACATTAAGTCATATCGGACATACCTACATCTAATGACACCATGGAACTTGTAACCAGCTTCTTTGATAATCGTATAACCTCAAAAGGTCTGTGGACCCCCCCCCCCCCCCTATATCCCCTGATCTAACCCAACGGGATTATTTCTTGTGGGGTATCTAAAACCAGAGTGTACAAGAATAAGTCAATTAATGTTCTCAAGGAATCCATTTGAATTAAAACAATCAGCATTGACGAGGATACTCGTCCTACACATGGCTAGTGTGAAAGAACAATTAATTTAATTAATTGCACCTAATAGTGGTCCGAATTATAAAGCCCGGACCTTAAAGTACTTACATCATAGTAAGTCGCCATTAAGGTAGTTGTCTCATGTGTTTATGAGAACTCCTAGTGGTTTACCGAGAAAAGCTAGAGTCATTTGGAGAATTTAATATCATATCAGCACGTTGGCCATAGTAGCTCAATGGTTTAGAGCGGCTGGAAGGGGAACAGAAGATACGTGGTTCAAATCCCGTCTATGGCATTGAATTTTTCAGTCTGGCTCTATTCTTTCATAGTGCGTCCTACACACGGCTAGTGTTAAAGAACAATTAATTTCTAAATATTCTTCTTGCATCCACACAAGTGTTCTACGATGTCTATAACAGTAATGTGTTGCTCTGGAGGTTTCAATAAAGGCATAGTTGTATAGTCTTTTAAACAGCTAAACAGCTTTTTCAGTACTTTCAACATTCATTTGTCTATCCGCTGAATATTTCCTTAATGGTCTTGCAAGCTCAAAATCTTTGAAAAAGATCGTACTTTTTCCTTTCCAAAAAGAATAAGTGGGTGACTAAGGCAAGCCTATCCGGAGTCCGGATGACGTCCAGCGACAGGCGTCGAGAGAGGCAAATGGCAGGCGAGTGACAACGACTGACGGATAAGTGCATACAGATTAGTAACTTCAGCACCCTGATATACGGATGTTTCTAAATTGTAATGGGGGCTTTAGCATATATAGTATGCCACCATCCTGTATCAACATGAGCGTAAGGAATATTGCTAGAGAAACATGATAGCTCAGAGTTAAGTTCTCGGCATGTGATCATTCAAAGAACTGTTAGGAAAGCTGCTTTTATAGCAAAATTATTTGGGATTGTCATAGAAACTTTATAAACACAACACCTATTAATGTTTCATACACAAGAAAGCAAAGCACCCTAAAGTTTAAAAAAAAATCTTTCATTCTCCCAAAGAGAATACAATACAAATTATGTACTCCAGAGTTACATAAGAATAAAGAATAGAAATACTAGTCAGTAGAGAAACTCCATTTGTTGTTATTCTTTTATTTTGTTTCAGGAAAGGAGGAACGATAAAGAAAACATTGTTGCTATCGACAAGAGGTATGTAATGGGGTTTGCAGAGCTTTATGCAAAATAAACACCAAGTGTAGAGGTTATTATGAGCTTTGCCTGATACTGCACTGTATCAATACATACAAGCTAACTAAGGAACTCCAGGCGAAATAAAAATAAATCTTGGTATGGTATTAGACGTAGAATGGATTGTTGTTGTTTATGTTTTTCTTTTGATAACACTCTGGTGTATCGGAACAGTGTTGAATATTGTATTATTAATAGTATTCGCCAGACATCCAGAGACACGTACTCCAGAGAATATACTGCTGATAAATCTCTGCATCAGCGATCTTGCATACCTGCTGAGTTATCTTGCAATTATAAAAATATGGACTTTGGAGTCTAACACGGAGTGTTACATCTATACGATAAGTCACAGTTCTACAACAGCACTAAACGCTTACTCAGTGGCTGCAATCAGTGCACGGAGATATGTTGGTCTGGTTACATACAGAATTAGACTACCTTCAGATAAAACAGGTCACGTTTACTCTTTGCTCATGGTGGCAGGGGTGTGGACAACTGCGAGTGTTTTGGCAGCAGTGGAATTAATCACGTTAAGCCAGGGCGAAAGTGGTAAATGCAGCAGTTATTTCGAAATGGATACCTGTGTTTACCGCCTGTTTATGTATGGTGTTATACCCTCTACAATAATATCAGTGTTTTACATTGCATCTGCCTGTCAAGTGAAACGAAGTGCTCTGCAATTACCAGGCGCAGAAAGTGAAGCACTTGAAACTCTTCGAGAACAACGCAAGAAAAGTGCCAGAATACTCTTCGCCTTGGCTGCTGTCTTTGTAATGACATATATTCCTATACTTGCGTTCACGTATTTCATGAATTTGAATTCGAGTAACGTATCATATTGGCATCTACCGATATTTTTAACAGCAAATTTAATGTCCACATTAAATCCCATATTTAATCCAATTGCTTTATGTATAGCCAGTAGACAACTAAGGAAATTATATCACAAGTATTGTTGTTGCTGTTGTCAGAACCCAACCGGTTATTCCACGAATGGTGTAACATGCAGCAGAAATGCAACTGTTGAGGAAACGGAGTTTTAACTGTGGGTAAGTAATATTTTTATTATCTGGAGGTAAGGTCTGGAATATATCACATAGTTCAATAATTTTTTATAATTTTGTTATGCGCAACACGTGGTTTAAGGCTAAGAAACTAGCTACAATTGCAGTCAGACTAGTGCTGCAACAGAGCTAATCACAGTGATGCCTTGATAAAACACTAAGTATTTAGAATTGTTAATACTTCGCATTCTTGACATTTTGCGAAATACCATTAATTGAAATTTGTTCAAGTGGCAAAATCCTACAATTTAAAGGTCCCTGCAAGGAAAACTAAATTCGTGACATTTTGTGGCTAGAAACATCTTAGAACCAAAATTGTAATTGTGAAGAAAAGTTTAGATCTAGTCTCTCTTTTTAGTTTTGTTTGTTCTGACATTTCTTATTTGTACTCTAAGGACCCCGGGAAAAAGTTACCTAAGTTTCAATAAATTGTGGATACAATAAAAAGAACGCTGTTCATAAAAGTATGGGAAGAGACGATCCTTGTATCTTATAAAATGTTGGCCGTGCCTTTACGACACAGAAACCTGGATACTATCAACTATTTTGGCAAAAATGATTTTGGACGGATAGAATCAATCTGAAAAATTCGAAACATTAGCCTGTACACGGCTAGTATGTAGGAACGATTAATTTTTATCAATTAACTTAAATAATAATGCTTTAATGATGAAGCCTGGGAATCAAGTACCTATAGTAGGTAAGTCGACACAAGTGGTGTGTATCTCAAATAGTTATTAATGCCAGAGGTTCTACTCCCATTAGTCCTGGACCCGTAGGACAAAGGACCCGGGCCTCCTATGACCAGGGAGTTACCGAGCTGCCCCTAAAGGGCGCCCGGCGCCTCCATGGGGCTTTCCATAGGGCAAGACCCAGAGACTAACAAGCCCTCCCCCATTCTGGTCCTGTGGACTAAAGATGGGATGGAAGTGGATACGCCACTTACGCGCGCCAACTCCAAAATGGTAAGGCTACCGATATGACCTCGGTGGGGAATATTAATGTCTTCCCTCAACCCCGTCCGGAGACGTACCCGATCTCCCACCACTGCCCCCTCGAGCCCAACCCAATCCGAACAACTCCCTATCAGGGAGGTGCTCGAATGTTCGGCCCGAGGTTCCTCTAGTAACGTCAGAGGTACTACGAGTGCTAGGAGTCCGCAGCGCCCGCACCACGGCAACTGAAGGGGACGGATCCCCTCCCCTACGGGAGTGTATCTCAAATAAAAGATATGCTTTCCCATTTAGTCTTCATTAGTCTCATTTATAATACTTCATCTGCTTCTATTAAAATAATGTCTTTAAAGTCCTGCCATTCCTTATTTATATTTATATTTATGCTCTTTGATCTATGTACTGAGTAAATCGCGAGCAAGTCTCTTGTTTTAGCAGGGCAACATACGCTGTTCCCGTTTTCAGTGCATCCTGTCTCTTCATATATACCCATTCCTTATGCGTACTAAAGTGTATGAACTAATATCACAGCCTCTGTATACATCCTGTACATATGGAGAAAATATTTTATTAAGAAAAATATAGTCAGTTATAGTTCTTGTTCCTCTTACCCGCCCATGCATACTTACGAATATTTTTACGTGGGAAGAGGGTATTAGTTACTAGGGAATTATTGTTCACAAAGTTTCTTAACATGTTCACGTTCTCGTGCAGAGTAAGTTCTCCTTTTTTGCCCATCAAAGTTCCCAATAAATGTTGCCTACACGCACATTAAAATCATCCTCCTATTAATAAATAACGCGTTTTATTCATAGAATGCACACGTGTTTGCAACAATTAATATAATTATGAACTTTCTTCCTTTATACTTTATTCAGGGCTATATATAACATGTTAAAGTGACCTTTTGAAATTCTCATTCTTAAGTTGATAATTCTGTCATTTACAAAATTATAACTAATATTCTGTTTTGTTAGGACTTTTTCTAACCTATAGTGCTACTCCGAAGATGTTCTTTTGTTCTGAGGTACGCCACTACATAATAAAGACTAATTTTTATACCCCTTTGTTCCTTAGATTTTTTTGTTTCCGTTATTATTGTAATACCTATATTCAAAATTTTCAATTTCTTTTGCGATTCTTCTTATCTATGTGTCAGGCTTCTTACGTTTATGTAACAACTTTCATTTTCTCCACATAATTATTTCATTTGTCCTTAATCATTACTGTCGTTTTCTTCATTTGATCTGTCGGGCTTGTCTTTTGATGATACACAGTGAGAAAATATCCCCTGACCCCTTTACGGGCCCTGCGCTTTTGACCTAGCTCCTTTAGGTGTAAACCCCCGACAAAGAGGCTCTTCCAGCCCTGTTGATCGGGTAGTCTATAGTTGACCATTGCAAAGTTTACACATCAAGCGTCTGTCTTTAGGAGCTTTTCAGTTTCCAAAGCGATAGAAGACCATCCTTGAATACAAGGTGCGCCCCTTATCCAGGCAAACCCTCGACTGGCTAATTGCAGACTCTGGAGGTTTGAAGTCACCAAATCCTACGCCTAATGCAACCCAAATCCTATAATTAATATTATCCAGTATAAGTTCCGTTCTATTTGGATGCTAAGACAGGGAGAGAAAGATAGATTGAGAGGGAGAGAGAGAAGGAGATTAAAAGAGGAACAAAGAATGATTTCCTAATATGAGAAAGGTTTAAACAATTTAATTCAAAAACCAAATGCGATGTTTCAAAAATATCCTAACCCAACGAAGATATTTGACATAAATTGTGTTTTTAAATGAGATCTGGATCTTTCATATTGTTAGATTTCATCTTTCTTCACGATTTACCATTTTGCAAAAGTCATTCAGAATGAAGATCTCAGTAGTATTCCTTGAGAACTGAAAATTTGTATTTCGTTTCAATTTCATTTGTATTTCATCTTAATACAATCGTATTTAAACTAAAATCAGTAGAGCCATTTTTTAATACACATGTTCGACAAATGTTCATCTAAGTAAGGGCTAGTTTGAGATATGTAAATCAATGGTGAACACTTTGATTCAAAAATTAAATATGAACGAGGAAAGGAAATTTGGTAATGGGAGGATGCTTTGTTTGATTTGAACCACCGACCACGAATCATGAATCCGTAACAGCACTTGAGACCCATGTTGAAGGAGAAGTTTTTCTCTATAAATCAGTGTTATGTTAAGCGTATTCACTTATGACGTTCCTTTCTTTGCAAATGTAAGCGAGTTAATTCTTTCTCGTTTTGTTGTGGTTTGAGTAGCTCTCTCTAAACGAATCTTTACAATGTTATTGTGAATTAGGGAGGGAGGCACCTCTCCTAATGGAGTTCTATTGCAAGATCCTAATGAAGAAGGGATTTTGTAAAGGAGACAGCGGTTAAAGGGTCTCACGGAACTTCCTAAACAGTGCTAGAAGTTCTTCATCTGGAAGGACGGAAGTTGGGTAGATTAGCAGTTAGGTACACACTAATTAATATCTAAGTTTTAGGTGGTAAACCTTGCTTTTTCGAACACATTCTGTTTTGAACTAAAACCTTGTATTAGAACGAATTTAAATAGTGAAGAAATTATTAACCGTGAATAAATAACGTAGCAAATTAACTGTTGCATAATAATAATAATAATAATAATAATAATAATAATAATAATAATAATAATAATAATAATAATAATAATAATAATAATAATAATAATAATAATAATAATAATAATAATAATAATGATGATGATGATGATGATGATGATGATGATGATGATGATGATGATGATGATGATGATTCGCCTTTCAGGATAAAGGAATACCCCGAAAAAAGTTATCCAGGTAACTCACCCTGAGCGAGATTCGAACTCGGGAATAATTGAACGTGAGGCACACATGCTAACACCTACGCTACCGAGGTGGGCTTATTTGTACGTGATAAGTGATTAACTCCGTGTGGTGCTTTCCGGAAAGAGTATGCTTTAAACATGTCCCTGAGAATTAAGTGTCTGTTTTAATTCGCATTACTTGAGACAAGTTTGCTAGCTGCTTGATCTATTTGCCCAGTCGCTACTGATTACCTCTGAGCCGAACTGCTACACATTCCTTCACGACTATGCAGCCGCCAACACACCCCGTATGTGTGAGCAATCGTCCTCTTACAGGTGGAACAACGACTAAACAACGTAGTTCAGCGCTAAATAGCATATAGCATGACAAGCATTCGCGCCATTTGCCCATGGCCGGTACGAAGGTGAGAGCACACCTGAAGGATGATAAGAAAATGGAATTAGGGAAAATGATGGAATGAAAATAGAGGTGACGAAAGTAAGCTTCTACCTAGATGACGTGGAGAAGCTACGAAAAACGTTAGTTCTCTCAAAAGCGTTATCGAGGTGCGTTCTCACGCGCTGAATAATCTGCAATGTCGTAGCTGATCCATCCTTTCTTTTAACCGAAGGATTGCACAATTAACTAATCAAATAACAAATTCCACGATAAGATATTATGAGATCTTCGAACCTTGAAACAATTTAACTACATGCCTTATGCATTTCGGCATGATATTTTAAATACCCTCTGAGGTAATAATTGGTCATAAACGCAAGAAATATATAATTACGCGAAAGAGATTCGAATGCCCTTTAGTTCCAATATAAGCAGCAAATAAAGTCTGAAAATGGTCACAAATGAGAATAACAATTATCATAACATATGAATGGTACGATCAGATAGCGCCAGATACCGTTATTTCCCTGTTCAGGGTTCTGTTGTTGTCCCTGTTTGTGAGTCATTTTGAATAAATCTTAATCAGAATATAGGAGACATAAAGAAGAATGAAATCCAACATTTCTTTATTTGTTAATTATGTGTCATGTTGCATTCCGGTATTGCTTATTACACTGGGCAACAATAAAAATGTTTCGGGCTTAAAAATAGTGAATTTACATATATTCCCATTTGACGAATTTAAAAATCACCATAAAAATGATAGATTAGCACTTGTTTTGAAGATAAAGTAACATTTCATTTTTAGAGGGAAGATTTTAAATTTGTGGGAATTTTTTTGGGGGGTTGGCACACCTGACAAATAACTACAGAAAGAAATTTTGGAAATTAAGTGATGCAAAAGTTAAAGAAAGCATTTTTGTGGGACCACAAATAAGAGAACTTGTACGGGATGCTGCATTTGACCAACTTTTGGACGGGAAAGGAAAGGAAGCTTGGGTATTTTTCATGTATTTTTAGGCAACAAAAGAGAGGACAACTACAAGCATTTGGTGACAGTGCTCCAGCAAAAATTCCGTAACCTTGGATGCAACATGTCCCTAAGATCCATTTTCATCACTCCCTCCTAGACTTTTTCCCTCCTAGTTGTGGAGCTGTTAGTGATGAACATGGGGAGAGATTCCATCAGGACATTTCTGTTATGGAACAAAGATATCAGGGCCGTTGGAATGAAGTAATGCTTGCGGATTACTTTTGGTCTTTGTATAGGGATTCTGCGGAACATCATCACAAGAGGAAAGCTAAAAGACGACGAAGTCATAGGCCACCACATGATTCTCTTCAGACACGACTATCTGCGAAGTATTTTTCTAGCAATTTAAAACTATTAGCATGTAATTACCAGATAAAAAAATCAAATGACTTTCATTGTTGTTAGCAGGTATGTAATTAAAATGTATTATTTTCGCTCAATCCGTTAGTATCTAATACTTCCACCTTCTGTATATCATAGAAACTAGAGCTAATAACAACTTTTCACTGTCATATTTGTTTTCTCTCAACCCAAAATTAGTAGAAATTGCCTCATGAAGTGCTCGAAAAATTCAAAAATTATTTTTTTGTTGCCAAGTGTTATTTTTCAAATGTCTTTCTTCGCTGATGGCGGCTTAGACTATCTTTTTCCCTCCTAGTTGTGGAGCTGTTAGTGATGAACATGGAGAGAGAGCTACCTATTTCACTGACAATATGTTGAGGTTATTAGAATTATTGAAGAGCGATTATTACAAATGTATTTAGTTGCAAATTAGTCTAAAAATAAGTTAGCTTATGATTCACAATTTTTAAAATAAATTTATCGAGTAATCTGTTCTCAGCTCCCTAAGAAAGGAAACAGTTTTTAGGGAATTTACCACATTCAAACTACTCTATGTATCAAAAATGTATTAATTTTTAAACATACTCTTGCTAAAATAAAAAGAAAATTTAAAATATCAATAAAAAGTAAAATGTGCATATTGAAATTAGTACCGTCCAACTTCGCATAATTGTTACAGCATAAGACAGACAAAGGCCTACTGCACAAGCAGTCCAAATCCCTTTAAGCACACAATTTACATCAAATAAATTTTTGCGACATCAGTATCTTTCAAGATAATTGTTGTTATTGGTTTGAATTTGTCAATAATTATGTGTTTTCTTGGAGAGATTACAATTTATTTTTTCTGGTTTTACCATGAAAAGCGTGTGGTATATTTAAATACGCATTTCAAAATCAGCATATAACGACCTACATTTTAAAGATTTTACCATCGCTTCAGCCTAGTGTATCTACTTTTCCCTATAATGAAATGCATAATTTATGAGGAAGTATTTTGGCCGGGTGGAAGATTAGATGCTGCAGATACTCGTGGCTGCTGTAATATTGCACAGTGACCTACAACCAATTACTGCATGCCAGATAACCTTAAGCTAACCTTAACCTTAAGTTGGAGTGGCAATAATGTTTGAGGCGGATTTCATGAGTAGGTTATAATTGTTGCATCAGTAGCATGCTGACAGCAGTGTTAGCTAACTTCTAATATTTCCCCGATCTGTTAAAGATTTACTTAACAGCATCAAGTCATGGGGATTCTTATTTCCAATTTGGCATGCTTTAGAAGGTAAGCCACTTACTGTTATTTCAATAAATACTATCAGTAAACTTTCAACATTTTATATTCCTAATTTTCACGATATGCCTAACTAAGCGTTTACTCACACTAACTTATAATTTTCTGACATTCTCTCGTGTTTTTGTAAGTATAATTACAAGACATCAACTCCACACTTGACATTAAAGCAATTTTCTCTCACAAGATGCGTGTTGCGTCTCCTTCTCTACAAAATGATCTCAATAACTAAACTAAATTGCACTTTTAATTTACCAATTTTATTTGATTTTCTTATCTTTTGTGGTGACAAATATACCTACAACGTTATACTTGTGAAATAAAACTTTCGCATCTATGATTGTGCTGTAGTTTCCGCTCTGATATATAGTTTGATTGATGAAAAATTGAGATTTAGACCTAGAACTTGCCATTGCCCCCTTTTGATTTGTTCATGAATACGTTTAAAATACAATAATTTTCAAACATTTCTTCGGTAGTATTTCCTTAAATGTGCAGCGGATATTTTGAGAGCACCACATTTGGACTCAAGCATTTTCGCTACAAAATGATGTGCTATATATGGCAACGGCCATTATTCCTGACGGTAGTTGTTATTAAGGTCAGCAATGTATCTTGTTGGAAGACCTGAAGCACTTCTAAGAATGATGGCGTCTGTCGTTCTCTGCTGAAATAGTTACGGGTGAGTTATAGTTGGAAGATAGGAAGGTTTGTGTTCGTCCTTTAGGAACAACGTTAACCGTTATGTCCCCTGCAAGATCCTATAGTAAATCATTTGTTTTCCGAAACAACGTGAGCATTCCTCGAACCTCAGACAGTTTTGCTAAACCCAACTTTAAAAACTACTTATTTTATCCTATACTTGTACTACCTTATTATTTCAGAGGCATATATGCATATATTTATTTGTTCCTCAGTGCTATGGAAATTAATTGTTCTTTCACACTGGCCGTGTGTAGGCTAAAGTATGGAAAGATGGAGTTAGACTGAAAAATTCAATGCCATAGCCGGGATTTGAACCACGGATATTCTGGTTGCCGTCCAGCCGCTCTAACTCTTGAGCTACTATGGCCAACGTGTTGACATACCATTAAATTCAATGACCGAGTTCAATCTCTGTCTGGGTGAGTCACCTGGATAAGGTTTTACCGGGATTTTCCTCTATCCTGAAACACGAAAGTAGGCTAACTACAAGTTCTATAGACCCTGGGCACATTTCAGCATCCTTTCATCCATTCCATTCATCTTCGGATATCACTTAACTTTAGAGGAAGTAAATTAAAAAAAATGTTTAACATATTTGACGCAAATTGTGTGTTTTTGGTATAGTAGGATTTTCGTTACAGTACACCAATTTAAAAAATGGCATTTAGAATTAATAGAATATCAGAGGCTATCCCCAGAAAAAATAAAATACAAGCGGCGTCCAGAAAGTAAGTTCTGCTTCAATTTATCTCCCCTGCAGCGCTGTGATCACAGTTCCGCACATGCACGGTAGACGCTCTGAAGAGAACAAAGTGCGCCATTATGAGATCGCTGTCAGCCACGTAGGCTTTTTGTGCTTGTTTAAAATGTCGCTGTTGATTGAAAATCCCACCGCTTGTGAAATCAGACCTGTGATCCGTTTTCTGAATGCTAGGAAAGTGAAACCAATTGAAATTTATCAACTGTCAAAAGGTGTCATGTTTCTTCACGACAGCGCACGACCACACACTGCAAATGCGACGAAAAACATCCTACAGGGATTTGGCTGCGACGTGTTTGACCATCCCCCGTACAGTCCTGACCTCTCTCCTAGCGACTTTCATCTGTTTTTGCATTTCAAATCATTCCTTGGCGGTCAACAATTCAACAATGACGAAGAGCTGAAAGAAAATGTTTCCAACTGGTTGAAGACACAGGCGGCAAACTTCTATGAAGAAGGGATACAAAAACTTGTGCCTCGCTATGACAAATGCCTGCAAAATTTCGGCAGTTGAGTTGAAAAGTTGTTTAAGAGTTTTAAAATTTTTTGCAATAAATAATTTTTCTCTATCTTTACACACTTTAATTTTATTACCAAACAGATCTTACTTTCTGGACGTACCTCGTAAATGGTATTATTGCATTTGTCATGAAATTGTGTTAAAATGATGGTACCTTAAACAAAAGCGTTTATTCTTTTTGAGAAAATAGAACTTTGTAAGCTTTTAATATCTAAAGAATTGTTGAGAGGATTTGAAGTAAAACTTTAATTTTAACCCAGTTATGCTGTTATGCTGTTGACAGACACAGTACGCAAAGATCTATTTTCTAAATTTCGGGGTGGGGGAATTTGGATGAGGTTGAAACGTATATTTTCAATTAAAACTCTAAATATAATTTTTTGATAGAACATTACTTTCATTACTTACTATACTAAGTATAGCAAACATAAGGAAAGAGCGCATCACAATGATTTCCTAATCACACACCAATTGCCTTAAAGGATATGTGGTTTCTGCTTCCGGGAAGGATAAATATGGCTATATTTCTGCTTAGGAGTAAGAGGTAATCCATTCTTCACTTGGTAAGAAGCTGTTTCAATCTATAGTGTCCTAACACTTACATAAGTGCTACGCACATCAACAGCTTCATTTCTGAACGTCAGATGTAGGTATGTATGTTCCTTACTTAAGTTTCGTTACACATACCTACACTTGACGAATTCTTTGTTTACATTTTACCTCAGCATGTTACTGTGGTGGATTAGGTAAGAGAGTTGGTTTAAAAGAAGGAATGTTGATTAATGAGTATGGATTCCCAATTGTGACTCTTCTTTGAACACATAAAGAACCTATGAATATATAACTTAGGTTAAATAAACTTAGAAAACCTTTAAACATAATCCTGCTACAGTTCAAATTTGCTAATGATATCACTGTCCAAAATATGGTTCATTCTCCCTGTACATGCTCCGCATGCAAGGTCTAAAAAACAGAGCATTACTACCAGCTTCGGTACTAGAGTGCTCTCGCGTATTGAGGTTATAGTTGTGTGTGTGTGTGTGTGTGTGTGTGTGTGTGTGTGTGTGTGTGTGTGTGTGTGTGTGTGTGTGTGTAGCGTGTAGTGTGTGTAGTGTTTAACGCCCGCTTTTACTACATACGGCACCGTAGGCGGTGACACTGATGATACATGAGATGAAGATGTAGCACCGGTGGAATGAGATGGCGGGGAAACCGGAGGTCCTGGAGAAAAACCGCCCCAGCGCCGTGATGTCCACCACAAATCTCACTTTACGGTCGCCTGGAATCGCACCCGGACCGCCTTGGTGAGAGCCAAGCGGTCTAACCACGTGTGTGTGTGTGTGTGTGTGTGTGTGTGTGTGTGTGTGTGTGTGTGTGTGTGTGTGTGTGTGTGTTTGTGTGTGTATTTTCCGTCCTCCAAAGTTAAGTCATATCGGACGACGAATGGAATGGGTGAAATGACGCTCAAATGAGCCCAGGGTCCATTGAGATTTGAGTTACCCGACATTCGTCTTTCAGGATAAGGAAAAACCCCGCAAAAATTTTATCAACTCACCCTGACCGAGATTCGAACTCGGGACCTCTTGAACGTGAGGCAATTGAGGTTAGACATAAATGATAATACACAGAGAAAACATGTTGGTACTCGAGTACTACTAATCAAAAACATAATATAGCAAATTATAGAAATATAATAATCTTATGTATTATAATTAATAATATGTATTTTCACATTAAACACTTCGCTTTTTAAATATTTATGAATCGGCATTAAAAGATAAAGAAGAATAGTATGTCTCTCTTTGTTGGTCTAGTAAGTGAACTAGATTTTTCTGGAAGCATATGGTTTCCTAAAACAGTCGCAAGCGATCAAGGCAACTGCATCACTTGAAAGCAAAGGAAAGGGAATTACAAAGTACGTAACATTGGATTGCTACCATTTAATTTTTACCCTCTTATAACTAGGACAGGATCCCATACGCCATCCATCCCACACGCTTCAGCACAAATATTCTTAATAGTTCATACTTGCTCAAAAAAGAAAAAAGTAACACAGGCCATACTAGAACACTTTAGAGCCACACATTCAGGAGGAGTGATATTGGAAATAGTACTGTTGTAACAAAGTAAAAATCTATTGGATTGATAACATTTAAATACACTCTATTCTACACAGTTGTCCTATGATATTCCAAATCAATATCCTGTGAGATACATAACTATGAAAACCCCTTGATGCAGCATGAATCTGCATCACGATGCTGCGCCAAGTTGAAGAGTTTATTTCAACTCTTGGTGCAAGAATGACGTCAAATCCGTCTACCAACCACGTCTTGTTCCACAGGCGATTAGAACAAAAGTGTTAAAAATATACCCAGAATTAACTGCTAGGCATTAAAATTTTCCGAATAACGATCCGCTTTGCTAATATCTTTCAGACCCCCCACTACTAGCTTCTAATCTGATATTGTCACCTCATTTCTACATTTCTGAAATTTGCTTCTTTCCAGCCTAAAGTTCATTTATAAATTCCTAAGAAGTACTACTTCACATTCCAAGAATCCCAAGATATCCTACTATACCCAATCTGGCAATATTGGGTACTTTAACAGCTCATTAGCGTAAGCTACAAGTTTTCCTGAAAACCAGCCATCATTAATTACTGTACTTAAAGTTTAACACAAATTCACGAAGTATTCATATTTTATTTTATTACAAGTATTCGTTTGTTTAACTTATCCATAACTTGTATCAGTATAAAGCAGCCAGAATACTTTGATAATTTTCAAATGCGGTAAGAATACTAGAAATTTATTCTTCAGTGTCGCCTGTTGTTAAGCATCCTTTTGTGTATGCAGGTTATGATTGAGACAAAATGGAACTTCGTTATACTTATAAGATAACCGACCTTTTGAAAGAATGCAGGTTGTTCTTAACACCTTGCGCATTATTTGTTATATTTTAATTTCAATGCTTCTAAGCATAAGATACGACCGGTAATTTAAAATATATAATTTAAAATCAAATCTATCTGATAAGTTCTGTAAACTCGATTAAATAACGGACTCAGTACAGTGTTTCCTAAACTCTTCTACCTCAAGCACCCCCTTATCATCCAACAACTTGTTCGCGGACCCCCATAGTTTGGCACTTCAATTTATAAGAACGAGTCGACTTTTGATTGAATTTTATAATTGGAATTACAATAATCTCTTATATATTTAGTTTTGAATTTAATTAATAATAAATTTAAAAAATTAAGTTACACTACATAAAATAAACTTGTGTACAAAATGCATTTTAAATAAAGAATAGATACATATTTTTAAATTGTATTTATTAAAATTAATTTTTTTCACATCAACGTAAATTTTATAGAAGATAGCCTAATTAGGTTTTAATTTAACTTTAGCCATACATAAGAAAAAATTTGAAATACCACACTCTTTGGATTACCCAAGGATTAATAACATTAGGCAATACATGTTATAAAAGAGAATTTATTTTCCATGTAAAGAAATTATTTTTATGCATATAAAAAGTTATTCTTAATTTTCTGAATCCACCATTTTACCTTTCCAACGAAGTTAGTATTGGGTTACTTAAAGTTACTAGCGTGGAAAAAGCTTGAAACTTTGTTCATTGGAAGGTATTAATGTGAACAATTGAACTGTTGTTTTCTGTTGAACAAGGTCAGTTAAGCTGGGCTTAATGTTAGTGAGTTTTACGCTTAAGTCAGTTTCTACATTGGCAATTCTGTTTCTCTTCCATGACTTGATGTTGTACAACACTGAAAACGTTTGCTTGTACAGAAAGGTGGTTGAGAAGGGCACAATAATCTTAAGTGCTTTGGCAGCAAGTTCATTAAATTCACTCTATGCCAGAAAACAAAACTTTGCAAATTCATTTTTCTGGTATACAACCTTTCTCCTTTGCTGTTAAATAACTCTATTAGTTACCCCTATTCCTTTTCCGAAAGACTATCAATGCTGCCTATTTTTTCCTTGGAAAGGATACTTTTATCCACTCATTCTGATCATTTGCCGGTGCTGGTAAGTACTTCCTCAAAGTTTTCGATGGGTCATGCAGGTGTTCCACTATGGCTTCTTCAGTATATTTAGGCAAAGTTATTTCTGATGAAGTCAGAAATTGGAAAGGTGCCTAAGGATTTTTTTTCTACATGTCTTTTCCGCACTTGAAGTTTTCCTATCATTGCTTAAATTTTCTCATGAACCGTGAAAACTTCTGGTTTTGGTCCTTACAATTTTCGATTTAGTTCATTTAAGTGTGAAAAGATACTAATTACGGTACTTTACACAACTTTACTTCAAAGTCACACTGTCTTTCGCAGAGGGGAAAATTTTCGTTGTTGCTGCCTTCAAAAAAAAGCCTCACTTCATTAAGTAATTCAAAAAATAATAAAAGAACATTCCCATAAGAAAGCCAGCAAACATCTGTGTGTTAGAACAGCTGTTTTTGTTCGCTTCGCATTTCTTCATATAGTTTCTTGAATATCCGTGTGCTAAGAGGACGGGCTTCAATGTAGTTCACAGTTTTAACCAACTCTTCTAATGGTTCTTTCAAATTTGGCCTTTTTCACAGCTAATGCCTCTCTATGTATCGAGCAGTGAGTCCTTTTAATCTCAGGGTTGACAGCTTAAAATCAAGCTTTCATTGCTGCGGCTCCGTCGGCGCGCACGTTTACACAAACTTTCCACTCAATACCCTACTCCGACATAAATCTATTAGCAGTATTATGCAAGACTTCCCTAGAAAGCCATAAAAAATGTGTAGTGTTTAAAGCCCGCTTTAACTGCATAAGACACCGCAGGAAATGACACTGATGATACATGAAATGAAGATGAATCACCAGTGGAATGAGATGGCGGGGGAAACCGGAGATCCCAGAGAAAACCCGCCCCGGCACCGTGTTGCCCACCACAAATCTCACTTTGTGGTCGCCCGGGATCGAACCCGGGCCGCCTTGGGGAGAGCCAAGCGGTCTAACCACTGAGCTACGGCGCGGCCCTACAAAGCCATAGATCTTCAACAAGCTGTTTCTTGTGTTCGTAACGTACAAAAGTAACAAATGAGACTTGTCAATGTCAGTTACTTTCGTCAAGGTGTAAAGCATACATTGTTGTTGACTTTAGCCTCATAATTAGCTGGTCCAGGACATTTTGAGACATTACAACAATTCTACTTTTAACGGAATTATTTTATAGTGGGACTGTGTTCAGCTCTTTGGCTGCTGAGTCACCAATCATTATGTTAAACACCTTGTTAGCTCCTGGGAATGTTAATTCCTGTGCTATTCACAAGGCTTGCTACTTTTAGCAATAAGTAGCGCTACGTCAAAGGAAGCTAGGGTTGCTTTTGCTCTACTGGTTCAAGTAGAAATTTTTTCTATTCTTGATTTTGTTATTTTTATCTCTTTAATTTTTATTTTAAAATAATCAAGTGTCTTACCAATGCAATCCGAATGTTTCGTCTTTAATTGTCTTCGCAGCTTGGCAGGCTTCATTGCGTCATTGGACAGTACGTCATAACAAAATATATTGAGGTTTTTGTTCATCTTCAGTTCCAGCTCGAACGATTCCAAAAGTTAAATATTTTTTGCGGTATTTTTGCCTTTTTACTTTTCGCAGATTGACAGAACAGCAACTAGTCAAACTAATAGGCTTACTATTACAACTTGCCTCTTTATCGCCAGTTATTGTAGGCTTGCGTTTAATTGATCTATTCTGTAACCAACGATTCATGTTGAACGACATGAATAAATTCTCACGATTCACAATTACAAACTGTCAGGATAATCAGACACTATCATCACTGGCTTCAACGCAGGGAGCGCACGTGGTGTGCTGCGTACGTGTAGCCGGTGCCAGTGACAGTGCTGACTCAGACCTGCGCGCGCAGGCTTGGCTGACTTCTACCGCGCCGCAGCTAACCGCTCATGCTTAGTACGATTTCCTCACTGCTATTATAACGCTGCACTACACGCTCCCAACTATTACGTTGATTGGACTTCTCAGCTGCGTTACGTCGTTACGACATAGCTGCATATAAACGCTAAGTAGAACGTATTGTAACCCGAACGTCGGAACACGGGTATGGGAATCACCTGATGGGAAGGCGCAGAGAGAACAGTTGCTACTTCCCCGGAGTAAGGTACCGGAAGTCTTGGAAGAAGTGCACGCCGGTACTTCAGGAGGACACCAGGGAGCGAACCGAACGATTGACAAACTACGGCAGCGCTACTACTGGCTGAGGCTCCGAGCAGATGCTGAGAGATGGTGCAGTCAGTGTCACGTGTGCGCGGCGAGTCGCGGCCCCCAGACTAGGAGCCGGGGTCGCATGCAGCAGTACAACGTTGGAGTGCCATTCGAACGGCTCGCCGTTGACATTGCTGGACCGTTCCCAGTTTCCGACCGAGGCAACAAGTACCTAATGGTGGTCGTGGACTACTTCACCAAGTGGCCGGAGGTGTATGCCATCCCAAACCAACAGGCAAAGACAATCACAGACTGCCCCGTGGAGCAAGTGTTCTGTCCATTTGGGGTGCCGTTAGAGCTACACAGTGACCAGGGTACCAACTTTGAGTCCAACCTAATGGAGGAGGCACTACAAAGGCTTGGGGTGAACAAGACTCACACTACGCCTCTACATCCCCAATCGGATGGCATGGTCGAAAGGTACATCAAGACCTTAGAGGAACATCTCAGGAAGGTTGTGGCCAGCCATCAGCGAGTCTGGGACGTCAAGGTGCCACTGTTCTTGCTGGCCTACCGCTCGTCTACACACGACACAACTGGGATGACGCCAGCGAGCTTAATGTTTGGCTGAGATTTACGCCTCCCTTGTGACCTGGCTTTTGGAAGCCCTCCGGAGGCGAAACAGCCAGCGACCGAGTATGTGGAGAACTTGGTGGACCATCTCCACGACATGCACGGGATGGCTCGCCACAACACCCAGAATGCGAGCGACCGCGTGAAGACCAGGTGTGACAGGCAAGCCAACAGCCAAGGGTTCCAGCAAGGTGACCTGGTCTGGTTGTACCGTCATACCCGGAATAAGAGACGCTGCCCGAAGCTCCAGCAGCCATGGCAAGGACCGTACCGGATGGTGAAGAGGATTAACAACGTGGTCTTACGCATCCAGAAGGTTCCCCGAGGGAAGATGTTGGTGGTACACCTGGATCGCCTGGCACGTTTCGATGGTGCTGTTCGGCACGACCAGCTTTGAGCAGGGAGCAGTGCCACCCGAACGTCGGAACACCCTATAGAGCGGGCAAGCAGGAGACGGTCGGCGTTCGCCCCGCCCTCTCGTTTGTCTTATAGCATTATGGAGGGGTGGCTGGGACAAAACAACATCACTGTGCCGTCCCTTTCTGTTCCACCTGTGTTCTCGAAATTACGGGATATTTCATCTAATCGAGAACCTTCCACATCGGCAAGCTGACCCTATCTAAGCAACACGTCGTGCAAGAAGAATCAGAGTCAGAGTTCTTGGCGAGCAGTGTAAGAGCGCAGTGCTAGTGTACGACGAGAAGACTGAGTACGTTCATCGGAGTATTGTATGTAATTACGAGTGCAAGTGAAACTGCAACGGACGAACTGGTGAATCGTTATTGTGTGCATTACGTAGTCCTGTGTAAATGGCAAGTGTTCAACTGTAAGTCGGTGGAAATAAAGAACATTTTTGAGTGGTGTAATTGGACTTTTCATTTCACGAACCCACAGAGTCACAGTACGTAGTTTGGCACCGAGCAGATAAGTGACTCAGTAAATACAATTCTATGTTTTCTGTAGTTTTAATTCAACATTACTTGATGTAATGGACCCTTTGCGGACCCCCTGACACCTCCTTGCGGACCCCGGGGTTCCGCGGACCACACTTTGAGAAAAACTGCACTAGTACATTCTCACTGGTTCAACTTTAAGAAATTTGTACAATGAAATTTGATGTTATGGGTCAACACATACAACTCGCGTTTATTTGAGGGCGTCAATCCTTTCCGCACTTTGTTTCATGATATCCCTATAATTACACGTCAGTGTCATCTTTAGGTGGTAGTTCATCAAAACAGAACAAGGCAACCTGCACGGGCACGTGAGCTTCTCCAACTAATTCATTACTTCGGTTTTGCCCTAAAACGCTGTATTTAATTACTTACAGAACAACAAAATTCACAAAACAATCGTCGTTTTCAGCAGACATACAATTCATGCTATTATTATTATTATTATTATTATTATTATTATTATTATTATTATTATTATTATTATTATTATTATTATTATTATTATTATTATTATTATTATTATTATTATTATTATTATTATTATTATTATTATTATTATTATTATTATTATTATTATTATTATTATTATTATTATTATTATTATTATTATTATTATTATTATTATTATTATTATTATTATTATTATTATTATTATTATTATTATTATTATTATTATTATTATTATTATTATTATTATTATTATTATTATTATTATTATTATTATTATTATTATTATTATTATTATTATTATTATTATTATTATTATTATTATTATTATTATTATTATTATTATTATTATTATTATTATTATTATTACTATTATTATTATTATTACTATTATTATTATTATTACTATTATTACTATTATTATTACTATTATTATTACTATTATTATTACTATTATTATTATTATTATTATTATTATTATTATTATTATTATTATTATTATTATTATTATTATTATTATTATTATTATTATTATTATTATTATTATTATTATTATTATTATTATTATTATTATTATTATTATTATTATTATTATTATTATTATTATTATTATTATTATTATTATTATTATTATTATTATTATTATTATTATTATTATTATTATTATTATTATTATTATTATTATTATTATTATTATTATTATTATTATTATTATTATTATTATTATTATTATTATTATTATTATCACCGTCCCTTGTTATTATTTCAATGTTATTATGATTTGGTGGAGTTGCTTGCATTTATTTAGAGCTATTATTCAGTAGCTGCTACTGTGCGAACCATATAAACCTGAACCACTTCAATAGGCCACAATTTCCATTTGAAAGCTTGTAGAATATAGAAATTTGTTTTAATGATTTCAGTGGCCCTGGGAGAATAGGCAGTATGGTGCGCGCTGTCAGCTTCCAGGATCGTTGCACCCATTTTTTTATACGACTGTAGACAATGAAGTTTATATGGTATCTTCAATAAATTTGTGGAGCACCTGGATGATACCGAATTGAGAGAAGTTTATTTCCAGCAAGACAGAGCAACGTGCCATTAGACACTATGCAGCTTGTAACCAGTTTCTTTGATAATGGAATAATCTCAAAAGGTCTGAGGCCCCCAGATCCGCTGACATAACCTCACCGGAATTTTTTCTTGTGGGGTCTAAAAACATAGAGTGTACAAGAATAGGCCACGGAAATTGATGTTCTCAAGGAATCCATTCGAACCGAAATAAGTAACTCGTAAAACTTCAGAGAATATGGTGAGAGGAGTGCACGTATGTATAGATGCTGGTGAGGACACTTCCAACATTTTATCTGAGATATAGTATAATTAATCTCCCAATTATGTGTTATATTCTCCCAAAGTTGCACGTCAATCCTATTATTGGTTCAAAGGTTATGGCCTAAGGAAATGTTTCAGGTTTATATGATTCACACTATATTTCACATTTTTAGGGAGCTCCTAAACTAAACCTGTTTGGGAATGTCCTAAATGTATACTCAATATCTACTACTGGTATTAAAGATTTTTATTTTTAATTTCACATCTATTTCTTTGTTTCAGTGCTCAAGATAAGCGTATGCAGGAAAATCCACTACTACAAGAAGATTTTATCTCTGCGCTGTTAATCCTTTTCTGAACAGTCACATAGCTCGACCAACATGGAGGGATCATTAGTTATTTTCATAATTTATCCTTTATTATGTGTTGCCGGATCAGTTCTAAACCTTTATATGCTGGTGGTGCTCTGTTTGGAGTCAGGGACCCGCACTCCGCAGGACATACTGCTGAAAAATCTGTGCATCAGCAACGTTGTTTATCTACTCGGTGGGACTATACTGATGGAAATGTTAGAAGCAATTGGTCATCAAATCATGTGTTTCATCATAATCGGCTTTGTTTGCTTTGTGATTGCACTGAATGTGTATTTAGTTGCAGCACTCAAACTACAGAGGTACATCAGTCGGAGAAAATTTAGAAACCTTCCTGTATTTGACGAGAAAGAACGCAAATATTCCCTATGGATGGCGTTTGGAATATGGGTGCTTGCTGCAGTGCTGGCTGTAATAGAGTATAGCATTGTTCGTCCTGATGCTGAAAGCTGCGTGGACGATTTGTTGACGGGAGTTCCTCTGTATCGCCTCTTGATGTATGTAGTTCTACCTATCGCTATAGTTAAAGTGCTTGAGATTGCGATTAATCGACTTCCAGCACCAACCAATGAAGCTATAGTTCGTGAGATGGAAGTTCAAAGAATGCAGTTCAAGCTAGTTCTGTTATGTTTCTTGACGTACTCACCAGCGATTGTGGTCGCATATATAATTGCCGCCCATATGGATCAGGAATACCGCTTGCTGATATTTCCATTTGGAAGTATGCTGCCCACATTAAATGCATTCTTCCAACCCATCGTGATGTGCATCACCAGAGAGAAGCTAAGGATGCTCTTAAAGGACTACTGTTGCTGTCGATGTTGTCGGACACCAGACACTTCACACCAGTTTAACACAGAAGTGAACAGAGTGATACTGCAGAGAGCAGAACAGCGTTAGATGCAACTCTGTATTACTGCTTTTTGCTAGTGGTGTTTTCAGGACCGGAAATAGTGCTATTTTTCCCTTAAATCTTTCCTAACACAGAAGCGCTCAAATTGCAGAAGATTTATAAAAATCAAAACGCTTATATATAGTCTTTGTAGTCTGAGTGCATGAGTATTTATGTTTACAGTTTCATTTCAATAGTTTTACTAACGTATAACACTGACAATATAACAGAAGATAGTATTAGTGTATCTACACAAAACCAATCATCAAGATTTAATAGGGAACATATATCCTAAAAATCTGTGGAGACTGAAAGCACATTTTTATACATATCTGGCTGTGATTAAAAACGAAGGGGCAAATAGTTAATATATGAATATATAGTATATTATATATAATTTATAGCATATAGCATATATAGAAGTTTCGTAATTTGACTCAATGTTCTCCAAGGATACCGAAAGGAATTTGTTTCAGTTTTCTGCCGTTAGAGGTATATTCTATTTAATCTTAGAAGCAGGAAAAGGTCTTGAAATTTCTGTGAAAATCCTATAGAGTTCTTCTTATTCTGCTTGAAATTAGCACAACTACAAACCCATACAAAATAAACAAAAATATTTCAGAGCAGACGTAGTTATTGCTTTACTCGGAACATTTACGTTGTGTACTCCTGAACCGAGCTGTATTATTTCACACAGAATGTTTTGTTTTTCCCTTTCTTCACAACGGATCTCTAAATTTGTTCTGAATACTCCTGAGAAACCTTTAAAGATGGTTTTATAAGTTGTATATAGCCAAGTAGTTGTTGCTTAATGTGCAAACATTTACGGACAAAGTTGTTCGTTGTAATACAAGAATTAATCTTAAAGAATATGATAATTAGTTTTTGACAGCAAACACTATTTGGTGAAAGTGCCGCATAAAACTGTTATATACTAACTTACCATTCTTTTTTTTTCAGCATACTCATTCTACCAAGTTCTTAATACTGTTTTTTTAATTTATTTAAGGTCGCTTTAACTTCCTGGGTCATATCGCGATCATCTTTACAAAATAATACAATTAGTAACATATAAAAAATTTACATTCAAAATACAGGATTACAATCAAACATATAAAATATGCACATTAATAATATTAATTATGAAAACAATTTACATTAAATACAGATAACTGAAAACAAAGACAAGAAAATATATAAGCTAACAACACTATTTTGCAAAACAAAAATTTCATTACTTTAACACCGTTACGTAGATTATGAAATACAATTGATTAAAGTATATTGCACATAATTTATATTAATTTCCAAATGTCTATATCCTTTAGGTAATGAAATAGATTGCGTCGTAATTTGAAACTGTTTAGTAGTATGGAGATGTCCTGTGGGATTCCGTGTTGCTTTCTGTTTCTTTCGTATTCATTGCATTCTATGAGAAGGTGGTAAATTGTAAGGTTTTCATTACATTCTTTACACGTATGCTGCGGATGTCTTGAGAGAGGATATGAATGAGTGAGGCTGGAGTGACCAATTCGTAGACGGGTGAGAATGACTTGTTCCTTTCTAGTAAGCGGCTTGGTTGGGTGAAGAGCGGTGGATCCTTTTCACACTTGGTGTAATTTTCCTGATTGTTGTTGATTCCATTCTAATTTCCATTTTTGTACTGGTGTTTTGGGGACATGAATTATAATATCTGAATATGGAATTTGGACGCTCGTTTGTTGGCGTAGTGGTGTAGCGTCTTTAGCAGCTTCGTCCGCTCTTTCATTCCCTGTTATTCCTTGATGGGAAGGGATCCAAATGAAAACCACGTCTTTACCAGCATCGGTGATGTTACTGAATAGTGTCTGTGTGTCCTGAACTAATTTGTTGTCTGTTGCGTAGTTCTTCGTGCTCTGCAAGGTACTCTGGGAGTCAGAGCATATTGCATAGCAGTTGTGGTGTGCTGTCGGTATGTAAGTAAGTGCTTGATAAATGGCGTATAGTTCATCACTGTAGTTGGAATAATAGTCAGGTAACCGCTGCTGTAGAATTTTATCAGGAGTTATTATTGCACATCCAGTACCATGATCCGTTTTTGATCCATCAGTGTAAATAAATGGGTAATTGGGGAAATTGTTGCACATTTCATAAAATAGCGTTTGGTAAACAATTGCAGCGGTATTCCATTTCTGGTGAAATTTTAGGACGGTATATATCTTGGGAATTTTGAGTTTCCAGTATGGTCCTTCATGGAAGTCCCTGGTCATTATGGGAGGGATCTTTATGCTGTTAGTATTTAAATAGTTAGCAAGTCGTTGATAGAAATGTAAGGAGTACTTTTTTGGATGACAGGTCTTGTTGCTTTTTGTATTGGGGGAAAACATATGAATGGATACTTGAATGAGGTCTTGCTGCTACTTTGATTCCATATTTTATGCTTAATTGTATTCTCCTGGTGTTTAACGGTGGTTGATTGGCTTCTATCAGTAGGCTAGAGACCGGACTGGTACGATATTCTCCTAATATAATCCTCATAGCAGAACTTTGAGTCACGTCCAGCAGCTTAAGTAACGCCGGTGCTGCAGAGTTGTACACAATAGCTCCATAGTCAAGTTTGCTTAGGATTAAAGCTTGATACGTCAGTTGTAGGACATGTTGATCAGCACCCCAATTGCGGTGTGATAATGTTTTTAATATGTTTAGGCGCCTTGAACAGTCTTCCTTTAGGTTCGAAATTATGTGTTTTCCATGATAGATTGTGGTCGAAGATAAGCCCCAATAATTTCAATTGTTTGGTTGTATCAATGAGTTTTCCATACAGGTGGATGGTATGGTTTGGAAGATGCATTGAATTTTTGGTAAAGCAAATACATTTTGACTTTTGCTGAGAAAAACTGAATCCTGTTTGTGATGTCCAAATTTGTATCCTTGTTACAGTGTCTTGTAGTAAAGCTTGGGTGGTTGAGATGTTGTTACCTTTACAGAAAAAGGTCAGATCATCAGCAAATAGGCACGCTTTTACAGGGGGATGAATAGTGTTCAGTATGTCGTTTATTTCCAGCAGGAAAAGTGTACCGCTTAGCACGGAGCCTGGGGATACTCCATTGTCTAATTTAACTTCCTTGGATAGTGTGCCATTTGTACGTACTCTAATGGTGCGATGCTGGAGAAAATTCTGAATGAAATAAAACATACTTCCTGATATTTTATTTTGTCGTAGTATTTGAAGTATACGTGTTCTCCATGTCATATCATATGCCTTTTGTATATCTAGACTAACTAGTATGAGATGTTGGATGTTGAAAATGGAGAAAGGCTTCTCTTATTTCAGACCCAATCGTGATTAAACAGCCTGTAGTGGAACGGAATTGTCTGAAGCCATATTGTGATTCAGAAAGAAGTTTCCTGTTTTCAATAAACCAACGTAATCTTTTATGTATAATCTTTTCTAGAACTTTGCACATGTACAAGTAAGAGATATTGGTCTGTAGTTGTTTGGTAGCGTGAGGTCCTTATTAGGCTTCGGTATGGGTATCACTACTGCCGAACTCCAAAGATTGGGAAATAACCTATAAGACCAGATATGATTGAATATTTGAAGAAGATATATATGTCCTTCAATTGGTAGTTGTATCAGCATATCATAGTGTATATTATCCGGTCCAGGACTGGAGATTTTGCATAATGCGAGGGCATTTTCATATTCATAATATTCGATGGCCTCATCAAAGTTTTCGATACTGTCATTTACAGGTTCGTCAGGTATTGAATCATTTTTCATTTTACAGGATTTAAATTCGTCCTCATAATTAGCATCGGATGATGTAGATGCAAATGAATCTGCTAAAATGTTAGCTACTGACTGTGAATTGGTGATAGTTGTTTTTGAGTCAGGGTCTTTCAAAACGATTTCTGAGTTATATTTAAACCTGCCTCTAATTTTCTGGATATTTCCCCACACTGTTTTCTGAGGTGTTTGATAGTTTAAGGATGCGACAAAATTCAACCATGAATCCTTTTTACTTTGTTTAACAGTTTTTCTTGCTTTAGCTCTAGCTTGGAGATATTTAAGCTTACTTTCTTCAGTAGGACGGCGTCTGTATTGGTAATATGCTTTATTCTTAAAATTAATGTTTTTTTGGCATTCACTGTTCCACCAAGGAACCGTTTTCTTGTATGGGGCTATTGTAGGTATAGAAATATTTGCAGATTTTAGAATAAGTTCATTGAAGTTTTTAATTATTTCATTAATGTTAGTATGAATAAATTCAGCGGCAGGCATCAGCTGGGTTATTTCGTTAGTTATAAAACTCTTAAATGTACTCCAATAAGCCATTTTAAAATTAAATTTTGGCGTGAATGTGGCTTTCTGAGGACTGTCACTCAGTTGAGTAAGAATAATAGGAAAGTGATCACTATTTCCTTGAGGTTCTTTATAAATGAGGTATTCAAACAAATCTGGAATGTTTGGTGAACACAAACTTAGGTCTATGGAGCTGAGTGTTCCATAAGCTAGACTGAAATGAGTAGGCTCCAGTGAATTGAGTAGAATTAGATCTAAATCGTTTATAAACTGTTCAATGAGTTTTCCTCGTGAATTGGTGGAGCTGCATCCCCATAGTGTGTTGTGACTGTTGAAATCTCCGAGAATAAGGTAAGGACGGGGTAGTTGTTGCTCCAGTTCATTTAGTTTTACAAGATCTAAACTGTGGCTGTTGGGGAGATATGTATTACATATACATAGTTCTACTGTCAAAAGAACAGAAACTGCAGTAGCCTCTAAAGTAGTATTGAGCGAGATAGCACGTTGTGGCAGTGTTTCTTTAACATAGGTGACTACTCCACCACTGGCATGTGTGTATTCTTCTCGATTTTTATTATAGGCATTGTAACCTCTTAATGGAGCAACATAATCATGCTTAAAATTTGTTTCTTGCGAACAAACAACTACTGGGTTATGTTTATTAATTAAGAGTTGGAGGTGTTCCAGTTGAGAATGAAATCCATTTATGTTCCATTGTAATATGGTGTGTTCCATTATATGTTATGGTTTTTACTTTTAAGGTTTACTATGTATAGGGCTTCAGTTAGATGGTGTTAGCAAAAACTTCTATTACATAACTATCAAAATGTTTAAGAAACTGTGTTGTTTCTATTTATTTCGGAAAGCAGTTTCTTTCCTATACGGGTGTTTCGATTTTTCATTGTTCTATTGGTAAATGAGGGATGAAGCTTTTTGACTGTATCCAGGAGTCCTTTCAAGTCATCAGTGTAGCTAAGTGCAAGTGATATTATATCAGATGCTCCAACAGTATTTTCAAAAAAGCTTTTGAACTGGAGGTAATTTAAAACGTAGTCGTCCGGTCTTTCTTCCATTGTACTTTTTATTACAGGTATCTGGTCATTTATGAGCGAAAGGGTGTCAATCTTTTTTGGCTTTTTGTGTATATGTTTGTTTACTAGGTTAGGTTCTGTTTTTTCTGTCTCATCTAAAGTCATTAAAGATGAGTCAGATAGGTTTTCGTCATCATCGGTTGCAGATTCAGTATACTTACTGGATGTTGAAATAGGTCGCTTTTTGGCTCCTGTCTTAAGGTTTTGCCGTAAGGAGGGAAGTTCAATTCTGTGTTAAGTTGTGGCAATGGTGTCGAAGGAGGTTCAGACCGGGAGGTGCCATTTTATTTTATAGAAACAGTTTCTAGTGACACGTTTTCATTGTTTCCGTCGTCAGTTTCAATTATTTCTGCGTTGTCTTTAGTTTTGTCATTTACTGGCATGACTGAGGTGTGTCTGCTATCTCCTTCAGATGAACAGCTAACGATCTTATCATTTATTTCATCTGACGACTTACACTGTTTAGCTAAATGTCCTTCCATTTTACATAAAAAGCAGGTAGGAACATCAGAAGAAAGGTATATCCAATAGGATGTATCCTCATGGTTTATCTGTAAGATTTCAGGTAGTTTGGCAAAGTCATCGGTTTTACATACATTTGTCGGCGAAAACTCATGATGTGTGTATATCCAGGGATAGTTATTCCCCCCCTGATATACGATATAGATGATACAGGCTTAATTCCATGGGCCAGAAGGTGTTCTTCGATAACATGATTGGGAATAACAGGGCACACATTAGAGAGTATCACCCTCTTATTTTTAGTGGGAAGCGGCCTAATTTCCAAGTACAAGTTGTTCACCTTTACCTTTGGGTGTTTAGATACCAGTTCATCTGCTAGTTTATTATTGGCGAGGTAGATACAGATTCTGGAGTTCGATATTCGAGATTCAAATCGAATGTTGCTGGGGTTAGTAAGGTTACCTATTGCTGTTACGTATTCTTTAAGTGTTATGCCGTCGTGGGCGTCGATTATTATGGCTTGTTCTTTAGTGGGTCCCGTTTGGGTTATAGCTGAATAACTGGGAGCTGAGTTATACATTATTGAGTTGTTCACATTGCTTTTTTCAGCATCTTGTTTTGGTAGGCCTGTGGCCGCCATAGAAGAGTAAAACGATTGCTGTTATGTATATATTGATGCGCAATTGTTTAATCAACACCTGGCATATATTTTCATTAACCTTAGCCCTAACGCTGATATAACTTTCTTGAATTACTACTGAAATGTAGTTGTAACAAGGTTACCTTTATTTACACAGCAACTGCAGTAGACGTTCTTGTATAATTCGTAGAATGACTACATATAACACTGTTGCTCTAGAAATATAACTCTTAGAACAGGAGTATTACAAATTCTGTTAAGCCAAGGCCACGACCTTCACTTGTTCCAATACTCTTTTATTGTCTTGTTATTTTTATGCTTCTATGTAACTTGAATTGTGTATAAAGAAACCCTCTTCATCAATGTATAGCAGATAGAATAATATTAATGTAAATAATTTGTAAAACAATATGAAAATAAGTGATGGTAAAGAAAGTGATGAAAAGTTATAAATCTGGAGCTTGTTTATTTACTATACGTATTTGATTGCATACTCTAATACTTAACTAGTTAGATTAGAATTTTCTTAAGTAATATGTTTCTCTTAGACTATAAGATTTAATTATTAATAATTAACAATTTTATACATACTACAGGTTTACCTTAAGCATTTCCTATATAGCGATAATAGCACTTGAAGCCATGACTTCCATAAGTCCAGTCAACTAAGTTTCGAGAAACTCAACAAAAACTTCATAAATTTTGAAAATGATTTGCCAATATTATGATTTTTGTAACACATGAAAATTGGCTCATTATATATTTTTTACTGTTCAGTCATTTCAGTTACCATTGGTACTTTGTTATATTAGTTATACTGAATTTTTTGGACTTGTGCAGCTATAAAACTCATCTGGGTGTTCAAATGCATTGAAAGGACTGAGTGTACAAATGCACAGAGGAATTACGTCTATAGATGAAAGGAATGGTGAAAATATTTTATAGTACTTATATGTGTGATGAACCGCGATTTATTTGTAGCATAATAACAAAAACAGACATTACTTTCATTCAGTTATCCTAATCTGAATCCCACATCTCACTTCCTGGTTCTTCCCCATTAGATATCTGTTCTTTGCCTTATTTATCACACAGAGTTTGAAAATACTACTGTTTTTCAAGAAGAACTGAAACAAGATACTTTGAAGTGACCTTGGCTTTCGCAGCTTTCAGAGGAATTTCTTTATCGTAAGCTTTCTTCAGTATTGTTTCAGCAAACTTTCTGTTTCCTTTGATTAGAAATCTCTCTCATTAAACTACTAGAGTTCTTGCTAGCAGTAACAAAGTTTGATCTATATTCAATAATCTTATATGTAGTCACTTTACACTTCTCCCTATTTTTGGCCACTGGCATAGGTTCCTTCACCTTGCTGAAAGCCATTTTATAGTCCTTGATCATAGACTTTCGAACATCACATACATTAATGTTCTTGGATGAGTCCTTTATTATGCCTATGCGCACGATGCCTGTCTGAGTTGCAGAACAACACAAGTCCCTGGCTTGTGTGGCAATGAAACTCACTTAGTTGCAAATGGAAATGCCTGAAACTTGAGTGGTTTTAATCTCCTACAATAGAGCTCATTGAGACGATTAGAACGATATATATAACTCATATAGTGCCAAAAACTAGGCTTGTGCATTTATGAAAGTCATGTCTTCAATTACTAAGGTTATAGTTGTAATCAATATTTAAATTAAAGACTTTTTAACATTAAATTAAATACTTAATTTTAAGCCAATCTCATTAATGTATTCTGAAAGTAACAATGAATGAGAAAACTGATGCACGATAATGCATATATAGTAAGTAGTAACTGCTCTCTACTTCCCTGTGACCAGATGCTAGCAAGTGAGATCAAATGAACTGCAAAGAATGATAAGCAATGCTGCCTATATTTCAACGCAGACCTTTTAAGAAAAATTTAGTAACAGTAATACAGTCAGTAGAATATGTCACAGCTCCACATATGGAAATGTATTTCAGAATGGGGATGCATATCAGCCTGGAAAATGAAATCTCAAATAGCATATTAAAACAAAGTTGTGACAACTATGTTATGTTAATGCCAGTGTATTTTTTTTAGCAGTAAACAACAAATTAACACAATATTACATAGTTTCTTCAATTGGTTTTAATATTTATATTAATATACAATCCAAAAATTTAGACATAACCATAAAAAGTATTTTCTTTTAAAATGCAGGAGGTACGTATGGTTTCATATCAGTGTTTTATGTCATATATGAGTAGAGGTGACGAAATAGACAGTTAACAGCCATAACATGGGCAAGAAAAAAAGCATCACAGTAAGTTCAATTAATATGGCCACTATCAGTAATAACAAGCATTAGAATAGAACCGCAATTCATTAATTTATCACTTAGAGTCCGCATATTTACCTGACAGAGCAACAGAGAAAATCAATTATGACATATCAAGTATTAAATTAACTAAAATCTACGCTTCTGAAGTATAAACTAGAATAACTATTTATTTAAATGTTTTGTTCCATCGTGGTGTAAGTTGTGGCCGTCAAATTAAAGCTTATAACCTAAATGGATTGTATTGCAGAAGAATCGGCGAATTGTCAGGAAAGAAAATGTTTGATGCTTATATTGACGTATTTAAATTCTCAAAGCTAGTATACCTTCATACTTATCATGTGCTAAACACTTTGCATACATCACGTATGAAGAACGTTGACTAAGTCTATTATTAGTTTCAACACTAAAACATATTACAATATAACTAATTGCCGCTGCCATTAACATGCTTCTTGTTTCTTCACACAACGATTCTGTATTGTCTGTTTAAGAAAGGTCCACCAACTCCTTTAAACACAACGTGACCAGCTGTCACTGAACATGTGTACTTTACTGTAACAATGAAACTAATCTTAACATAAAATCCCATTATTAATTTTTTAAGTAATTTTTCTCTTGTGTACGTTTCTAACTTGTACATTAGTTTGCATTGTTATTAAATTTGTATTATTAAGCGGGCTATTTTAACAATCATTTTCTATGTATGTATTAGGAAACTGATAGGTGTTTACTCACTTGGTATTTAAAACAATAAAATCACCTTATTAATCAATAAAGAGATCAGTTAATGCTTAAGGAAGTCTTGCTTTTAGAAACTTCTTGAGGTACGAGGTCAACAATCAGTTATTGGCTCAGAATGAAAAATACTATTTGCAAATACTAGTTTAATATTACATTAATAAACATAATTCATAAATAACCTCCAATAACAGAAAGGAAACTTCGATAGAAACGAAACTTAATAAAAGTTCTCGTTATAAAATAAGATCCCAATATGTGCTAGTCTGCAAAAAGGCACAACATTATAAAACAGTTATAAGTACTAGAAATTAACTTAATTTACACCAATAAGCATATAAAATAATTATAAACAAAAATACGGCTGTTCTAAACAACGCAGCAGAACAGACAAATACAAAGAACATAGTTATATTCATGAGGGGGGGGGGGTTCATATAGCACAAGCACACATTCTTGAAACGGGTTATATGTCTTCAAATTACTTCATGATAAACGTAACGATACTTACATATTTGGAGTCAAAATGACCAGCATTTTAGCACCTACCTTCTGTTATTACTGGTCTTGGTCCTATTTCTGAAAATCTTCCGCCTAGGTGTATTGAGTTGTACCTTTCACTGAAAAATCTGAATTAAATAGAAAATATTCAACTATTTGATAGTTATCATATGAACTGTGGAACCTCTATTAAATAACTAAGGCTATTGGTTTACCAACAACTAAACCGGAGCCCGAAAGTTAAATTTCTAACTGTATCTCTCACATCTAAATTTTTTATTGAAATTATATAATCAACCTATTAGTATAATTACAATATTAATTATACATCTTGCACTTTCATATGTGAGTGAATAGAAAGTTACACTCTGAACTTTTTACTGGCGAAGTTAGTTATAGTCTGCCTTACAATTTTTGTGTAAATCTACATTATTGGTCTATCCGTAGGGTACTTGACTACTAAGAATTAAAAATCACACAAAGAAGACTCTTTAACGATTTGAAACTAAATTCTATATATTATTTTAACAATATCTTCTAGCCTTAGGTTACATGTCCTTCTGCGCAATTAATATTACTAGTAGCTCAACTTAACAACATCCATCATTTTATGTTTATAAATCGGTATTAACCATTTATAAGAAGCCTTATACTTCCTCTAAAGTTAGGTTAGATTTTGTTTTTTCGGGAATACCACTTACTATTTTGTCGAAGTCAAATGAAATTCTGAAATGTTGTATCATATGAACTAGTATATTTATTCTTACAAAATATATCCTTCTATTTCGCCTTAATCAAGATAGAGAATTTTATTGTAGAATTTTTCTTATTTATTTCCTTATAGGGAAATACACTAGGCTTAGGAGATGGTATTTAGGAGCTGGTTGCTCTCGCCCCGACTTTTCGGGCTAACGCTAACACCGGTATTGTTGATGTAAGGGAAGCAAAAAGAAGAAAATACATTTAATTATAAATTAAATTTAAGACTGTAAGAGATTTAAAATGCGCCAGCAACAGCACCTTCACTTGGAATATATATTGTAAGCCCTAAGAGTTACACAAAGACTTACTGCATTAATAATGTAGGTCTCTGTAAAATACAAACTGCATTTAAAATATTACTTTGCTATTTTTTTAAAGCTTGAAATAACGCCATTTTTGATATTATTCAATTGCTTCTCGTTATGTTTTAGAATGAACGTGGAGTTCCAAAGCCATCAGAACTAACACAGATCTGCTGTATTCTACAACAAAATGTGTAAATATGCAATAAAACGTTTTCCAGAACAAGATGCAGTAGATAAGCTTTATTAAGAATAGGTGAAGAACAAGAACAGAAAATCGTGAGAGTGCTACACATCGAACTTGTTTACACACTCACTCTTATTCAAGAGTTTTAATTTATCGTAATCATTTTAGTTTGATAAAGTCCCAATGTTTACGCAGTTGTTTCCCAGTATTTGGCGTATTAGTTTGTTTTCCGGGAAACAAAAATGTTACGAGTTCCCTTCCTCTATGATAGCTTTCACTTTGTGACATTAAATCTGCCAATACAGCCACAAAAAGTAAACTATTTAGGTAAGTAAATACCTACTACAAAAAATCCTTTTTATTTGTTTCAGTAGTAACATTTTAAAAGTATCAAGCTAAATCTAGGAAATTGCGAATTCTACAAAAGTTATTTAATAACATTTTTTTTGTCTTAAGAAAGCACATTAATTTGTTAATTACACCTTTTATCTATCTACTGGTTCGCCAGTTACACAAATTCATTCCAAATATATAGTGTTCACAGGCTATTTCCAGAAATTTCAAAGTGTACATTTTATTTTTCACACAAATTTCTTAATGTTATCGTATTGTAATAAAAAAAATTCATATTTTGAGAAATTGAGGATTTCAAAGGAAGTTATATAGAATGGTAGTGGCAAATCTTAGTCAATTTATACGTCTCAGCGTGTTTTGGGATTTTGCTTTCTTACGCACACATTCATTTTTCATTAAAAAAAACAGTTCGCAGTGCATTTGCTGGAATCATTGCGGGGAATGAAATTCCTTCTAAACTAGTAGGTGCAATCCTTGGTATATAAAGTGGTGTTAAAATAAATAATAAAATAAGTAAGTAAATAGACGTAAGTTCTTGTGAAGTGTGATTATTAATACAGGTGAATACTTTTTAAATTAATCATTTACAATTCAGATAAAATTATTCTTTGTTTAAGAGGATGTATGCAGATTGTGCAGAGTGAAGCAAATAAAATGGATGGCGCACAGGGTTCCACTTTGTCGTTACAGTTTGAAGCAATAGTGGTTAGCGCAGGGTAAAGTAATTAGGTTTCTCTCAGAGTATGCGTGGGTATGTATGAGGAAGGAGGGTTCTAATGACACTGGAATTCCCGTTTCAAACTGGTTTAATGAGTGCTTCTTTTTATCATTACATCAAACTCGAAGTTGCCGACAAAGAGTTACCAATATATCACTGTTCAGTGTGACTGAAGGTGGAATGCTTATTACTCGATAGTACTTAATTCGTTACGTATAAACCGACAAATCTTCCCTCCGGTTCTAATCTGCCTTCGACCAAGACAGAGAAAACGTCTTACTCGTCTGTCATCACACTGTACACAGCTGTGTAACTTTCACATTCTCGAAGCCCTTTATTTATTCAAATATCCTTTGTGACTATTTTGCCCATTGTGATTATTGGTCTCAGTCATGGCATTATTAAAAGTCCGAAGAAAACCCTCTTCAATCAAAGTCAAGTGCTATTTCTTAGAATTCTGTTTCACCCGTGTCTTTTGTTACCCTATTCAACCCAATTGCTATTCGACTCAACTGCACCTGCACGCGTTCCACACAAATATGCATTCCTTTGAAATCCATTACCATTCTTTATACATTGCATTCCTTAATTTCGGTATCAAAATAACGCCGAAAATAAACAGTGTAACACTAGGGAAAGTGCAAATTGTTTCTAAGCTACGATAATTTATGAAGTTACATGGCCAAATTAGAGATTTCTTAAGGCTAAATTTAAAAGAAATACTTTTTCGAAAAGTCATTGATTCAGTGGATATTTTTATATAGATTTTTTATATACTTTCAGTGCTCTTAAAGCACAATATATTCTTTTGTTCAAGATCCTACATATCTATGACATTGGCGTCTTTCTTGGACATAGTTGGTGATTCAATATTTGGAAAGTTTTCTAATCCGTTTTTGCAATAATAGGGTTTTCCAACATTTTCTTGCCTTCTCGTGCTCATTTTATGCAATTCATGACCCGGGAATTTCCCATGTTGAACATCTTTCATGAAGATTCCCAAGAAATCTTGAGCACTCCAAATTAACACTTTATGGTATTTATCGTTATTTACATTTTCTAAAAGCACCTATAAGTTTTGTTGCATTACCAATGTTTAAGAGATTGATCATTATAATTATTAATTTAATTTGAAATAAAACTATATTTTGAATTGCTAATGATGGTTATATAATTTTCTAAATCAATAATTCAACATTTAAGTACTTAACGTATTGTAATACCTTATAACAAATTACAATATTCTTACCATAACCTTATACTCTGTAACCAGGAATAAGGTTTACAACAAAAGGTATAAATGCACTAGGTTTTGATGGTGTTTCACTGCTGCACTCTGCTACGTAACGTGTGAATGAACTTGAACGTATTAGCAAATACCACAAGGAATTAAAAGACGAGCTGGAACAGCACTGCATATTCTTAATCTTACTTCGTGTGCGTTTCTCATGCAGTGCCTCGTTAGAGTTCGCCTGATACTTGCCAACCGATGCTGTACTCGAGCTGATTATCATTGATGGTATACTAGTACGTCTATTTGCGGAGTTAAGGCACCAACTCGTGAGGAGGACGTGTGCTGTTAAAATTCTGTTAGGATAGGTGTCTCTGATTGTGGTTTCTTTCAGTATTTTCGTGTCTTATTAAATGGAAAATGCAGACAGTAATTAAAATGCTCTCTTCCCAAATGTCCTCCTAATCATCATATCAATTTCCTGTATTATCACTGTCACCACATGTCACATAACAAAATAAACGTCTGAACACTCCTGATCATTTGGTGATCATGTTGCCCTTTAAGATTATGCTCTCCTCGTATCATTGTTACTAATGAAATATTCACCTTAATAGGCAACATAGGAGAAGGGCAATTACAAATATTTACTTGAGCAATGTCACTAACTTTTATATAATACATTTTGTATGTATATTTTTTCTTACAATCTGCTTACTTGGTAGAGGAAGTATCTATTGTATTTTCTTTAAAAGTACGATAAGGTGAAACTCAGCTTTTATACCATGAGTTCTTATAATTTGAGTTTTATAATAAAGTCTATGGGTATTACCTGCAATAGTCTAACACAGATGAATTAAACATTCACTTTTTAAACAACTAAACTAAAAGTTAAAAAATAAACTCGTTTCTTTTTCTGTACTTTGATAGAGATTATCTATTTGTCAATGTCTGTAAAAGATTAAACAAGTTTTGATAAAGGTAGATGTTTATATACCAAAAAGGTTTTCTCTTAATTGTGGAATTCGTTTTATATTTTGTGCATTTCATATTGCTGACTACCATAAATAGATATATAAGCGAATTTCGCATAGTGTGTGACATACGCTGGTTTCATTACAAACACTAGAGTAGCTACAAAATACGAATGAACATGGGTTGAGCCAATACGGTTATCCCACTGTCTTGTTGTTGCCAGTTCCATGGCAAGCTGGCGACAGAGATGGAAGAGCTTTGTCTCAACTTAGCAAGTATCTACAGATGCTGAGATGTACAGTGATACAATGCTGTCAGAGAAGTTATCTTAATATTTCAACATGTGTGTGAGAACATATAGGTACAATGATTATCGCACAATCTGCACCTTCAAACCTTGAACTGGAAAACAGTTTGCTTACATAGCTGTTGTTCAAATGCAAACAAAACAAAATGATTCATATTAGATGCGTTCTACGAAATAAGGGGTTTGTTACAGTGAAACAAAATAGTGATATTTCAACGATTTGTGAATATAGCTTCTATTTTAATGATGCCATATTTCTATACTGATTGTAATGGACTTTAAATCAATTCTTGTTTCACTAAAATACTTAATAATACGGAAGATATGAATGTGTATTTATGAAGCATTTTTACAGCATGAATCTCATGTACTAATGTTATGCATTATGAGCAGAAATTTTAGTCTTGCAGCAACAATATCGCTTCTTTCAAGCAGAAATTTGCAACCATCATTGTTTCTCCTATATTTGAACCCAAGAGATTTCAGAATATTATACATAGAAGATACAGAATCAGGTATTCCTGTTTCTCCCTCATTAAATCTGTCAGTCTTTTGGCATTTTAATGTTCACCCTTGTCATAAAATGATAAATTACTCTACGTGAAACACACTTTAGAAAATTGTCTAAGTTGGTAGCACAATTTTTAGCTGCCTGATGTTTCCCTGGAGATCTAAATATGAAAACTTCTCCTAATTTGGTAAACTGTTTGCCTTCTTTAACAAAGTTCGTCACAGAATGAACACTCATGTGACAAGCTTGTAACATTAATTCTCTTCTCTGAGCGAAATTTGTACTTCGAAAATGCCTTTGACATCTGTTTGAAATGGGATTACACTTTAACAAGAATATTTGTGGTCTATTTATATAAAATCTTATGAGTTGTTACGCAGTTACTACTTGGCGCACCAGTACTAGGCTTGCTAAGCCGTATATTTACTAACTTTGAAAAGCCCGTGTGCGCTCTTCAAAGTTCACCACTGTACGGAATGCAGGGTACAAATTGCAGCTGCAGCATAGCACGTGTGTGCTTTTCTTCACTGAAAGTTAATAATTCTTTTCTTTCTAGTCAGACGCCTTATCTTTTCATATCTCCGAAACCAGATGTGCTACAAACATGGGGTTTGGACAGTAATCCTCAGAAGAAAAAAAAAATAGCTCTGTAACATGGGAGAAACAAAATAACTCTTTAATTGGTATCTTTAGAGCGCGCAAAGAAATTATCTGTGTGCATCGCCAAAGTCAGTCAGTATAAATGCTTAACTGTACAACGTTGCATGCACCGCATTGTTTGGTAGCCATAGAACAGCCACGCCTAGCACCGCCGTATGTTCATTCCTATTTTGCAGCTACCTTAAAAACATGTAGCAGCACCTATTTAGTGACAGGCATCCCAAAGTAAGTGCTAAGTGTTATTCAGTTGAGAGACAGCTTTGTTTGTGAGTGGCTGTGCCTGTTGTTGTTTGAGTGTTGTGAAGACCGCCACGGAATTAAGTTTTCTAACTACTGGAGTAAAATTAAGTAGATCAACATGAGAGATTTTCTTTCTTTTTTTGATTAAATCGTTAAATTGAAATATATTTAAATCAAACAAGCAAAATGTAGGATATTCTTTTTCTTTTAAGCATTTTTCAGACGGTCTCGGACAATGAACTGGCGTTAGGTTTCTGATAGACAAAACCTGGTCCATTTTGAAAAATTAACAAAAGTAAGTGAAATACAAAAATAAAATATATGAACCTTCTGTGAACTTACAGAATATTTGAGGAACAATCAGACGTCTCTCTCAGTAGAGTCTCTCCTTGGTTCCAGATACAAATGGGTAAAACGAGATTATATTAGGAACAGGGAAACATGTATTAATACTAAATAAAGCAAGAAGCATATTATTTACAAAATCCCACTGCTCCCTAGAAATGAAAGAATTCGACGCTCGAAAGAGGCGTCGAGAACGGATTGAAATACTATTGACTTCAACTCCGATAAAAGTCCAACTTATGGAAAAGTGAACGCCTTAGCCAGTTTAGTACATCCATTTATTTTGATTCCTCTCCCTTCAGCTCCTGCATCTCTCTCTCTCTCTCTCTCTCTCTCTCTCTCTCTCTCTCTCTCTCTCTCTCTCTCTCTCTCTCTCTCTCTCTCTCTCTTGGTTGAATTTCCGGTCAACTTTCTGTTGAGTTCTCTAAGAACGTTTACACTTGGTTTTTACCTTCTGGTCTGGTTTATATTTGAACATTATTTCTTGTTCCATTTTTCATTCAAATTGTGCAATTTCTTTTACAATATCTCCGTTCTCCATTCTCTCACTTTCTTATAGTTTGCTAGATCATGTTCTGGGCTATCGCTTGCTTCACTCAGAAGGCGCTCTCTCACTTTATTTCGTCACAGTTCCTTTCTTAATATCGGTTTGTTCTTTACAAAACAAAACCTCCTCTATCTTGTTTGTTGCACACATTTTTCCTTCAAATTTGGCCTTTTTCACAGCTAATGCCTCTCTATGTATCGAGCAATGAGTCCTTTTAATCTCAGAGTTCACAGCTTAAAATCAAGCTTTCAATCCAGTATTATGTCCAGACATTGCTGCGGCTCCGTCGGAGCTTACGTGTACACAAACTTTCCACTCAATACCCTACTCTGACATAAATCTATTATCAGTATTATGCAAGACTTCCCTACAAAGCCATAAAAATGTGTAGTGTTTAAAGCGCCCTTTTACTGCATACGACACCGCAGGAAATGACACTGATGATACATGAAATGAAGATGGATTTCCGGTGGAATGAGATGGGAGGGGAAAACTGAGATCCCGGAGAAAACCCGCCCCAGCGCCGTGTTGCCCACTACAAATCTCACTTTGCGGTCGATCGAACCCTGGCCGCCTTGGTGAGAGCCAAGCGGTCGAACCACTGAGCTACGGTGCGGCCCTACAAAGCCATAGATCTTCAACAAGCTCTTTCTTGTGTTCGGAACGTAACAAATGAGACTTGTCAATGTCAGTTACTTTCGTCAAGTTGTAAAGCATACATTGTTGTTGACTTTAACCTCATAAAATAGCTGGTCCAGGACATTTTAAGACATTACAACAGTTCTGCGTTTAACGGAATTATTTGACTGTGTTCAGCTCGTTGGCAGCTGAGTCACTAATCATTGTGCTACACACCTTTTTAGCTCCTGGGAATGTTGATTCCTGTACTATATCACAAGGCTTGCTAATTTTTACAATACGTAGCGCTACTTCAAAGGTAGCTAGGGTTGCTTTTTCACTACTGGTTCAAGTAGAAATTTTTTCTATTCTAGATTTACTCATTTTTATCTCTTTACTTTTTATTTTAAAATGATCAAGTGTCTTACCAATACAATCGAGATGTTTCGTCTTTAAATGTCTTCGCAACTTAGCAGGCTTCATTGCGTCATTGGACAGTACATCATAACAAAACGTATTGAGGTTTTTGTTCATCTTCAGTTCCAGCTCGAACAAAACCAAAAGTTAAATATTCTTTGCTGTATTTTCGCCGTTTTACTTTTCGTAGATTGGCCGAACAGCAGCTAGTCAAACTAGTAGACTTACTACTACAACTTGCCTCTTTATCGCCAGTTATTGTAGGCTTAAGTTTAATTGATCCAGTCTGTAACCAACGATTCATGTTGAACGACACGAATAAATTCTCACGATTCACAATTTCAAACTGCCAGGACAATCAAAAATTATCATCACTGGCTCAAACGCAGCGAGCGTACGTGTTGTGCTGCGTACGTGTAGCCGGCGACAGGAGTACTCGGCGACAGTGACAGTGCTGACTCAGTCCTGCGCGCACAGGCTTGGCTGACTTCAACCGCACCGCAGCTAACCGCTCACGCTTAGTACGATTCCCTCGCTGCTATTATAACGCTATTCTACACGCTCCCAACTATTACGTTGATTGCGCTTCTCAGCTGCGTTACGTCGTTACGACATAGCTGCATATAAATGTTAAGTAAAACGTACGTAGTTTGGCACCGAGCAGATAAGTGAGTCAGTAAATACAATTCTAAGTTTTCTGTAGTTTTAATTCAACATTATAACTTGACGTAATTGACCCCCTCGCGGACTCCCTGACATCTCTTCGTGGACCCCCGGGTGTGCGCGGACCACACTTTCAGAAAACCTGCATTAGTATACTCTGCCTAGTTCAACTTTAAGAAGCTTTGGACATGGAAATTTGATGTGATGGATCAACACATACAATTCGAGCTTATTTGAGGGCGTCAATCTTTGCTGCATTTTGTTTCATGTCATCCCTATAATTTCAAGTCAGTGCCATCTTCAGGTGGTAGTTCATCACAACAGAACAAGGCAACCTGCACGGGCGCGTGAGCTTCTCCAACTAATTCATTACTTCGGTTTTGCCCAAAACGCTGCATTTAATTACTTACAGAACAAAAAAAAAATCACAAAACAATCGTTGTTTTCACCAGACAGGCAATTCATGCTATTATTATTATTATTATTATTATTATTATTATTATTATTATTATTATTATTATTATTATTATTATTATTATTATTATTATTATTATTATTATTATTATTATTATTATTATTATTATTATTATTATTATTATTATTATTATTATTATTATTATTATTATTATTATTATTATTATTATTATTATTATTATTATTATTATTATTATTATTATTATTATTATTATTATTATTATTATTATTATTATTATTATTATTATTATTATTATTATTATTATTATTATTATTATTATTATTATTATTATTATTATTATTATTATTATTATTATTATTATTATTATTATTATTATTATTATTATTATTATTATTATTATTATTATTATTATTATTATTATTATTATTATTATTATTATTATTATTATTATTATTATTATTATTATTATTATTATTATTATTATTAGTATTATTATTATTATTATTAGTATTATTATTATTATTATTATTATTATTATTATTATTATTATTATTATTATTATTACTATTATTATTATTATTATTATTATTATTATTATTATTATTATTATTATTATTATTATTATTATTATTATTATTATTATTATTATTATTATTATTATTATTATTATTATTATTATTATTATTATTATTATTATTATTATTATTATTATTATTATTATTATTATTATTATTATTATTATTATTATTATTATTAATTATTACTATAATTATCATCCCCATCATTGTTATTATTTCAATGCTATTATGATTGGGTGGAGTTAGATGCATTTATTAAATACTATCATTCAGTAGATGCTACAGTGCGATCCATATAAACCTGAACCATTTCAATAGGCCACAATTTCCGTTTGAAAGCTCGTAGAATGTAGAAATTTGTTTTAATGATCTCAGTGGCCCTGGGAGAATAGAGAGTAAGGTGCGCGGTGTCAGCTTCCAAGATGGTTGCTTCCATTTTCTTTGATACGACTGTAGAAAATGAAGTTTATATGGTATCTTCAATACATCTGTGGAGCAGCTGGATGATACCGAATTGAGAGAAGTTTATTTCCATCAAGACAGAGCAACGTGCCATACATCTAATGACACTATGCAACTTATAACCAGTTTATTTGATAATCGAATAATTTCAAAAGGTGTGTGGCTCCCCAGATCCGCTAACCTAACCTCACCGGAATTTTTTCTGTGGGGTCTTAAAATTGGAGTGCAGAAGAATAGGCCACGGACAATTGATGTTCTCAAGGAATCCATTCGAACCGAAATAAGTAACTCGTAAAACTTCAGAGAATATGGTGAGAGGAGTGCAAGCATGCATAGATGCTGGTGAGGACACTTCCAACATTTTTTCTGAGATATAAGTAGTGTAATTAATCTCCCAATTGTGTATTATATTCTCCCAAAAGTTGCACGTCAATCCTATTATTAGTTCAAAGGTTATGGCCCAAGGAAATGGTTCAGGTTTATTTGGATCGCACTATATTTCACATTTTAGGGAGATCCTAAACAAAACCTGTTTGTGAATGTCCTAAATGTATACTTAATATCTACTGCTGGCACTAAAACTTTTTGTTTTTAATTTCACACCCATTTCTTTGTTTCAGTGCTCAAGATAAACGTATGCAAGAAAATCCACTTCTGCAAGAAGATTTTATCTCTGCACTGTTAATCCTTTACTGAACATCCACATAGGTTAATCAACATGGATGGATTATTAGTCTTTTTCATAATTTATCTTTCGCTTCTTAGTTTATTATGTTTTATCGGATCAGTTCTAAACCTTTATATGCTGGTGGTGCTCTGTTTGGAGTCAGGGACCCGCACTCCGCAGGGCATACTGCTTAAAAACCTGTGTATCAGCAACGTTGTTTATCTACTCGGTGGGACTATACTGATAGTCATGGTAGCAGTAATTGGTCATGAAATCATGTGTTTCATCACAATCGGCTTTGTTTGCTTCGTGATTGCACTGAATGTGTATTTAGTTGCAGCACTCAAACTACAGAGGTACATCAGTCGGAGAAAATTTAGAAACCTTCCTGTATTTGACGAGAAAGAACGCAAATATTCCCTATGGATAGCGTTTGGAACATGGGTGCTTGCTGCAGTGCTGGCTGTAATAGAGTATAGCATTGTTCGTCCTGATGCTGAAAGCTGCGTGGACGATTTGTTGACGGGAGTTCCTCTGTATCGCCTCTTGATGTATGTAGTTCTGCCTATCGCTATAGTTAAAGTGCTTGAGATTGCGATTAATCGACTTCCAGCACCAACCAATGAAGCTATAGTTCGTGAGATGGAAATTCAAAGAATGCAGTTCAAGCTATATCTGTTATGTTTCTTGACGTACTCACCAGCGATTGTGGTCGCATATATAATTGCCGCCCATATGGATAAGGAATACCGCTTGCTGATATTACCATTTGGAAGTATGCTGACCACATTAAATGCATTCTTCCAACCCATCGTGATGTGCATCGTCAGTAAGAAACTGAGGAAGCTCTTAAAGGACTACTGTTGCTGTCGATGTTGTCGGAAACCAGATACTTCACACCAGTTTAACACAGAAGTGAACAGAGTGATACTGCAGAGAGCAGAACAGCGTTACGAGCAACTCTGCTAGTCGTGTTTTCAGGACCGGCAATAGTGCTAGAAGCGTTGATAGAAGCGTTCAAATTTCAGAAGTTTTATAAAATCAAAACGCGTATATTTAGTCCTTCTAGTCTTCGTGTTCTGATCTAGAACCTTAGAATGTGATCTGGGTGCATGAGTATTTATATTTACAGCTTCTTTTCAATAGTTTTACTAACTCATAACACTGACAATATAGTAAAAGATACTATAAGTGAATCCTACACAAACATTTAATAAAAATTTAATAGGGAACACATATTCCGAAAGGGATTTGTTTCAGTTTTCTGGCGTCAGAAGTACCCTCTACTTAATCTCAGAAACAGGAAAAAGTCTTGATATTTCTGTGAAAATCCTATAGAGTTCTTCTTATTCTGCTTGAAATTAGCACAACTACAAACCCATACAAAATAAACAAATATATTTCAGAGCAGACGTAGTTATTGCTTTACTCGGAGCATTTAAGTTGTGTCCTCCTGAACCGAGCTGCATCATTTCACACAGAATGTTTTGTTTTTCTGTTTCTTCACAACGGATCTCTAAATTTGTTTCTGAATACTCCTGAGAAACCTTTAAAGATGGTTTTCTATGTTGAATATAGCCAAGTAGTTGTTGCTTAATGTGCAATAATTTCCGGAAAAATGCTTCGGGAATAATACAAGAATTAATCTTAATGAATGCGATAATAAGTTTTTGACAGCAAAAACTATTGTGTGAATGTGCCGTATAAAACTGTTATATACTAACTTACCATTCTTTTTTTTTTCAGCATACTCATTCTACCAAGTTCTTAATACTGTTTTATTGCCTTGTTATTTTTATACTTCTATGTAACTTGAATTGTGTATAAAGAAAACCTCTTTATCAATGTATAGCAGATTGAATAATATTACTGTAAATAATTTGTAAAAAAATATGAAAATAAGTGATGGTAAAGAAAGTGATGAAAAGTTATAAATCTGGAGGTTCTTTATTTACTATACGTATTTGATTGCATACTCTAATACTTAACTAGTTAGATTAGAATTTTCTTAAGTAATATATTTCTCTTAGACTATAAGATTTAAAAATTAATAATTAATGATTTTATACATACTACAGGATTAACTTAAGAATTTCCTATATAGCGATAATAGCACTTGAAGCCATGACTTCCATAAGTCCAGTCAACTAAGTTTCGAGAAAATCAACAAAAACTTCATAACTTTTGAAAATGATTTGCCAATATTATGATTTTTGTAACACATGAAAATTGGCTCATTATATATGTTTTACTGTTCAGTCATTTCAGTTACCATTGGTACTTTGTTATATTAGTTATACTGAATTTTTTGGACTTGTGCAGTTGTGAAACTCATCTGGGTGTACAAATGCATTGAAAGGACTGAGTGTACAAATGCATAGAGGAATTACGTCTAAAGATGTAAGGAATGTTGAAAATATTTTATAGTACTTATACGTGTGATGAACCGCGATTTATTTGTAGCATAATAACAAAAACAGACATTACTTTCATTCAGTTATCCTAATCTGAATCCCACATCTCACTTCCTGATTCTTCCCCATTAGATATCTGTTCTTTGCCTTATTTATCACAGAGAGTTTGAAAATACTACTGTTTTTCAGGAAGAACTGAAACAAGATACCTTGAAGTGACCTTGGCTTTCGCAGCTTTCAGAGGAATTTCTTTATCGTAAGCTTTCTTCAGTATTGTTTCAGCGAACTTTCTGTTTCCTTTGATTAGAAATCTCTCTCATTAAACCACTAGAATTCTTGCTAGCAGTAACAAAGTTTGATCTATATTCAATAATCTTATATGTAGTCACTTTACACTTCTCCCGATTTTTGGCCACTGGCATAGGTTCCTTCACCTTGCTGAAAGCCATTTTATAGTCCTTGATCATAGACTTTCGAACATCACATACATTAATGTTCTTGAATGAGTCCTTTATTATGCCTATGCGCACGATGCCTGTCTGAGTTGCAGGCTTGTGCATTTATGAAAGTCATGTCTTCAATTACTAAGGTTATAATTGTAATCAATATTTAAATTAAAGCCTTTTTAACATTAAATTAAATAATTAATTTTAAGCCAATCTTATTAATGTATTCTGAAAGTAACAACGAATGAGAAAACTGATGCACAATAATGCATATATAGTAAGTAATAACTGCTCTCTACTTCCCTGTGACCAGATGCTAGCAAGTGAGATCAAATGAACTGCAAAGAATGATAAGAAAAGCTGCCTACATTTCAACGCAGACCTTTTTAGAAAAAATTAGTAACAGTAATACAGTCAGTAGAATATGTCACAGCTCCACATATGGGAATGTATTTCAGAATGGGGATGCATATCAGCCTGGAAAATGAAATCTCAAATAGCATATTAAAACAAAGTTGTGACAACTATGTTATGTCAATGCCAGTTTATTTTTTTAACAGTAAACAACAAATTAACGCAGTATTACATAGTTTCTTCAATTTGTTTTAATATTTATATTAATATACAATCCAAAAATTTAGGCATAACCATAAAAAGTATTATCTTCTAAAATTCAGGAGGTACGTATGGTTTCATATCAGTGTTTTATGTCATATATGAGTAGAGGTGACGAAATAGACAGTTAACAGCCATAACATGGGCAAGCAAAGAAGCATCACAGTAAGTTCAATTAATATGGCCACTATCAGTAATAACAAGCATTAGAATAGAACAGCAATTCATTAATTTATCACTTAGAGTCTGCATGTTTACCTGACAGAGCACAGAGAAAATCAATTATGACATATCAAGTATTAAATTAACTAAAATCCACGCTTCTGAAGTATAAACTAGAATAACTATTTATTTAAATGTGTTGTTCCGTCCTGGTGTAAGTTGTGGCCGTCAAATTAAAGCTTATAACCTAAATGGATTGTATTGCAGAAGAATCGGCGAGTTGTTAGGAGAAGAAAACGTTTGATGCTTATATTGACGTATTTAAATTCCCAAAGCTAGTATACCTTCATACTTATCATGTGCTAAACACTTTGCATACATCACGTATGAAGAACGTTGACTAAGTCTATTATTAGTTTCAACACTAAAACATATTACAATATAACTAATTGCCGCTGCCATTAACATGCTTCTTGTTTCTTCACACAACGATTCTGTATTGTCTGTTTAAGAAAGGTCCACCAACTCCTTTAAACACAACGTGACCAGCTGTCACTGACATGTGTACATTACTGTAACAACGAAAATAATCTTAACATAAAATCCCATTATTAATTTTTTAAGTAATTTTTCTCTTGTGTACGTTTCTAACTTGTACATTAGTTTGCATTGTTATTAAATTTTTATTATTAAGCGGGCTATTTTAACAGTCATTTTCTATGTATGTATTAGGAAACTGATAGGTGTTTACTCACTTGGTATTTAAAACAATAAAATCACCTTATTAATCAATAAAGAGATCAGTTAATGCTTAAGGAAGTCTTGCTTTTAGAAACTTCTTGAGGTACGAGGTCAACAATCATTTATTGGCTCGGAATGAAAAATACTATTTGCGAATACAAGTTTAATATTACATTAATAAACATAATTCATAAATAACCTCCAATAACAGAAAGGAAACTTCGATAGAAACGAAACATAATAAAAGATCGCGTTATAAAATAATATCCCAATATGTGCTAATCTGCAAAAAGGCACAACATTATAAAACAGTTATAAGTATTAGAAATTAACATAATTTACACCATTAAGCATATATTATATTTATAATCAAAAATACGGCTGTTCTAAACAACGCAGCAGAACAGACAAATACAAAGTACCAAGTTATATTCATGAGGGGGGGGGGGGGAGGCTCATATAGCACAAGCACACATTCTTGAAATGGGTTATATGGCTTCAAATTACTTCATGATAAACGTAACGATACTTACAAATTTGGAGTTCAAAATGACAAGCATTTTAGCACCTACCTTCTGTTATTACTGGTCTTGGTCCTATTTCTGAAAATCTTCCGCCTAGGTGTATTGAGTTGTACCTTTCACTGAGAAAGCTGCATTAAATAGAAAATATTCAACTATTTGATAGTTATCATATGAACTGTGGAACCTCTATTAAATAACTAAGGCTATTGGTTTTCCAACAACTAAACCGGAGCCCGAAAGTTAAATTTCTAACTGTATCTCTCACATCTAAATTTTTATTGAAATTATATAATTAACCTATTAGTATAATTACAATATTAATTATAGATCTTGCACTTTCATATATGAGTGAATGAAAAGGTTACACTCTGAACTTTTTACTGGCGAAGTTATAGACTGCCTTCCAATTTTTGTGTAAATATACATTATTGATCTATCTGTAGAGTACTTGACTACTAAGAATTAAAAATCACACAAAGAAGACTCTTTAACGATTTGAAACTAAATTCTATATATTATTTTAAAAATATCTTCTAGCCTTAGGTTACATGTCCTTCTGCGCAATTAATATTACTAGTAGCTCAACTTAACAACATCCATCATTTTATGTTTATAATTCGGGATTAGCTATTTATCAGAAGCCTTATACTTCCTCTAAAGTTAGGATAGATTTTGTTTTATCGGGAATACCACTTACTTTTTTGTCAGAGTCAAATGAAATTCTGAAATGTTGTATCATATGACCTAGTATATTTATTCTTACAAAAGATATCCTTCTATTTCGCCTTAATGAAGATAGAGAATTTTATTGTAGAATTTTTCTTATTTGTTTCCTTATAGGGAAATACACTAGGCTTTGGAGATGATATTTAGGAGCTGGTTGCTCTCGCCCCGAATTTTCGGGCTAATGCTAACACCGGTATTGTTGATGTAAGGGAAGCAAATACAGCCAATACAGCCACAAAAGGTAAACTATTTAGGTAAGTAAATACCTACTACAAAAAATCCTCTTTTATTTGTTTCAGTAGTAACATTTTAAAAGTGTCAAGGTGTTGAATGAATTCAATCTGATAACAAGCTAAATCTAGGAAATTGCGAATTCTACAAAAGTTAATTAATAACATTTTTTGTCTTAAGAAAGCACATTAATTTGTTAATTACACCTTTTATCTATCTACTGGTTTGCCAGTTACACAAATTCATTCCAAATATATAGTGTTCACAGGCTATTTCCAGAAATTTCAAAGTGTACATTTTATTTTTCACACAAATTTCTTAATGTTATCGTATTGTAATAAAAATGTTCATATTTTGAGAAATCGAGGATTTCAAAGGAAGTTATATAGAATGGTAGTGGCAAATCTTGGTCAATTTATACGTCTCAGCTTGTTTTGGGATTTTGCTTTTTTACGTACACTTACATTTTTTATTAAAAAAAAACAATTCGCAGTGCATTTGCTGGAATCATTGCGGGGAATGGAATACCTTCTAAACTAGTAGGTGCAATCCTTGGTATAGAAAGTGGTGTTAAAATACATAATAAGATGAGTAAGTAAATAAACGTAAGTTCTTGTGAAGTGTAATTATTAATACAGGTGAACACTCTTTAAATTCATCATTTACAATTCAGACAAACTCTTTCTTTGTTTAAGAAGATGTATGCAAATTGTGCAGAGTGAAGCAAATAAAATGGATGGCGCACAGGGTTCCACTTTGTCGCTACAGTTTGAAGCAATAGTGGTTAGCGCAGGGTAAAGTAATGCGGTTTCTCTCAGGGTATGCGTGGGTATGTATGAGGAAGGAGGGTTCTAATGACACTGGAATTCCCGTTTCAAACTGGTTTAATAAGTGCTTCTTTTTATCATTACATCAAACTCGAAGTTGCCAACCAAGGGTTACCAATATATCACTGTTCAGAGTGACTGAAGGTGGAATGCTTATTACTCGATAGTACTTAATTCGTTACGTATAAACCGACAAATCTTCCCTCCGGTTCTAATCTGCCTTCGACCAAGACAGAAAACGTCTTACTCGTCTGTCATCACACTGTACACAGCTGTGTAACTTTCACTTTCTCGAAGCCCTTTATTTAATCAAATATCCTTTGTGACTATTTTGCCCATTGTGATTATTGGTCTCGGTCATGACATTATTAAAAGTCCGAAGAAAACCCTCTTCAATCAAAGTCAAGTGCTATTTCTTAGAATTCTGTTTCACCCGTGTCTTTTGTTACCCTATTCAACCCAATTGCTATTCGACTCAACTGCACCTGCACGCGTCCCACACAAATATGCATTCCTTTGAAATCCATTACCATTCTTTATACATTGCATTCCTTAATTTCGGTATCAAAAGAACGCCGAAAATAAACAGTGTAACACTAGGGAAAGTGCAAATTGTTTCTAAGTTACGATACTTTATGAAGTTACATGTCCAAATTAGAGATTTCTTAAGGCTAAATTTGAAAGAAATACTTTTTGGAAAAGTCATTGATTCAGTGGATCTTTTTATATAGATTTTTATATACTCTCAGTGCTCCTAAAGCACAGTATATTCTTTTAATCAAGATCCTACATATCTATGACATTGGCCTCTTTATTGGACATAGTTGGTGATGCAGTATTTCGAAAGTTTTCTAATCCGTTTTTTTAATATTAGGATTTTCCAATATTTTCTTGCCTTTTCGTGCTCATTTTTATGCAATTCATGACCCGGGAATCTCCCATGTTGAACATTTTCATGAAGATTCCCAAGAAATCTTGAGCACTCCAAATTAACACTTTATGGTATTTATCGTTATTTACATTTTCTAAAAGCACCTATAAATTTTGTTGCATTACCAATGTTTAAGAGATTGATTATTATAATTATTAATTTAATTTGAAATAAAATTATATTTTGAATTGCTAATGATAATTATATAATTTTCTAAATCAATAATTCGACATTTAAGTACTTAACGTATTGTAATACCTTATAACAAATTACAATATCCTTACCATAACCTTATACTCTGTAACCAGGTATAAGGTTTACAACAAAAGGTATAAATGCACTAGGTTTTGATGGTCTTTCACTGCTGCACTCTGCTACGTAACGTGTGAATGAACTTGAACGTATGAGCAAATACCACAACGAATTAAAAGACGAGCTGGAACAGCACTGCATATTCTTAATCTTACTTCATGTGCGTTTCTCATACAGTGCCTCGTTAGAGTTCGCCTGATACTTGCCAACCGATGCTGTACTCGAGCTGATTATCATTGATGGTATACCAATACGTCTATTTGCGGAGTTAAGGCACCAACTCGTGAGGAGGACGTGTGCTGTTAAAAATCTGTCAGGATAGGTGTCTCTGATTGTGGTTTCTTTCAGAAATTTCGTGTCTTATTAAATGGTACATGCAGACAGTAAATAATACTCTCTCTTCCCAAATGTCCTCCTAATCATCATATCAATTTCCTGTATTATCAGTTTCACCACATGTCACATAACAAAATAAACGTCTGAACACTCCTGATCATTTGGTGATCATGTTGCCCTTTAAGATTATGCTCTCCTCGTATCACTGTTACTAATGAAATATTCACCTTAATAGGCAACATAGGAGAAGTGTAATTAAAAATATTTACTTGAGCAATGTCACTAACTTTTATATAATACATTTTGTATGTATATTTTTTCTTACAATCTGCTTACTTGGTAGAGGAAGTATCTATTGTATTTTCTTTAAAAGTACGATAAGGTGAAACTCAGCTTTTATACCCTGAGTTCTTATAATTTGAGTTTTATAATAAAGTCTATGAGTATTACCTGCAATAGTCTAACACAGATGAATTAAACATTCACTTTTTAAACAAATAAACTAAAAGTGAAAAAATAAACTTTGTTTCTTTTTCTGTACTTTGATAGAGATTATCTATTTTTTAATGTCTGTAAAAGATTAAACAAGTTTTGATAAAGGTAGATGTTTATATACCGAAAAGGTTTTCTCTGAATTGTGGAATTCGTTTTATATTTTGTACATTTCATATTGCTGACTACCATAAATAGATATATAAGCGAATTTCGCATAGTGTGTGACATACGCTGGTTTCATTACAAACACTAGAGTAGCTACAAAATACGAATGAACATGGGTGGAGCCAATACGGTTATCCCACTGTCTTGTTGTTGCCAGTTCCACGGCAAGCTGGCGACAGAGATGGAAGAGCTTTGTCTCAACTTTAGCAAGTATCTTACAGATGCTGAGATGTACAGTGATACAATGCTGTCAGAGAAGTTTAATTAATATTTCAACATGTGTGTGAGAACATATAGGTACAATGATTATCGCACAATCTGCACCTTCAAACCTTGAACTGGGGAACAGTTCGCTTAAATAGCTGTTGTTCATATGCACACAAAACAAAATGATTCATATTAGATGCGTTCTACGAAATAAGGGGTTTGTTACAGTGAAACAAAATAGTGATATTTCAACGATTTGTGAATATAGCTTCTATTTTAATGATGCCATATTTGTATGCTGCCTGTAATGGACTTTAAACCAATTCTTGTTTCATTTAAATACCTAATAAATACGGATGATATGAATGTGCCTTTATGAAGCATTTTTACAGCATGAATCTCATGTACCAATGTTACGCATTGTGAGCAGAAATTTTAGTCTTGCAGCAACAATATCGCTTCTTTCAAGCAGAAATTTGCGACATCATTGGTTCTCCTATATTTGAACCCAAGAGATTTCAGAATGTTATACATAGAAAATAGAGAATCCGTGTATTCCATGTTCCCCCTCATTAAATTGGTCAGTCTTTTTGCATTTTAATGTTCACCCTTGTCATAAAATGATAAATTACTGTAAGTGAAACACGCTTTAGAAAATTGTCTAAGTTGGTAGCACGATTTTTAGCTGCCTGATGTTTCCTGGAGATCTGAATATGGAAACTTCTCATAATTTGGTAAACTGCCTTCTTTAACAATGTTCGTCACAGAATGAACACTCATGTGACAAGCTTGTAACATTAATTCTCTTCTCTGAGCGAAATTTGTACTTCGAAAATGCCTTTGACATCTGTTTGAAAAGGGATTACATATTAACAAGAATATTTGGAGTCTATTTATGTAAAATCTTATGAGTTGTTTCGCAGTTACTACTAGGCGCACCAGTACTAGGCTTGCTAAGCGGTATATTTACTAACTTTGAAAAGCACGTGTACGCTCTTAAAGGATCACCACTGTACGGAATGCAGGGTACAAATTGCAGCTGCAGTATAGCACGTGTGTGCTTTTCTTCACTGACAGTTAATAATTCTTTTCTTTCTAGTCAGACGCCTTATCTTTTCATACCTCCGAAACCAGATGTGCTACAAACGTGGGATTTGGACAGTAATCCTCAGAAAAAAAAAAATAGCTCTGTAACATGGGAGAAACAAAATAACACTTTAATTGGTATCTTTAGAGCGCGCAAAGAAATTATCTGTGTGCATCGCCAAAGCCAGTCAGTATAAATGCTTAACTGTACAACGTTGCATGCACCGCATTGTTTGGTAGCCATAGAACAGCCACGCCTAGCACCGCCGTATGTTCATTCCTATTTTGCAGCTACCTTAAAAACATGTAGCAGAACCTATTTAGTGACAGGCATCCCAAAGTAAGTGCTAAGTGTTATTCAGTTGAGAGACAGCTTTGTTTGTGAGTGGCTGTGCCTGTTGTTGTTTGAGTGTTGTGAAGACCGCCACGGAATTAAGTTTTCTAACTACTGGAGTAAAATTAAGTAGAACAGCATGAGAGATTTTCTTTCTTTTTTATTTAAATCGTTAAATTGTAATATATTTAAATGAAACAAGCAAAATGTAGGATATTCTTTTCTTTTAAGCATTTTTCAGACGGTCTCGGGCAATGTACTGGCGTTCGGTTTCTGATAGACAAAACCTGGTCCATTTTGAAAAATTAACAAAATAAGTGAAATAAACAATAAAATATATGAACCTTCTGTGAACTTACAGAATATTTGAGGAACAATCAGACGTCTCTCTCAGTAGAGTCTCTCCTTGGTTCCAGATAAAAATGGGTAAAACGAGAGTAATTTAGGAACAGGGAAACATGTATTAATAGTAAATAAAGCAAGAAGCATATTATATACAAAATCCCACTGCTCCCTAGAAATGAAAGTGCAAAATTCGACGCTCGAAAGAGGCGTCGAGAACGGAATGAAATACTATTGACTTCAACTCCGATAAAAGTCCAACTTATGGAAAAGTAAACGCCTTAGCCAATTTAGAACATCCATTTATTTTGGTTCCTCTCCCTTCATCTCCTGCATATCTCTCTCTCTCTCTCTCTCTCTCTCTCTCTCTCTCTCTCTCTCTCTCTCTCTCTCTTGGTTGAATTTCCGGTCCACTTTCTGTTGAGTTCTCCAAGAACGATTACACTTGGTTTTTACCTTCGGGTCTGGTTTATATGTGAACATTATTTCTTGTTCCATTTTTCATTCAAATTGTGCAATTTCTTTTACAATATCTCCGTTCTCCATTCTCTCACTTTCTTATAGTTTGCTAGATCATGTTCTGGGCTATCGCTTGCTTCACTCACAAGGCGCTCTCTCACTTTATTTCGTCACAGTTCCTTTCTTAATATCGGTTTATTCTGTACAAAACAAAGCCCTCTCTATCTTGTTTGTTGCACATATTTTACATATCTTTAACTGCCCAATTCTCTTTTCATTCTGTTATGGAGCTTCAAAGATTTCTTACTTTCTGTTCTATCTTTATATCATTCTCTCTCTTCTACGTATCAAAATTCTCTCTCATTTACTCGCTCTAGTCTCCTTACATCTTCAAATACTGCCCTGTTTAAGGGTTATCGTATTATATTACACCAAGCAACTACATTGACACCTCTTTCACAGATTTAGTAAACTTTTATTGCATCCTTTTCCTATTATGCACCAATAGCAACATTTCACACGTCATTCTATTATTGAAACTTTTCTGCCAACTCTTCTCATTTGTATTATTGTTGCCTCTTTTGAAGCTCATTTTGCACATAGATACACCTTGGTGTTAAATGTTAATATTAAATTATATGTTAAATATAAATTATTGCAATGAATTAATTCGTTCAATAAACAATTACATATTTGTTTGCATATTAATTGTACATTTCATCGCATGATATTATTTTGGATTTGAAACCGTAGCTTCCGTCTTCGACCCTACAAATCGGAGGCACCAACGTCTACATCTGTTCTAGTATGGATGATTCGAGTTGTTCCTATTGTAACATTGGACAAACATAAAGAATTAAGACTGCTGGTGCACAGGGAACGCCCTTTGATTGTTATTCTTTCTAATTGGTTTCAGCAAAAGAGAAACGACAAAGGAAGCAGAGTTGATATCTCCAAGCAATATATACGTAACATCAAGATGGAGAGATCAACGTGTTCAGGTAGAAGATTCGCTTGACCACTGAACACATTCAACCACCTCTAAGGAACTTTGGGTGAGAGAATTCTGAAGTATGGCAGCAGTACACTGGATTTCGATTGCTTTTGTTTTGGTCCTAATAATACTCTGCTTCATTGGAATAAGTTTGAATGCTGCATTATTAATAGTGTTCACAAAACATTCTGAGACACGCACTCCGGAAAATATATTGTTGATAAATCTGTGTATAACCGATCTTGCATATCTATTGAGTATCCTCATAATTATACAAATGTTGTTTGTTCGTATAGGGGAGTGTTCCGCGTTTGTGTTAAGTCGCGGTTTTACAACAGCACTCAACGCTAACTCAGTGGCTGCAATCGGTGTACGGAGATATATTGGCCTTTCTACATACAGAATTAGACTACCTACAGATAAAACAGATTACGTTTACTCTCTACTGATAGTGGCAGGAGTGTGGACAACTGCAGTTATTGTGGCAGCAGTGGAATTAATTCCCATAAGACAAAGCAAAAGTGTTAACTGCGACAGTTATTTCCAAATGGGTCCCTGTATGTACCGCCTGTTCATGTATGGTGTTATACCCTCTACAATAATATCAGTGTTTTACGTCGCAGCTGCCTATAGAGTGAATCGAAGTGCAGTTCAATTACCGAGCGCAGAAAGTGAAGTACTTGAAGCACTTCGAGAACAGCGCAAGAAAAGTGCGCGAATAATGTTCGCTCTAGCTGTAGTGTTCGTAGTGACATATATTCCTTTAGCTGGGTTTACATATTTTATTAGTATGAACCAGAACAACTTTTCCTATTGGTACATAACAATATTTATAGCGACAAATATAATGTTCACATTGAATCCCATATTTAACCCAATAGCTTTATGCATAGTAATAGACAACTAAGAGAATTGTATCACAAGTATTCTTGTTGCTGCTGCAAATCGCCACCCAATTAATCCACGTGTGGTGAAAAACGCAGCAGAAGTGCAACTGTTAAGGTTCAGCAATATAAGGGCAGTACGTGTATTGATAATAACATAGATATAACACAAGATTCAATAATCCCTTATAATTTTGTATTCTGCGCAAACAAACATTACGGAGCACAGGTTCATTGGAAATTAACGCTGGAAGAGAGCACTATCATACCTATGCATTTAAAAAGCACTAAATCATTAAAATGATCAGAAGTCCCATTTTTAAGTTTTCATGTAGTCTGATAATTTGGAATTTGGTCTTTAATTTCATGTATATTTGTGCTTGTAAGCTCAATAGTTGTGTATAAATATATTTTGAAGTTGTCACTGCATATCCAGTTTGTCTTATTACATATTTCCTTATAAGTACAACTGGATTAAGAGAATGGTGGGAAAGTAAGGAAATGTAGACAGGTATAAACATTTAATAAACTAATAATAATATAACAATGTACTCCATTATCATCCAAGCCAATTTATTGGAATTGTGTGCTTTACCTGATCTACATAATTTGGGCTTAAGATTTTGTCTATATTTTGTGTATCTGTGTCTGATTCATACAACAGAAATCCTGAATAAATAGAATCTCAGGCGCAATACCCATAAAAAGCAATATACACATTTCATTTGTCATGTTAGGGCCATTTTCGAAAAGATGAAAATGTTTAAATAGTAGTTTACGTTGTGGCACTTTGTTGTTGAAAATATTGAATCCTTAGAAGATGTTGAATATAAACACCAAGTTTGGAATTAAATCAACTTTTCAGTTTTGTTATAATGTTCACAGACGTATGCAGACGCGCGGCCATCCTTCCGAAACACACACACACACACACACACACACACACACACACACACACACACACACACACACACACACACACACATACACGCAGTTTTGTCTTTTTTATTTATGTTTTTTATTTTGTTACTTAGGGAGTCTCTAAATATATTCCTTGTGAAATGTAAGTATCAAATATTTGAGTGGAATTTTATACCATTACTTATTCTACTTATTCTAAACATATGGTAATTAAAACAAGAACATCATAGTTACTAGTAGTGTTTATCCCTGAGCATACTACATCGATATCTTCGAAGGTGGGTACCTATGAAACTGGAAATAAAATAATAATAATTAGGAGAGGAATTTAATAATGAGATGTTCGAGGCCTAAGTATTATGGCTTACCAATTTCCTTTAAAAGTATGATGTAGGTGTCAGTCTTTCAGTAAGGCTGTTCTTTTTTTCTTATAGGTAACTGCGGTATCTATGACAGCTATCACTTCCACTGACATGGTAAATTATGGGTGCACAGCTTAATAGCTCTTCCAATTTTACGTTCCGAACTTTTTATAGAATAAATACATTTTAAGTCAGCCCTTACTCAGGAACCTTGCAAGATCATCTTCTAAGTTTGAGACACGACGATCTTCATAAATTTGGAGAGTCATAAAGAACTTTTATAATGACTTGTACCGTTATACTGCGTTGTAAAATTTTGGCTATAAAAATTAGGGAACTGCCGTATATTTAATATGTTAGTATAATATATATTTATACCTTGATCCTTACAGAACGAAGTTTGTACATGGTAGAAATGACATTTCTTTTAAATAACATATATTCAGTTTCATACACATTAAACACTTATTTATGCATTGTCCTTTTTGTTATAAAGGTCTGTTTTCACAATAAGTCTACGAGTTTTCCTGAAAACCACCCATCGCTAGTTATTATTGCACTTAATGTCATCTTTCATCAAGCCAAAATGTACTCACAATCTATTGCCAAAACTACTACCCCTTCACAATTAACATAACTTTACAGAATATTCTTACTTAATTATTTATTTATTTTATTTGTTTATTTATTTTTTACAAATTCTTATTTACTCAGTTGATCCTTAATTTCTGAATATGTATGAATGGTGTTTTTCCCTGAATAGGATTTCATCTAGACAATAGTTATAAATAGTTTCAATTGTATATCAAATAACTTCCTCATATGCAGGTAAGAGCAAACTAAGAATTTTATAGTTCTGCCATTTTTGGTAATAACCTCAGTCCACGGGTCATGTAACATAATTCCCATTTATATAAATTTCCTTCCAGTAGAACGCCAGAACACTTCTTATTGCTAAAAATTCAAGATATACTTACATTTTAATTTCCACGTAATATCTTAAAATGATGTTTCTTTTTCCTTCAAAATAATCAATACAATTTAAAAATATCAATTTAAAATTTAACTTATGAAAGCTTCGATGCAAATAGCACCTTAAATAGGTAATTACTTGTCCGTTTACATGTTGTAGGTTTGAAAGATGGTATGCAAGCTTAAATATCAAGTTTTGTATTTGGCGAACATATCGTCGTAATGTTATAGTGCGGGTACATACATACATACATACATACACACACACACACACACACACACACACACACACACACACACACACACACACACACACAGAAACGCACACACATATATACTCATTTTTATAAATTGCCTATTTTATTCAAAGGGCGTAAAAACCCGCATTTCTGTTGATATGAAACGTCTGTGTGGAATAAAATAAAAAACTAAGTAAAATATAATAAAAAACTGAAATAAATTCAGCCACACTAAATTGTTAATACAGGATATGAGGTAAATTGTTCAAACTATGCCAAAAATTAGATGGTGTAAGAGCAAAGAAAGCAGAAGTTATCGCTTCTAAGTAACGTTGATGTTATGAAGTTAGATGTACCGAATATCAAGTTTTTCTCCTTTAAAGCAAATAGTATGACCGGAATAGGACATAGATTCAAGTCATAGTTTTGCATGCAACCCTTCACAAACCTCTAAATAAGTTATTTAGCAGCCAGAGTTGCTGTACGCACAAAATAATATTCTTTTGTGCATACAAGGGACCTACGATGTCTGTAACAGTGATTTATTCTTCTGGCATTCTCGGAGATGGCATAGTTGAATGTTTTCTAATCACCTCTCCATTATTACATGCTTCCAACATTTATTTGTCCATCCGCTGAAGATTACCACGCAGCTCCTGCCTCGGGAGTTGAACAACTTCGAAGACGCTTGCTCCTCTTCCTTAGAGTGTCTCTAAAACTACAGGCTGTGGCTAAGGAAGGGGTAGCAGGAATCAGGATAACGTCCAGAAACGCGTCCAGATAGTCCAGTGTCCGCGAGTGAAATTACAGGCTCTCAAGGAACACACTGCCTGTCGCTCGACACTGGCTGACAAGTCCAGAACGAGAGGCATTTTGAACGCCCAGATAAAGTTCTCAAAATTATAACGAAGGCCGCACCATTATATATATAATATATGGTGCGGTATTTAACGTTCCTAGACACGAACTACTGCTCACAGTTCAACTCTAGGCCATGTGACTCTGCACATAGCTATATGGAAAACCACTGTGATAGTAACAATCTTTGGGGTTCTCATGAAAAAGTGTCTAACCTTCTTATTCGTGTTTCATACACAAAATAATGAAGTTTCAGCATGTTAAAGGGACAAAGAAAGAATGATTCAAAAGACACAAATAAATTTTATTACTTATAATATAAATTATGTACTTGAAAGTGACGTATAAAGTGTAAAAGAATTGCTAGTAAGTAGAAAACGTCCGTTGATTGTTGTTCTTTCTATTTTTTCACCAAAGGAGGACTGATTAAGCAAACACTGTTGATATGGGAAAGAAATATGTAACATACCCAAGGATTTTGCAGAGTCTTATGCAAAAGAAACACTGAGCGTAGAGGCTATTTGGGGATTTTGTTTAGTTCCGCACTGAGCTCAATATAATCACCGCTAAGGAACTTCAGGTGAAAATCTTCATAAGTATGGCTTCATATATAGAATGGATTATTTTTGCTTATGTTATGCTTTTGATAACACTCAGCTGCATTGGAACAGTTTTGAATGTTGTATTATTGATAGTGATCGCCAGACATCTAGAGACACGTACTCCGGAGAATATATTGTTGATAAATCTCTGCATCAGCGATCTTGCATACCTGCTGATTTATCTTATAAGTATGCAAACTTGGACTGTTGCTATTAACTGGGTATGCTACATCTTTGCAGTAAGTCGTGGTGTCGCAACAGCATTTAACGCTTATTCAGTGGCTGCAATCAGCGTACGGAGATATGTTGGTCTGGTTACATACAAAATTAGACTACCGACAGATAAAACAGATTACGTTTACTCTCTGCTGATAGTAGCAGGGGTCTGGACAACTGCAATTGTTTTGTCAGCAGTGGAAATATTCCCCATTAACCATGCCCAAAGTGATAACTGCACCGGTTATTACCAAATGGGTCCTTGTATTTACCGCCTGTTCATGTATGGTGTTATACCCTCTACAATATTATCGGTGTTTTACGTCGCAGCTGCCTGTCGAGTGAATCAAAGTGTACTTCAATTACCAGGAGTAGAAAGTGAAGCACTGGAAACTCTTCGAGAACAACGCAAGAAAAGTGCCCGAATACTGTTCGCCTTGGCTGTAGTGTTTGTAATGACATATATTCCTATACGTGCATTCACATATTTCATTAGTATGAATAAGAGTAACACTTCGCATTGGTATATACCAATATTTATAACAGCAAGTGTATTGTCCACATTAAATCCCATATTCAATCCAATTGCTTTATGTATAGCCAGTAGACAGCTAAGAAAACTTTATTACAAACACGGTTGTTGCTGTTGTAGAAATCCAGCCGCTTATTCCACGAGTACTGTAACCGACAACAGAAATGCTACTAAAATGGATGTTTAGCTGTTGGTAAGTAGTAGTTTTATCAGAAATCTGGCGGAAAACTGTGGGATATATCAATGGATTAATAATACATCATAATCTTGTTTTGAGCAACACTTGGTTTGAAGCAAAGAAACGGATGTCACATTTGCAGTCAAATTAATGCTGTGAGGTAATAATAGTTCTGTACTTTATATTACATTAGATGTTTAGAAATATCAATGCATGACTTTCTTTTCATTTCCCGAAATATTATAAACGCAAATTTCCCCTTTAATTTCATATATAGTGCTTATAGGCTCAGTACATATGCTTAAATATATGTTTTATGAATTAGCTCTCAGCAGAAAGCATTTTTTGGGACCACAAATAAGAGAACTTGTAAGGGATGCTGCATTTGACCAACTTTTGGACGGGAAACTTGAGTGTTTTTCATGGATTTTTAGGCAACAAAAGAGATGACAACTACAAGCATTTGGTGACAGTGCTCCTGCAAAAATTCCGTAACCTTGGATGCAACACATCCCTTAAGATCCATTTTCTCCACTCCCACCTAGACTTTTTCCATCCTAGTTGTGGAGCGGTTAGTGATGAACATGGGGAGAAATTCCATCGGGACATTTCTGAATATATCAGGGCCGCTGGTCTTTGTATAGGGATTCTGCGGAACATCATCACAAGAGGAAAGGTCAAAGACGGCGAAGTCAATAGGCCACCACATGATTCTCTTCAGACATGACTATCTGCAAAGTATTTTTCTAGAAATTTAGAACTGTTAGCATGTAATTACCAGATAAAAAAATCAAATGCACTTTCATTGTTGTTAGCATGTATGTAATTAAAATGTATCATTTTCTCTCGGTCCGTTAATATCTAATACTTCCACCTTGTGTATATCATAGAAACTAGAGTTAAGAAAAATTTTTCATTGTCATATTTGTTTTTATCAACCCAAAATTAGTAAGAATTGCCTCATGAAGTGCTCGAAACATTAAAAAATTACTATTTTTTTTTTGGTGCCCAGTATTATTTTTCAAATGTCTTTCTTCGCTGATGGTGGCTTAGACTATCTTTTTCCCTCGCTAGCTATTTCACTGAAAATATGATGAAGTTATTCGACTTATTCAAGGGGTGGCACGATCATCACACTTTTCTTTAGTTGCAAATTACTCTAAAAACAAGTCAGCTTATGATTCACAATTTTTAAAATAAATGAGTCGAGTAATCTAATCTCAACTCCCGAAGATAGCCAACAGCTTCTAGGGAATTTACCACATTCACACTACTCTAATGTATCAAAAATGCATTAAGTTTTTAAACATAATGTTATTAAAATAAAACGAAAGTTTAAAATATTAATAAAAAGTAAAATGTGCATATTGAAATGAGTACCGTCCAATTTCGCATAATTTATACAGCATAAGATATAGACAAAGGCCTACTGCACAAGGAGTCCAAATCCGTTTAAGCACACAATTTACATCAAATACACTTTTGTGACATCAGTATCTTCCGAGATAATTGTTGCTATTGGTTTGAATTTGTCAATAATTTTGTCTTTTCTTGGAGAGATTACAATTCTTTTTCTGATTTTACCATGGAAAGTGTGTGGTATATTTAAACACGCATTTAAAAATCAGCATATAACGACCTATATTTTACCATCGCTTCAGCTTAGTGAATCTGCTTTTCCCTATAATGAAATGCATAATTTATGAGCAAGTATTTTGGCCGGGTGGAAGATTAGATGCTGCAGATACTCGTGGCTGCTGTAATATTGCACATTGACCCACATGCCAGATAACCTTAAGCTATCCTTAACCTTAAGTTGGAGTGCCAACACTGATTGAGGCGGATTTCATAACTGGATTACTGTTCTATCAGTAGCGCGCTGACAGCAGTATTAGCTAACTTCTAATATTTTGCCCGATCTGTTAAATATTTACTTAACTGCTTCAAGTCATGAAGATTATTTCCAATTTAGCTAGTTTTAGAAGGTAAGCTACTTACTGTTGTTTCAATAAATACTAGCAGTAAACTTTTACCATTTTGTATTCCTAATTTTCACGATATGCTTAACTAATCATTTGCTCACATTAATTTATAATTTTTGTGACATTTTCTTTTGTTTTTGTAAGTATAATTACAAGACATAAACTCCACACTTGACATTAAAGCAATTTTCTCTCATAAGATGCGTGTTGCGTCTCCGTCTCTACAAAATTATCTCAGTAACTGAACTAATTAAATTATGTTCATCACAAATACTTTGATGTAAAACAGTATGAGACAAATATGAGGGCTCATAATATTGTACATAGCATATATCACGCTTTTTGACGAATAATGTAGATATTTATAGTTTCACACACACAGACACACACACAGACACACACACACACACACACACACACACACTCACACACACACACACACTCAAACACATATATATATTAGAAGCATACAGATAATCCTTAAATTATAATTTTTTAAACTAGTTTATGTTTTCACAATAACTTTTTTTGTGAAATCATTTATTTTTTAATTATTGTTTTAAATTGAACATTTAACTTACCAATTTAATATAATTTTCTCATCTTTATGGTGACAAATATACTTACAACGTTATACTTGTGAAATATAACGTTCTAATCTATGATAGTGCTGTGGTTTCCACTATGATATATAGTTTGATTGGCAAAATATTGAGATTTAGACCTAGAACTTGCTATTGCTCCCTATTGATTTGTTCATGAATAATTTAAAATACAATAATTTTCAAACATTTCTTCGGTAGCATTTCCTTAAATGTGCAACATATATTTTGAGAGTGCCACATTTGGACTAAAGTATTTTCGCTACAAAACGATGTGCTATAAATGGTAACGGCCATTATTCCTGACGGTGGTTGTTATTAAGGTCAGCAACGTATCTTGTTGAAAGACCTGAAGCACTTCTAAGAATGATGGCGTCTGTCGTTCTCTGCTGAAATGGTTACGGGTGAGTTATAGTTGGAAGATAGGAAGGTTTGTGTTCGTCCTTTAGGAACAACTTTAACTGTTATGTCCCATGCAAGATCCTATAGTAAATCGTTTGTTGTTCCGAAACAGCGTGACCATTCCTCGAACCTCAGACTGTTTTGCTAAACCCAACTTTAAAAACTACTTATTTTATCCTATACTTGTACTAACTCATTATTTCAGAGGCGTATATGCGTATATTTATTTGTTCCTCAGTGCTATGGAAATTAATTGTTCTTTCACACTGGCTGTGTGTAGGCTAAAGTATGGAAAGATAGAGTCAGACTGAAAAATTCAATGCCATAGCCGGGATTTGAACCAAGGATCTTCTGGTTGCCGTCCAGCCACTCTAACTCTTGAGCTACTATGGCCAACGTACTGACATGCCATTAAATTCTCCAAAAACACAAGTCAGTTGGAGAATTTCATGTCATGTCAGCACGTTGGCCATAGTAGCTCAAGGGTTAGAGCGGCTGGATGGCAACCAGAAGACCCGTGGTTCAAATCCCGGCTATGGCATTGAATTTTTCAGTCTGGCTATACCTTTCCATACTTTAGCCTACACATGGCCAGGGTGAAAGAACAATTAATTCCCATTAATTGACTTAATAGTGGTTAACTATAAAGCCCGGGTCTTAAAGAACTTACATGTTGTAGGTCGCCATTAAGGTAATTGTCTCATCTTTATGAGAACTGGTGGCTTACCGGGAAAAACACGAGTCAGTTGGAGAATTTAATGTCATGTCGGCACGTTGCCCATAGTAGCTCAATGGTTAGAGGGGCTGTACGGCGTGGTTCAAATCCCGGCTGTGGCATAGAAATGTTCATTCTGGCTCTATCTTTCCATACCTCAGTGCTATGTCAGCATTCCTTTCTCCGCACTTTTGTTTATTAACTAAATGTATACTACGTGGCTGAGCGCAAGGGACATACGATCTGGCGACCACGGCTACTAGGCTCGGTAGGGAATAAGTAGTCTTGGTGTCTTTGGTCGCAGGTGCTTTTGTAATTGGTTTCTCTATAGTAGCTTTACGGATTATCCTAAGGGATAATACTCACTCATTAATGTGCTAAGTGCAAGATCTGCACATTATATTGCTTACATGTTCTATCCGATTACTTTCTACACATTTCCATCTGCGAACGACACATCACCCTGGTAAGTGATATTTTATCGTAGGAACTAAAACTACATAAACTTTCTTTTATAATACGAGCAATATTAACCTTCTTAGCTTGAAAGGTCAAGGAAAAGCTTAACATTTTTCCATTGGCTAGATTTGTTTCTACTAGAAATAAGTTGCTCCGCATTGTTAGTGATTAAAATCTTTAAATTTCCACGGTGATTTTGTCTGACTGTTTGAAAATACTTTGTTACCCATAGTTTTGGATAAATTCCTCCAGGAATACAATTTAATCACATGAATTTTGCCAAACCTCGTGGAAAGCTTTAAAAAAGGATATCAAATTTTGATGCTTTGATGCAAGGTACATTACATGATACTCTTGTTTATTAACAAATATTTGCATAAGCTAGTAACAGTTTTGCGAACCTCTCAAGGTACTTTTGCTTCTATTTTTTTAGTTGCATATTGGGTGAGAAACGTATTGTGGCTCCAAAGATTTTATTGTAGAGGAATAGTTGCTGTATATTTTATTTTTAGTTACGGCAGTTGTGTTTGTAAGTTATGAATACCTCAATAATTTATAATGATTTTCTTTATGTATATCTAGAGCTTAAGTTTTGAAATTTTAGTTTATGTTATTTCAATAAATGGATAATAATTGTTATTTATTTTGTATTGTCAGAGCTACCGCTTCAAATTTAAGGTTAGGTTTTCTTTATTAATCCTACTGTGTAATGTATTAACTTCAAAATACAGAGACGTATGACACTATATTAAAACAGTTTCATAGTATGGATGGTGTAAATATACTGAGATTCTAATAATAATCAGATTTGTATCTTAATTCAACACTTCCACATATATGGTCAACCCTTCCGTTTTGTCTCATTTATTGGTGTAAGAGATTTGACTTCCAATTGTATTTATAAACTTCCTAACACTTCTAACAACATTCAAAGTGTTTAAGCATTTTCCACTTCTTCAATCTAACATAATTTGGAGATAATAGATGAAAGTACGGCCACCGAGAGCCGCCTCTATAAACACTAATGAATTTTTAAATAACAAACAGCAGTTTAACAGCGTTTATTTATAGTATGTCTGTCCCTCTCCTTGTCCACGCTTGTATTATTCTGTAGAAAGATCCAAAGGGGCGTCAGATTACCCCATAAACTTATTCCTACTTAAAACCTATAACTAAAAGGTTAAATCCCACTGAGTGTAGACACGCAGAAAAAGCAGTCAGGCTATACATAGAATGCCAGCACCTCATGAGCAGTATAACAAGAGTTGTTTTAGGAAGCACTATCGTCGAAGAAATAGCTTGAAAATGGTGTTTCCTTACAACGTCGATATTCAGGGTGCTACATAACACTTCACTGTGATTGAAAGTTCTCTGTTTTCTTATTTGAGTTTCTACCTCGTTCTTCACTCCTACTCCATTCCACTCACACACTTTTGTCCTGGTTGTGACCTCTAAAATAATAGTAAAAGATGTGTAATGCAACGTAATGTTTAAATTAAAAGTACATATTCTCTTGTCAGTAAACATGATCAGATAATACTATAGGCCTTAAGTGAGAGTGGATGCTTCACAAAGTAACGACTGTAATTGTGCTTTCTTTGCATGAAAGAGGGAGAGAAGGAGACAGACAGAGAAGGACATTCCATTAAGTAGGTATGGATTATTTCAAAATACAAGCCAATAAGTATAGCTATACGAAATATTTAAAGCCCACTCGGTAGCGTGGATAGGAGCGTGTCTGCCTCAAGTCCCGAGTTCAATCTCAGTCTGGGTGAGTTAGCTGGATAACGTTTTACCGGGATTTTCCCTTATCCTGAAACACGAAAGTAGGCTAACTACAAGCTCTATAGATCCTGGACACATTTCAGCATCATTTCATCCAGTCCATTCATCGTCCGATATAACTTAACGTTGGAGGACATAAATTTAAAAAAAAAAGTTTAACATATATTTCACGCAAATTGTGCGCTTTTGATACAGTAGCATTTTTGTCACAGTACACCAGTTTGCAAAATTACATTTACAATGAATAGAATTTCAAAGGCTATTCCCAGAAAAAATAAAATATATGGTATACTGCATTTGACATGAAAATGTGTTAAAATGACGGTACTAATATATAAGTACGGTCTCTATATATAATTTTTTGATAGAACATTACTTTCATTACTTACTATACTAAGTATAGCAAACATAAGGAAAGAGCGCATCACAATGATTTCCTAATCACACACCAATTGCCTTAAAGGATATGTGGTTTCTGCTTCCGGGAAGGATAAATACGGCTATATTTCTGCTTAGGAGTGAGAGGTTCTCCATTCTTCACTTGGTAAGGAGCTGTTTCAAACTTAAGTGTCCTAACACTTATATAAGTGTTACGCACATCAACAGCTTCAGTTCTGAACGTCAAATATAGGTATGTATGTTCCTTATTTAAGTTTCGTTACACTTACTTACACTTGACGAATTCCTTGTTTACATTTTACCTCAGCATGTTAATGTGGTGGATTAGGTAAGAGAGTTAGTTTAAAAGAAGAAATGTTGATTAATGGGTATGGATTCCCAATTGTGACTCTTCCTTGAACACATAAAGGCTCTGTGAATATATAACTTAGGTTAAATAAACTTAGAAAACCTTTAAACATAATCCTGCTGCAGTTCAAATTTGCTAATGTTATCACTGTTCAAAATATGGCTCTTTCTCTCTGTACATGCTCCGGATGCAGGGTCTAGAAAACAGAGCATTACTACCAGCTTCGGTACTAGAGTGCTCTCGCGTATTGAGGTTATAGTTTTATGTGTGTGTAGTGTGTGTAGTGTTCAACGCCCGCTTTTACTACATACGGCACCGCAGGCGGTGACACTGATGATATATGAGATGAAGATGGAGCACCGGTGGAATGAAATGGCGGGGGAAACCGGAGGTCCCGGAGAAAACCCGCCACAGCGCCCTGTTTTCCACCACAAATCTCACTTTGCGGTCGCCTGGGATCGAACCCGGGCCGCCTTGGTGAGAGCCAAGCGGTCTAACCACGTGTGTGTGTGTGTGTGTGTGTGTGTGTGTGTGTGTGTGTGTGTGTGTGTGTGTGTGTGTAATTTCCGTCCTCCAAAGTTAAGTCATATCGGACAACGAATGGAATGGATGAAATGATGCTCAAATGAGCCCAGGGTCCATTGAGATTTGAATTACCCGACATTCGTCTTTCAGGATAAGGAAAAACCCCGGAAAAACTTTATCAGCTCACCCTGACCGAGATTCGAACTCGGGACCTCTTGAACGTGAGGCAATTGAGGTTAGAGATAAATGATAATACACAGAGAAAACATGTTGGTACTCGAGTACTACTAATCTTAAACATAATATAGCAACTTATAGAAATATAATAATCTTATGTGTTATAGTTAATAATATGTATTTCCACATTAAACATTTCGCTTTTTAAATATTTATGAACCGGCATTAAAAGATAAAGAAGAATGGTTTGTCTCTGTTTGTCACTCTAAAAAGTGAACTTAGATGAAATACTTTGTTTAAAACAAAACCGGCTTATAGATTTTTCTGGAAACATATGGTTTCCTAAAACAATTGCAAGCGACCAAGGAACCGTATCACTTAAAAGCAAAGAAAACGGAATTACAAAGCACGTAACATTGGATTGCTACCATTTAATTTTTACCCTCTTATAACAAGGATAGGATCCCATACGCCATCCATTCCTTACGCTTCAGCACAGACATTCTTAATAGTTCATACTTGGTCAAAAAAGTAAAAAGTAACACAGACCATACTAGACCCTTTAGAGCCCCACATTCAGGAGGAGTGATATTGGAAATAGTACTGTTGTAACAAAGTAAAAATCTATTGGATTGATAAAATTTAAATACACTATATTCTATACAGTTGTCCTATGATATTCCAAATTAATAAGATGTGAGATACATAACTATGAAAACTCCTTGACGCCGTATGAATCTGCATCACGATGCAGCGCCAGGTTGAAGAGTTTATTTCTACTCTTGGTGCAAGAATGACGTCAAATCCGTCTACCCACCACGTCTTGTTCCACAGGCTATCAGAACAAAAGTGTTAAAAATATTCCCAGAATTAACTGTTAAGAATAAAATTTTTCCGAATAACGTCCCGCTTTGCTAATAACTTTCAGACCCCCCACTACTAGCTTCTAATCCAATGCTGTCACTTCATTTCTACATTTCTGAAATTAGCTTCTTTCCAGCCTAAAGTTCATTTATAAATGCCTAAGAAGTTGTGCTTCACATTCCAAGAATCGCAAGATATATTACCATACCCAATATGGCAATATTGGGTACTTTAACAGTTCACTAGCGTAAGCTACAAGTTTGCCTGAAAACCAGCCGTCGCTAATTACTGTAGTTAACGTTTAACACAAATTCACGAAGTATTCATATTTTATTTTACTACAAGTATTCGTTTCTTTTTCAAATTATCCATAACTTGTATCAGCGTAAGGCAGCCAGAATACCTTATAGTTTTCAAATGCATTAAGAATACTAGAAATTTATTCTTCAGTGTCGCTTATTGTTAAGCATCCTTTTGTGGATGCAGATTATGATTGAGACAAATTGGAACTTCGTTCTACTTGGAAGATAACTGACCACTTGAAAGAATGCAGATTGTGTGATTCATTAAACCGAGGCAAATGTGTACAATAGCACGTGAATACCCTGCTTTTTAACACCTTGCGCATTATTTGTTATATTTTAATTTCAATGCTTCTAAGCATAAGATACGACCGGTAATTTAAAATATAAAATTTAATATCAAATCTATCTCATAAGTTCTGTAAACTCGATTAAATAACGGACTCAGTACAGTGTTTCCTAAACTCCTCTACCTCAAGGACCCCCTTATCATCCAACAACTTGTTCGCGGACCCCCATAGTTTGGCACCTCAATTTATAAGAACGAGTCGACTTTTGATTTAATTTTATAATTGCAACTTCAATAATTAATTATATATTTAGTTTTGAATTAAATTAATAATACATTAAAAAATTTAAGTTACATTACATAAAATAAACTTGTGTATAAAATGCATTTTAAATAAAGAATAGATACATATCTTTAAATTGTATTTATTAAAATTAATTTTTTTCACGTCAACGAAAATTTTATAGAAGTTGGCCTAATTAGGTTTTTATTTAACTTTAGCCTTATATCAGTAAAAATTTGAAATACCACACTCTTTGGATTACCCAAAGATTAATAACATTGGGCAAAACATGTTATAAAAGTGAATTTATTTTACATGTAAAGAAACCATTTTTATGCATATAAAAAGTAATTCTTAATGTTCTGAATCCATCATTTTACCTTTTCAACGAAGTTAGTATTGGGTTACTTAAAGTTACTAGCGTTGAAAAAGCTTGAAACATTGTTCATTGGAATGTAATAATGTGAACAACTGAACTGTTGTTTTTTGTTGAACAGGGTCAGTTAAGCTAGACTTAATGTTAGTAATTTTTACACTTAAGTCAGTTTCTACATTGGCAAGTCTGTTTCTCTTCCATGTCTTGATGTTGTACAACAGTAAAAATGTTTGCTCGCACAGAAAGATGTTTGGGAAGGGCACAATATACTTAAGTGCTTTGGTAGCAAGTTCATTAAATTTACTATGTGCCAGAAACCAAAATTTTGCAAATTCATTTTCCTGGTATACAACCTTTCATCCTTTGCTGTTAAATAGCCCTATCAATGCTGCCTAGTGTTTTTTCCCCATGAAAGGATACTTCATCCACTCATTCTGATCATCTGCCGGTGCTGGTAGGTACTTCCTCAAAGTTTTCGATAGGCCATTCAGGTGTTCCACTATGGCTTCTGCAATAATTTTAGGCAAAGTTTCTTCTGATGAAGTGAGAAATTGTCAGAAATTGGAAAGGAGCCTAAGGATTTATTTTCTACATGACATTTCCACACTTGAAGTTTTCCTATCACTGCTTCAATTTTCTCATGAACCGTGAAAACTTCTGGTTCTGGGCCTTAAAATTTTCGGTTTAGTTCATTTAAGCGTGAAAAGATACTAATTACGACACTTAGCACAACCATTCAAAGTCATACAGTCTTTCGCGTAGGGGAAACTTTCGTTCTTGCTGTCTTCAAAAATATCCTCACTTCATCAAGTAATTCAAAAAATCATAAAAGAACATTCCCATAAGAAAGCCAGCAAACATCTGTGTGCTAGAAGAGTTGATTATGTTCGCTTCCCATTTCTTCATATAGTTTCTTGAATATCCGTGAACTAGGAGGACGGGCTTTAATGTAGTTTACAGTTTTAACCAACTCTTCTAATGTATCCTTCAAATTTGGCTTTTTACACAGCTAATGCCTCTCTATGTATCGAGCAAGGAGTCCTTTTAATCTCAGGATTGACAGCTTAAAATCAAGCTTTTAATCCAGTATCGTGTCCAGATATTGCTGTGGCTCCGTCGGTACTTACGTTTACACCAACTTTCCACTCAAGACCTTACTCTGACATAAATCTATCAAGTGTCTTAAAGACATCCTCAGAAGTATTATGCAAGACTTCCCTACAAAGCAATAGGTCTTCAACAAGCTCTTTCTTCTTTTCGTAACGTACAAAAGTAACAAATGAGACTTGTCATTGAAATCAGTTACTTTCGTCAAGGTGTAAAGCATACATTGTTGCTGACTTTAACCTCATAATTAGCTGGTTCAGGACATTTTGAGACATTACAACAATTCTACGTTTAATGGAATTTTTTGATAGTGGGACTGTGTTCAGCTCTTTGAGCGCTGAGTCACCAATCATTATGCTACGCATCTTTTTAGATCCTGGGAATGTTAATTCCTGTGCTATATCACAAGGCTTGCTAATTTTAGCAATAAGTAGTGCTACTTCAAAGGAAGCTAGGGTTGCTTTTTCACTACTGGTTGAAGTAGAAATATTTTATGTTCTAGATTTACTCATTTTTATCTCTTTACTTTTTATTTTAAAATAATCAAGTGTCTTACCAATGCAATCCGGATGTTTCGTCTTTAAATGTCTTCGCAGCTTAGCAGGTTTCATCGCGTCATTGGACAGTACATCATAACAAAACATATTAAGGTTTTTGTTCATCTTCAGTTCCAGCTCGAATAAATCCAAAAGTTAAATATTCTTTGCTGTATTTTCGCCGTTTTACTTTTCGTAGATTGGCTGAACAGCAACTAGTCAAACTAGTAGACTTACTGTGTGATCTTGGCTTCCGGTGAAGGCCGCGTCATCTTGGTCGAAATTGCCGACGAAGGCAATTGCCGAATGAGGAAATTATAGCAGGAGTAGAATCAGTTGCAGCAAGCCTTCCAGACCACACTGCCAACGAAATGAGACTCAAAGTTTATGGAATCCTCACCAAGGCTTAACCACCCAAAGCCAATACTACCAAGGCAGAACGCGAGGCACTGAAGACAATCTCCTCAAATCCGGACGTCACAATTCTACCAGCAGACAAGGGCAACGCCACAGCCATAATGAACACCAGCGACTACCATGAGAAGATGCTCGGCCTACTAAACGACCCCGCCTACAGACGTATCGAGAAGAATCCTACCTCCACGGTAGAGAGACGCACAACACTCATGATAAAAGCCTCTTCAATCCCGAAAGAAAAGCAGAAAGACCTGATCCCACACGACTCTCGGACACCATCAATCTACGGCCTACCCAAAATCCACAAGGAAGGCACACCTCTAAGACCAATAGTAAGTGCCATTGGTTCGCCAACACACTCCCTAGCCAGATTCCTAGCCGAAGAGCTACAGATCTTGGTGGGTAAAACGAAGACCTTTGTTCGAGACTCCGCCCACTTTGCAGAAATAATACGAAAATTCCCCTTGGAACACAACCACATTCTCATCAGTTTCGATGTACAGTCGCTGTTCACCAAGATCCCCATCCAAGATTCCTTAAAAATCATCCAGAAAAGCTCGAATACAACGGATTGCCTGAAGACTGGTCGCACCTAGTGGAGCACTGCCTTACAACCACCTACTTCAGCTACAGAGGAGAGCTTTACGAACAGAAGGAAGGAGCAGCAATGGGCTGTCCCCTCTCGCCCGTGGTCGCAAATCTATTTATGGAAGAATTTGAAAATACGGCCATTGATACATACGATCTCAAACCGGCATTATGGTTAAGATACGTGGACGACACGTTCGTATTATGGCCACACGGCAAGGATACCATAGACGGTTTTCTGGAGCATCTTAATAGCCTCCACCCCAACATACAATTCACAATGGAAATAGAAGAGAATGGAAAGCTCCCTTTTCTAGATGTCATGGTGCAACGAGAAGAAGCCACCAATATGGTGCATTGTTCTGTATATAGAAAACCGACACACACCGATCGATATCTGGATGCATCCTCTCATCACCCACCTGCGATAAAACGAGGAATGATGAACACCCTATTCCTGCGAGCCTATCGCATTTGCGACCCAGAGCTCATCAGAAATGAAAAGAAGTACCTGAACAGCATCCTCCTGGCAAACGGTTACTCCTACAGAGAAATACGTTGAATACAGAACAACAACAACAGCACAAACTCCCAGAAGGACAACGAAAAAGATCTCGGAAAAAGAGACACCACAAGAGACACTGTGGAAACGCCTACATTGGCCAAACCGGCAGGTCAATCATAACACGTAAAAAAGAGCACAAACGCAGCCTAAAGTTAAACCAGCCCGAAAAAACCGCATTAGCGGAACATGTGATTACAACCGGCCATCACATCGACTTTGATAACACCGAACTTCTAGCCACCTGCAAAAATTTCTCATACAGACTGACGCGAGAAAGTTTAGAAATCTTCAAAGAAAAGAATAACATCAACAGAGATCATGGAAGGCAGCTACACGACACCTGGAAAGCCCTGCTTAACAGCACAGCCACTGGCCGAAGATCAGCCAATGAAAAGCAAGGGGCGGAGCGAACAGACCATCCCGCGTCCGACGGCCTGCCACAGCAATCTCTGCAAAACCATGGTCTAGGGAAGAATACCACAGGAAAAGAAAGCCCTAAGGAATCGAACCAGACAGCAAAACACAATATTAATTATCTCCAAAACCAACAAAAAGCGGTGACACCGGTGCAAGATCCCATTGGCACACAGGCAACCAATCGGGGACAAAGGGGCGGGACCAGCAGAGATTCGCAACCGGTATATAAACGGGAGCAACCGGACAAAGAGCGGACAAGAGCCCAGAAGGAGCTCACGACAAGATGAGCGAAACGTCGGCAATTTCGACCAAGATGACGCGGCCTTCACCGGAAGCCAAGATCACACATCAAGACACAGGCCGTGGAAGCCTACGCATCCATCTATACCTTGTTTCACGTAAGCTTGCCCAGGATCTCTTAACGGTCACGTGACCTAATCACCTCTCATTGGTTGCTATTGTGGTAGTGACTGTCGTGCGGTAAAAATTAGTTCGTTATTTAACATGGTGATATATCATTATATGTTGGAAGAGAATTGTCAAATTTATATTTTCGTAACTGTTTTAATTAAATATATTACGCAACAGAGTTGATTTATCTGAAATGCATGTTAATTCTTAAACAAAGTAAAGAGGAGGTTCCTTTGCTCTCAAGCACATGGCACAATAGCATGTGATTTAGCGGTAGTGGTGACATTTGTTTATAAGACTTTTATCACTGACCTTGTTTTGAACTGGATTAGTCATGCATCGCCATTCGAAAGTGCGGGAGCTAAATTATTTTATTGATCGTTTATTGCGCATGTATTATATGTATAATGGCAGAGTCTACCGCCAGTTTTTCGCTTAAGTATCGCAAGGATAATTATTTACAAACAGGCGAAAAAAGAATTGTGTTGCATGTGTTTAATGCACTCACAGAGAAGAATCCGTCTTTGTCAGTGAGAGAAGTCGAACGGCTGGGCTCTGAAGTTACAGGTGTGAGTGTTAATTCCTTAGGAACATCGCGACATGAAATTGAGGAAACAGGAAAACTTACCACTCCAGGCAAAAGCAGGAATAAACAAAAGTGCGTGCTCGGAGAAAATACGTGAAAAGTGTTGTGCGTCTTCATGTGTGTAGTTTTAGAAACGAACTCCCTAACATAAGTAACATTTCGTCTGCAGAGTTACCAAATTTCAGCAGATTGCTTATACAGCTGGGATTTGTGAATGAAAAAAGAGGCAAGAAACATGTGCTAAAAGACAGAGGTGATATTGCTGTGTGGCGAAGACGCTATTTGACAACCACACTGCACCGAGATACAAATCGCTAAATATACACGAAGAACACACGAAAAGTAAATTATCGTGTGACACGACTTTTAAGACTGAAAGACAAGCATTTTTGAAAGGTATGTGTGCTGGTTTAAAAAATTCCAGTGGAAAAGGCCGAAGGCCTTTCATTATAAACTCTTTCAGTTTCATTGCTCAGCCATTCTGTTTCAATTTGCTCAGTTCATTATAAACTTGTATTTTTGCATGCCTTCATATCCTTATTTGTATGATTTTTGTATGATTTTATTTATCTTCCCGGCAATTATTACGAAATGTGACGGGAAGGCACCGCCTATGGCGTATGACGCGAAAGCATTAGCCAATTAGGGCGAGGGGGAGGGTTGTTGAACGCGGAGTGATACATTTCAGCCGGGCAAGGTTATATGAAACAGAGAATAGTAGACTTACTACTACAACTTGCCTCTTTATCGCCAGTTATTGTAGGCTTACGTTTAATTGATCCAGTCTGTAAGCAACGATTCATGTTGGACGACACGAATAAATTCTCATGATTCACAACTTCAAACTGCCAGGACAATCAAACACTATCATCACTGGCTTAAACGCAGCGAGCGTCCGTGTTGTGCTGCGTACGTGTAGCTGGCGCCAGTGACAGCGCTGACCCAGACCTGCGCGCGCAGGCTTGGCTGACTTCAACCGCGCCGCAGCTAACCGCTCACGCTTAGTACGGTTCCGTCGCTGCTATTATAACGCTACACTACACGCTCCCAACTATTACGTTGATTGCGCTTTACAAAACAATCGTTGTTTTCTCCAGACAGACAATTCATTCTATTATTATTATTATTATTATTATTATTATTATTATTATTATTATTATTATTATTATTATTATTATTATTATTATTATTATTATTATTATTATTATTATTATTATTATTATTATTATTATTATTATTATTATTATTATTATTATTATTATTATTATTATTATTATTATTATTATTATTATTATTATTATTATTATTATTATTATTATTATTATTATTATTATTATTATTATTATTATTATTATTATTATTATTATTATTATTATTATTATTATTATTATTATTATTATTATTATTATTATTATTATTATTATTATTATTATTATTATTATTATTATTATTATTATTATTATTATTATTATTATTATTATTATTATTATTATTATTATTATTATTATTATTATTATTATTATTATTATTATTATTATTATTATTATTATTATTATTATTATTATTATTATTATTATTATTATTATTATTATTATTATTATTATTATTATTATATTATTATTATTATTATTATTATTATTATTATTATTATTATTATTATTATTATTATTATTATTATTATTATTATTATTATTATTATTATTATTATTATTATTATTATTATTATTATTATTATTATTATTATTATTATTATTATTATTATTATTATTATTATTATTATTATTATTATTATTATTATTTCAATGTTATTATGATAGTGTGGAGTTTACATGCATGTATTTAAAACTGTCATTCAGCAGCTGCTACAGCGCGATCCATGTAAACCTGAACTTTTTCAGTAGGCCACAATTTCCATTTGAAAGTCGTAGAATATTTAAATTTGTTTTAATGATCTCAGTGGCCCTGAGAGAATTGACAGTACGGTGCGCGGTGTCAGCTTCCAGGATCGTTGCTCCCATTTTCTTTCATACGACTGTGGACAATGAATGGAAATTAATTGTTCTTTCACACTGGCCGTGTGTAGGCTAAATTGTGGAAACGTAGAGTCAGACAGAAAAATTCAATGCCATAGCCAGGATTTGAACCACCGATCTTCTGGTCTCCGTCCAGCCGCTCTAACCATTGATCTACTAATGCCAGCGTGTCAATATGACATTAAATTAATTTCCAATAATAGACCTAATAGTGGTTAACTATAAAGCCCGGGCCTTAAAGTACTTACATGTTGTGAGTTACCATTAAGGTAGTTGTCTCATGTGTTTGAGAACTCCTAAGTGGTTTACCGGGAAAATCAGTTGGCCAATTTAATGTCATATCGGCACGTTGGCCATAGTAGCTCAATGGTTAGAGCGGCTGGACGGAGACCAGAAGATCCCTGGTTAAAATCCCGGCTATGATATTAAATTTTTAAGTCTGACTCTACGTTTACACAATGTAGAAAGTGAAGTTTATGGGGATATCTTCAATACATTTGTGGAGCAGCTGGATGATACCGAATTAAGAGAAGTTTATTTCCAGCAAGACGGAGCAACGTGCCATACATCTGATGGCGCCATGCAACTTATAACCAGTTTCTTTGATAATGGAGTAATCTCAAAAGGTCTGAGGCCCCCAGATCCGCTGACATAACCTCACCGGAATTTTTTCTTGTGGGGTCTAAAAACATAGAGTGTACAAGAATAGGCCACGGACAATTGATGTTCTCAAGGCATCCATTCGAACCGAAATAAGTAACTCGTAAAACTTCAGAGAATATGGTAAGAGGAGTGCACGTATGTATAGATGCTGGTGAGGACACTTCCAACATTTTATCTGAGATATAGTATAATTAACCTCCCAATTATGTGTTATATTCTCCCAAAGTTGCACGTCAATCCTATTATTGGTTCAAAGGTTATGGCTTAAGGAAATGGTTCAGGTTTACATGATTCACACTATATTTCACATTTTTAGGGAGCTCCTAAACTAAACCTTTTCGTGAATGTCCAAAATATATACTTAATATCTACTACTGGAATAAAAGCTTTTTATTTCTAATTTCACATCTATTTCTTTGTTTCAGTGCTCAAGATAAGTGTATGCAGGAATATCCACTACTTCAAGAAGATTTTATCTCTGCGCTGTTAATCCTTTTCTGAACAGTCACATAGCTTGACCAACATGGATGGATTATTAGTATTTTTCATAATTTATCTTTCGCTTCTGAGTTTATTATGCTTTGTCGGATCAGCTCTAAACCTTTATATGCTGGTGGTGCTTTGTTTGGAGTCAGGGACCCGCCCTCCGCAGGGGATACTGCTGAGAAATCTGTAAATCAGCAACGTTGTTTATCTACTCGGTGGGCCTATACTGATAGTCATAGTAGCAGTAATTGGTCATGAAATCATGTGTTTTATCACAATGGGCTTTGTTTGCTTCGTGATTGCTCTGAATGTGTATTTAGTTGCAGCACTCAAACTACAGAGGTACATCAGTCGGAGAAAATTTAGAAATTTTTCTGTTTTTGACGAGAAAGAACGCAAATATTCCCTATGGATAGCGTTTGGAATATGGGTGCTTGCTGCAGTGCTGGCTGTAATAGAGTATAGCATTCTTCGTCCTGATGCTGAAAGCTGCGTGGACGATTTGTTGACGGGAGTTCCTCTGTATCGCCTCTTGATGTATGTAGTTCTACCCATCGCTATAGTTAAAGTGCTTGAGATTGCGATTAATCGACTTCCAGCACCAACCAATGAAGCTATAGTTCGTGAGATGGAAATTCAGAGAATGCAGTTCAAGCTATATCTGTTATGTTTCTTGACGTACTCACCAGCGATTGTGGTCGCATATATAATTGCCGCCCATATGGATAAGGAATACCGCTTGCTGATATTACCATTTGGAAGTATGCTGACCACATTAAATGCATTCTTCCAACCCATCGTGATGTGCATCGTCAGTAAGAAACTAAGGAAGCTCTTAAAGGACTACTGTTGCTGTCGATGTTGTTGGAAACCAGATACTTCACACCTGTTTAACACAGAAGTGAACAGAGTGATAATGCAGAGAACAGAACAGTGTTAGGAGCAACTATTTACTACTGCTTTTGCTAGTGGTGTTTTCAGGACAGGCAATACTGCTAGTTTTTAACTAAAATCTTTCCTAACATAGAAGCGCTCAAATTGCAGAAGTTTTATAAAAGTCAAAACGCTTATATATATAGTCTTTCTAGTCTCCGTGTTCTGATCTAGAACCCTAGAATTTGACCTGGGTGCATGAGCATTTATGTTTACAGTTTCTTGTCAATAGTTTTACTAACTCATAACACTGACAATATAATAGAAGATACTATAAGTAAATCCTACATAAACCTGATCCTAGTGTAGGATCCTTGTGTATCCTACACAAAATTTAATAGGGAACACATATTCTAAAATCCTGTGGAGACTGAAAACACATTTTTTGACATATCTGGCAAGAAGAGGCAAATAGTTAATATATGTTTATATAGTATATAATATATATATAGTATAGCATATAACATATATAGAAGTTTTGTAATTTGATTCAACGTTTTCCAAGGAATATGTTTCAGTTTTCTGCCGTCAGAGGTACCTTCTATTTAATCTTAGAAACAGGAAAAGTTCTTGAAATTTCTGTAAAAATCCTATAGAATTCTTGTTATTCTGCTTGAAATTAGCACAACTACAAACCCATACAAAATAAACAAAAATATTTCAGAGCAGACGTAGTTATTGCTTTACTCGGAACATACGTTGTGTACTCCTGAACCGAGCTGTATCATTTCACACAGAATGTTTTGTTTTTCTGTTTCTTCACAACGGATCTCTAAATTTGTTTCTGAATACTCCTGAGAAACCTTTAAAGATGGTTTTCTATGTTGTATATAGCCAAGTAGTTGTTGCTTAATGTGCAAACATTTCCGGACAAAGTTGTTCGTTAATAATACAAGAATTAATCTTAATGTATGCGATAATAAGTTTTTGACAGCAAAAACTATTGTGTGAATGTGCCGTATAAAACTGTTATATACTAACTTACCATTCTTTTTTTTTTCAGCATACTCATTCTACCAAGTTCTTAATACTGTTTTATTGTCGTGTTATTTTTATTCTTCTATGTAACTTGAATTGTGTATAAAGAAACCCTATTTATCAATGTATGGCAGATAGAATAATATTAATGTAAATAATTTGTAAAACAATATGAAAATAAGTGATGATAAAGAAAGTGATGAAAAGTTATAAATCTGGAGGTTCTTTATTTACTATACGTATTTGATTGCATACTCTAATACTTAACTAGTTAGATCAGAATTTTCTTAAGTAATATGTTTCTCTTAGACTATAAGGTTTAAAAATTAATAATTAACAATTTTATACATACTACATGTTTACCTTAAGGATTTCCTATACAGTGATAATAGCACTTGAAGCCATGACTTCCATAAGTCCAGTCAGCTAAGTTTCGAGAAAATCAACAAAAACTTCATCACTTTTGAAAATGATTTGCCAATATTTTTGTAACACTTGAAAATTGGCTCATTATATATGTTTTACTGTTCAGTCATTTCAGTTACCATTGGTACTTTGTTATATTAGTTATACTGAATTTTTTGGACTTGTGCATTTATGAAACTCATCTGGGTGTACAAATGCATTGAAAGGACTGATTGTACAAATGCATAGAGGAATTACGTCTAAAGATGTAAGGAATGGTGAAAATATTTTATAGTACTTATATGTGTGATGAACCGCGATTTATTTGTAGCATAATAACAAAAACAGACATTACTTTCGTTCAGTTATCCTAATCTGAATCCCACATCTCACTTCCTGATTCTTCCCCATTAGATATCTGTTCTTTGCCTTATTTATCACACAGAGTTTGAAAATACTACTGTTTTTCAAGAAGAACTGAAGCAAGATACCTTGAAGTGACCTTGGCTTTCGCAGCTTTCAGAGGAATTTCTTTATCGTAAGCTTTCTTCAGTATTTTTTCAGCGAACTTTCTGTTTCCTTTGATTAGAAATCTCTCTCATTAAACCACTAGAATTCTTGCTAGCAGTAACAAAGTTTGATCTATATTCAATAATCTTATATGTAGTCACTTTACACTTCTCCCTATTTTTGGCCACTGGCATAGGTTCCTTCACCTTGCTGAAAGCCATTTTATAGTCCTTGATCATAGACTTTCGAACATCACATACATTAATGTTCTTGGATGAGTCCTTTATTATGCCTATGCGCACGATGCCTGTCTGAGTTGCAGAACAACACAAGTCCCTGGCTTGTGTGGCAATGAAACTCACTTAGTTGCAAATGGAAATGCCTGAAACTTGAGTTGTTTTAATCTCCTACAATAGAGCTCAGTGAGACGATTAGAACGATATATATAACTCATATAGTGCCAAAAACTAGGCTTGTGCATTTATGAAAGTCATGTCTTCAATTACTAAGGTTATAGTTGTAATCAATATTTAAATTAAAGACTTTTTAACATTAAATTAAATACTTAATTTTAAGCCAATCTCATTAATGTATTCTGAAAGTAACAATGAATGAGAAAACTGATGCACGATAATGCATATATAGTAAGTAGTAACTGCTCTCTACTTCCCTGTGACCAGATGCTAGCAAGTGAGATCAAATGAACTGCAAAGAATGATAAGCAATGCTGCCTATATTTCAACGCAGGCCTTTTAAGAAAAATTTAGTAACAGTAATACAGTCAGTAGAATATGTCACAGCTCCACATATGGAAATGTATTTCAGAATGGGGATGCATATCAGCCTGGAAAATGAAATCTCAAATAGCATATTAAAACAAAGTTGTGACAACTATGTTATGTTAATGCCAGTGTATTTTTTTAGCAGTAAACAACAAATTAACGCAGTATTACTTAGTTTCTTCAATGTTTTTTAATATTTATATTAATATACAATCCAAAAATTTAGACATAACCATAAAAAGTATTTTCTTTTAAAATGCAGGAGGTACGTATGGTTTCATATCAGTGTTTTATGTCATATATGAGTAGAGGTGACGAAATAGACGTTAACAGCCATAACATGGGCAAGCAAAAAAGCATCACAGTAAGTTCAATTAATATGGCCACTATCAGTAATAACCAGCATTAGAATAAAACCGCAATTCATTAATTTATCACTTAGAGTCCGCATATTTACCTGACGGAGCAACAGAGAAAATCAATTATGACATATCAAGTATTAAATTAACTAAAATCCACGCTTCTGAAGTATAAACTAGAATAACTATTTATTTAAATGTGTTGTTCCGTCGTGGTGTAAGTTGTGGCCGTCAAATTAAAGCTTATAACCTAAATGGATTGTATTGCAGAAGAATCGGCGAATTGTCAGGAAAGAAAATGTTTGATGCTTATATTGACGTATTTAAATTCTCAAAGCTAGTATACCTTCATACTTATCATGTGCTAAACACTTTCCATACATCACGTATGAAGAACGTTGACTAAGTCTATTATTGGTTTCAACACTAAAACATATTGCAATATAACTAATTGCAGCTGCCTTAATCAAGATAGAGAATTTTATTGTAGAATTTTTCTTATTTATTTCCTTATAGGGAAATACACTAGGCTTAGGAGATGGTATTTAGGAGCTGGTTGCTCTCGCCCCGACTTTTCGGGCTAATGCTAACACCGGTATTGTTGATGTAAGGGAAGCAAAAAGAAGAAAATACATTTAATTATAAATTAAATTTAAGACTGTAAGAGATTTAAAATGCGCCAGCAACGGCACCTTCACCTGGAATATATATTGTAAGCCCTAAGAGTTACACAAAGACTTAATGCATAATAATGTAGGTCTCTGTAAAATACAAACTGCATTTAAAATAATACTTTGATAGTTGTTTAAAGCTTGAAATAACGCCATTTTTTATATTAATCAATTGATTCTCGTTATGTTTTGGAATGAACGTGGAGTTCCAAAGCCATCAGAACTAACACGGATCTGCTGTATTCTACAACAAAATGTGTAAATATGCAATAAAACGTTTTCCAGAACAAGATGCAGTAGATAAGCTTTATTAAGAATAGGTGAAGAACAAGAACAGAAAATCGTGAGAGTGCTACACATCGAACTTGTTTACACACTCACTCTCATTCAAGAGTTTTAATTTATCGTAATCATTTTAGTTTGATAAAGTCGCAATGTTTACGCAGTGGTTTGCCAGTATTTGGCGTATCAGTTTGTTTTCCGGGAAACAAAAATGTTACGAGTTCCCTTCCTCTATGATAGCTTTCACTTTGTGACATTAAATCTGCCAATACAGCCACAAAAAGTAAACTATTTAGGTAAGTAAATACCTACTACAAAAAATCCTTTTTTATTTGTTTCAGAAGTAACATTTTAAAAGTGTCAAGATGTTGAATGAATTCAATCTGAAAACAAGCTAAATCTAGGAAATTGCGAATTCTACAAAAATTATTTAATAACATCTTTTTGTCTTAAGAAAGCACATTAATTTGTTAATTACACCTTTTATCTATCTACTGGTTTGCCAGTTACACAAATTCATTCCAAATATATAGTGTTCACAGGCTATTTCCAGAAATTTCAAAGTGTACATCTTATTTTTCACACAAATTTCTTAATGTTATCGTATTGTAATAAAAATTTTCATATTTTGAGAAATCGAGGATTTCAAAGGAAGTTATATAGAATGGTAGTGGCAAATCTTAGTCAATTTATACGTCTCAGCGTGTTTTGGGATTTTGCTTTTTTACGCACACATACATTTTTTATTAAAAAAAAAAACAATTCGCAGTGCATTTGCTGGAATCATTGCGGGGAATGGAATACCTTCTAAACTAGTAGGTGCAATCCTTGTTATATAAAGTGGTGTTAAAATAAATAATAAAATAAGTAAGTAAATAAACGTAAGCTCTTGTGAAGTGTGATTATTAATACAGGTGAATACTTTTTAAATTATTCATTTACAATTCAGATAAAATTATTCTTTGTTTAAGAGGATGTATGCAGATTGTGCAGAATGAAGCAAATAAAATTGATGGCGCACAGGGTTCCACTTTGTCGCTACAGTTTGAAGCAATAGTGGTTAGCGCAGGGTAAAGTAATGAGGTTTCTCTCAGAGTATGCGTGGGTATGTATGAGGAAGGAGGGTTCTAATGACACTGGAGTTCCCGTTTCAAACTGGTTTAATGAGTGCTTCTTTTTATCATTACATCAAACTCGAAGTTGCCGACCAAGAGTTACCAATATATCATTGTTCAGAGTGACTGAAGGTGGAATGCTTATTACTCGATAGTACTTAATTCGTTACGTATAAACCGACAAATCTTCCCTCCGGTTCTAATCTGCCTTCGACCAAAACAGAGAAAACGTCTTACTCGTCTGTCCTCACATTGTACACAGCTGTGTAACTTTCACTTTCTCGAAGCCCTTTATTTAACCAAAAATCCTTTGTGACTATTTTGTCCATTGTGATTATTGGTCTCAGTCATGACATTATTAAAAGTCCGAAGAAAACCCTCTTCAATCAAAGTCAAGTACTATTTCTTACAATTTTGTTTCACCCGTGTCTTTTGTTACCCTATTCAACACAATTGCTATTCGACTCAACTGCACCTGCACGCGTTCCACACAAATAAACATTCCTTTGAAATCCATTACCATTCTTTATACATTGCATTCCTTAATTTCGGTATCAAAAGAACGCCGAAAATAAACAGTGTAACACTAGGGAAAGTGAAAATTGTTTCTAAGTTACGATAATTTATGAAGTTACATGTACCAAATTAGAGATTTCTTAAGGCTAAATTTGAAAGAAATACTTTTTGGAAAAGTCATTGATTCAGTGGATCTTTTATATAGATTTTTATATACTTTCAGTGCTCTTAAAGCACAATATATTTTTTTATTCAAGATCCTACATATCTATGACATTGGCGTCTTTCTTGGACATAGTTGGTGATGCAGTATTTGGAAAGTTTTCTAATCCGTTTTTTCAATAATAGGATTTTCCAACATTTTCTTGCCTTCTCGTGCTCATTTTATGCAATTCATGACCCGGGAATCTCCCATGTTGAACACCTTTCATGAAGATTCCCAAGAAATCTTGAGCACTCCAAATTAACACTTTATGGTATTTATCGTTATTTACATTTTCTAAAAGCACCTATAAGTTTTGTTGCATTGCCAATGTTTAAGAGATTGATCATTATAATTATTAATTTAATTTGAAATAAAATTATATTTTGAATTGCTAATGATGGTTATATAATTTTCTAAATCAATAATTCGACATTTAAGTACTTAACGTATTGTAATACCTTATAACAAATTACAATATCCTTACCATAACCTTATACTCTGTAACCAGGAATAAGGTTTACAACAAAAGTTATAAATGCACTAGGTTTTGATGGTCTTTCACTGCTGCACTCTGCAACGTAACATGTGAATGAACTTGAACGTATGAGCAAATACCACAACGAATTACAAGACGAGCTGGAACAGCACTGCATATTTTTAATCTTACTTCGTGTGCATTTCTCATACAGTGCCTCGTTAGAGTTCGCCTGATACTTGCCAACCGATGCTGTACTCGAGCTGCTTATGATTCATTGTATACCAATACATCTATTTGCGGATGTTAAGGCACCAACTCGTGAGGAGGACGTGTGCTGTTAAAATTCTGTCAGGATAGGTGTCCCTGATTGTGGTTTCTTTCAGAATTTTCGTGTCTTATTAAATGGCAAATGCAGACAGTAATTAATACGCTCTCTTCCCAAATGTCCTCCTAATCATCATATCAATTTCCTGTATTATCACTGTCACCACATGTCAAATAACAAAATAAACGTCTGAACACTACTGATCATTTGGTGATCATGTTGCCCTTTAAGATTATGCTCTCCTCGTATCATTGTTACAAATGAAATATTCACCTTAATTGGCAACATAGGATAAGTGCAATTACAAATATTTACTTGAGCAATGTCACTAACCTTTTTATAATATATTTTGTATGTACATTTTTTCTTACAATCTGCTTACTTGGTAGAGGAAGTATATATTGTATTTTCTTTAAAAGTACGATAAGGTGAAACTCAGCTTTTATACCCTGAGTTCTTATAATTTGAGTTTTATAATAAAGTCTATGAGTATGACCTGTAAAACTCTAACACAGATGAATTAAATACTCACTTTTTAAACAACCACACTAAAATTTAAAAAATAAACTTTGTTTCTTTTTCTATACTTTGATAGAGATTATCTATTTTTGAAAGTCTTTAAAAGATTAAACAAGTTTTGATAAACGTAGATGTTTATATACCAATAAGGTTTTCTGTGAATTGTGGAATTCGTTTTATATTTTGTGCATTTCATATTGCTGAGTACCATAAATAGATATATAAGCGAATTTCGCATAGTGTCTGACATACGCTGGTTTCATTACAAACACTAGAGTAGCTACAAAATACGAATGAACATGGGTTGAGCCAATACGGTTATCCCACTGTCTTGTTGTTGCCAGTTCCACGGCAAGCTGGCGACAGAGATGGAAGAGCTTTGTCTCAACTTAGCAAGTATCTTACAGATGCTGAGATGTACAGTGATACAATGCTGTCAGAGAAGTTTGCTTAATATTTCAACATGTGTGTGAGAACATATAGGTTCAATGATTATCGCACAATCTGCACCTTCAAACCTTGAACTGGGGAACAGTTCGCTTAAATAGCTGTTGTTCATATGCACACAAAACAAAATGATTCATATTAGATGCGTTCTACGACATAAGGGGTTTGTTTACAGTGAAACAAAATAGTGATATTTCAACGATTTGTGAATATAGCTTCTATTTTAATGATGCCATATTTGTATGCTGCCTGTAATGGACTTTAAACCAATTCTTGTTTCATTTAAATACCTAATAAATACGGATGATATGAATGTGCATTTATGAAGCATTTTTACAGCATGAATCTCATGTACCAATGTTACGCATTGTGAGCAGAAATTTTAGTCTTGCAGCAACAATATCGCTTCTTTCAAGCAGAAATTTGCGACATCATTGGTTCTCCTATATTTGAACCCAAGAGATTTCAGAATGTTATACATAGAAAATAGAGAATCCGTGTATTTCATGTTCCCCCTCATTAAATTGGTCAGTCTTTTGGCATTTTAATGTTCACCCTTGTCATAAAATGATAAATTACTGTAAGTGAAACACGCTTTAGAAAATTGTCTAAGTTGGTAGCACGATTTTTAGCTGCCTGATGTTTCCTGGAGATCTGAATATGGAAACTTCTCATAATTTGGTAAACTGCCTTCTTTAACAATGTTCGTCACAGAATGAACACTCATGTGACAAGCTTGTAACATTAATTCTCTTCTCTGAGCGAAATTTGTACTTCGAAAATGCCTTTGCCATCTGTTTGAAAAGGGATTACATATTAACAAGAATATTTGGAGTCTATTTATGTAAAATCTTATGAGTTGTTTCGCAGTTACTACTAGGCGCACCAGTACTAGGCTTGCTAAGCGGTATATTTACTAACTTTGAAAAGTACGTGTACGCTCTTAAAGGATCACCACTGTACGGAATGCAGGGTACAAATTGCAGCTGCAGTATAGCACGTGTGTGCTTTTCTTCACTGACAGTTAATAATTCTTTTCTTTCTAGTCAGACGCCTTATCTTTTCATACCTCCGAAACCAGATGTGCTACAAACGTGGGATTTGGACAGTAATCCTCAGAAAAAAAAATAGCTCTGTAACATGGGAGAAACAAAATAACACTTTAATTGGTATCTTTAGAGCGCGCAAAGAAATTATCTGTGTGCTTCGCCAAAGCCAGTCAGTATAAATGCTTAACTGTACAACGTTGCATGCACCGCATTGTTTGGTAGCCATAGAACAGCCACGCCTAGCACCGCCGTATGTTCATTCCTATTTTGCAGCTACCTTAAAACCATGTAGCAGAACCTATTTAGTGACAGGCATCCCAAAGTAAGTGCTAAGTGTTATTCAGTTGAGAGACAGCTTTGTTTGTGAGTGGCTGTGCCTGTTGTTGTTTGAGTGTTGTGAAGACCGCCACGGAATTAAGTTTTCTAACTACTGGAGTAAAATTAAGTAGAACAGCATGAGAGATTTTCTTTCTTTTTTATTTAAATCGTTAAATTGTAATATATTTAAATGAAACAAGCAAAATGTAGGATATTCTTTTCTTTTAAGCATTTTTCAGACGGTCTCGGGCAATGTACTGGCGTTCGGCTTCTGATAGACAAAACCTGCTCCATTTTGAAAAATTAACAAAATAAGTGAAATAAACAATAAAATATATGAACCTTCTGTGAACTTACAGAATATTTGAGGAACAATCAGACGTCTCTCTCAGTAGAGTCTCTCCTTGGTTCCAGATAAAAATGGGTAAAACGAGAGTAAATTAGGAACAGGGAAACATGTATTAATAGTAAATAAAGCAAGAAGCATATTATATACAAAATCCCACTGCTCCCTAGAAATGAAAGTGCAAAATTCGACGCTCGAAAGAGGCGTCGAGAACGGAATGAAATACTATTGACTTCAACTCCGATAAAAGTCCAACTTATGGAAAAGTAAACGCCTTAGCCAATTTAGAACATCCATTTATTTTGATTCCTCTCCCTTCATCTCCTGCATCTCTCTCTCTCTCTCTCTCTCTCTCTCTCTCTCTCTCTCTCTCTCTCTCTCTCACTCTCTCTCTCTCTCTCTTGGTTGAATTTCCGGTCCACTTTCTGTTGAGTTCTCCAAGAACGATTACACTTGGTTTTTACCTTCTGGTCTGGTTTATATGTGAACATTATTTCTTGTTCCATTTTTCATTCAAATTGTGCAATTTCTTTTACAATATCTCCGTTCTCCATTCTCTCACTTTCTTATAGTTTGCTAGATCATGTTCTGGGCTATCGCTTGCTTCACTCACAAGGCGCTCTCTCACTTTATTTCGTCACAGTTCCTTTCTTAATATCGGTTTATTCTGTACAAAACAAAGCCCTCTCTATCTTGTTTGTTGCACATATTTTACATATCTTTAACTGCCCAATTCTCTTTTCATTCTGTTATGGAGCTTCAAAGATTTCTTACTTTCTGTTCTATCTTTATATCATTCTCTCTCTTCTACGTATCAAAATTCTCTCTCATTTACTCGCTCTAGTCTCCTTACATCTTCAAATACTGCCCTGTTTAAGGGTTATCGTATTATATTACACCAAGCAACTACATTGACACCTCTTTCACAGATTTAGTAAACTTTTATTGCATCCTTTTCCTATTATGCATCAATAGCAACATTTCACACGTCATTCTATTATTGAAACTTTTCTGCCAACTCTTCTCATTTGTATTATTGTTGCCTCTTTTGAAGCTCATTTTGCACATAGATACACCTTGGTGTTAAATGTTAATATTAAATTATATGTTAAATATAAATTATTGCAATGAATTAATTCGTTCAATAAACAATTACATATTTGTTTGCATATTAATTGTACATTTCATCGCATGATATCATTTTGGATTTGAAACCGTAGCTTCCGTCTTCGACCCTACAAATCGGAGGCACCAACGTCTACATCTGTTCTAGTATGGATGATTCGAGTTGTTCCTATTGTAACATTGGACAAACATAAAGAATTAAGACTGCTGGTGCACAGGGAACGCCCTTTGATTGTTATTCTTTCTAATTGGTTTCAGCAAAAGAGAAACGACAAAGGAAGCAGAGTTGATATCTCCAAGCAATATATACGTAACATCAAGATGGAGAGATCAACGTGTTCAGGTAGAAGATTCGCTTGACCACTGAACACATTCAACCACCTCTAAGGAACTTTGGGTGAGAGAATTCTGCAGTATGGCAGCAGTACACTGGATTTCGATTGCTTTTGTTTTGGTCCTAATAATACTCTGCTTCATTGGAATAAGTTTGAATGCTGCATTATTAATAGTGTTCACAAAACATTCTGAGACACGCACTCCGGAAAATATATTGTTGATAAATCTGTGTATAACCGATCTTGCATATCTATTGAGTATTCTCATAATTATACCAATGTTGTTTGTTCGTATAGGGGAGTGTTCCGCGTTTGTGTTAAGTCGCGGTTTTACAACAGCACTCAACGCTAACTCAGTGGCTGCAATCGGTGTACGGAGATATATTGGCCTTTCTACATACAGAATTAGACTACCTACAGATAAAACAGATTACGTTTACTCTCTACTGATAGTGGCAGGAGTGTGGACAACTGCAGTTATTGTGGCAGCAGTGGAATTAATTCCCATAAGACAAAGCAAAAGTGTTAACTGCGACAGTTATTTCCAAATGGGTCCCTGTATGTACCGCCTGTTCATGTATGGTGTTATACCCTCTACAATAATATCAGTGTTTTACGTCGCAGCTGCCTATAGAGTGAATCGAAGTGCAGTTCAATTACCGGGCGCAGAAAGTGAAGTACTTGAAGCACTTCGAGAACAGCGCAAGAAAAGTGCGCGAATAATGTTCGCTCTAGCTGTAGTGTTCGTAGTGACATATATTCCTTTAGCTGGGTTTACATATTTTATTAGTATGAACGAGAACAACTTTTCCTATTGGTACATAACAATATTTATAGCGACAAATATAATGTTCACATTGAATCCCATATTTAACCCAATAGCTTTATGCATAGTAATAGACAACTAAGAGAATTGTATCACAAGTATTCTTGTTGCTGCTGCAAATCGCCACCCAATTAATCCACGTTAGGTGAAAAACGCAGCAGAAGTGCAACTGTTAAGGTTCAGCAATATAAGGGCAGTACGTGTATTGATAATAACATAGATATAACACAAGATTCAATAATCCCTTATAATTTTGTATTCTGCGCAAACAAACATTACGGAGCACAGGTTCATTGGAAATTAACGCTGGAAGAGAGCACTATCATACCTATGCATTTAAAAAGCACTAAATCATTAAAATGATCAGAAGTCCCATTTTTAAGTTTTCATGTAGTCTGATAATTTGGAATTTGGTCTTTAATTTCATGTATATTTGTGCTTGTAAGCTCAATAGTTGTGTATAAATATATTTTGAAGTTGTCACTGCATATCCAGTTTGTCTTATTACATATTTCCTTATAAGTACAACTGGATTAAGAGAATGGTGGGAAAGTAAGGAAATGTAGACAGGTATAAACATTTAATAAACTAATAATAATATAACAATGTACTCCATTATCATCCAAGCCAATTTATTGGAATTGTGTGCTTTACCTGATCTACATAATTTGGGCTTAAGATTTTGTCTATATTTTGTGTATCTGTGTCTGATTCATACAACAGAAATCCTGAATAAATAGAATCTCAGGCGCAATACCCATAAAAAGCAATATACACATTTCATTTGTCATGTTAGGGCCATTTTCGAAAAGATGAAAATGTTTAAATAGTAGTTTACGTTGTGGCACTTTGTTGTTGAAAATATTGAATACTTAGAAGATGTTGAATATAAACACCAAGTTTGGAATTAAATCAACTTTTCAGTTTTGTTATAATGTTCACAGACGTATGCAGACGCGCGGCCATCCTTCCGAAACACACACACACACACACACACACACACACACACACACACACACACACACACACACACACACACACACACACACACACACACACAAACACACACACACACACACACACACACACACATACACGCAGTTTTGTCTTTTTTATTTATGTTTTTTATTTTGTTACTTAGGGAGTCTCTAAATATATTCCTTGTGAAATGTAAGTATCAAATATTAGAGTGGAATTTTATACCATTACTTATTCTACTTATTCTAAACATATGGTAATTAAAACAAGAACATCATAGTTACTAGTAGTTTATTCCTGAGCATACTACATCGATATCTTCGAAGGTGGGTACTTATGATACTGGAAATAAAATAATAATAATTAGGAGAGGAATTTAATAATGAGATGGTCGAGGCCTAAGTAATATGGCTTACCAATTTCCTTTAAAAGTATGATGTAGGTGTCAGTCTTTCAGTAAGGCTGTTCTTTTTTTCTTATAGGTAACTGCGGTATCTATGACAGCTATCACTTCAACTGACATGGTAAATTATGGGTGCACAGCTTAATAGCTCTTCCAATTTTACGTTCCGAACTTTTTATAGAATAAATACATTTTAAGTCAGCCCTTACTCAGGAACCTTGCAAGATCATCTTCTAAGTTTGAGACACGACGATCTTCATAAATTTGGAGAGTCATAAAGAACTTTTATAATGACTTGTACCGTTATACTGCGTTGTAAAATTTTGGCTATAAAAATTAGGGAACTGCCGTATATTTAATATGTCAGTATAATATATATTTATACCTTGATCCTTACAGAACGAAGTTTGTACATGGTAGAAATGACATTTCTTTTAAATAACATATTTTCAGTTTCATACACATTAAACACTTATTTATGTATTGTCCTTTTTGTTATAAAGGTCTGTTTTCACAATAAGGCTACGAGTTTTCCTGAAAACCACCCATCGCTAGTTATTATTGCACTTAATGTCATCTTTCATCAAGCCAAAATGTACTCACAATCCTTTGCCAAAACTACTACCCCTTCACAATTAACATAACTTTACAGAATATTCTTACTTAATTATTTATTTATTTTATTTGTTTATTTATTTTTTACAAATTCTTATTTACTCAGTTGATCCTTAATTTCTGAATATGTATGAATGGTGTTTTTCCCTGAATAGGATTTCATCTAGACAATAGTTATAAATAGTTTCAATTGTATATCAAATAACTTCCTCATATGCAGGTAAGAGCAAACTAAGAATTTTATAGTTCTGCCATTTTTGGTAATAACCTCAGTCCACGGGTCATGTAACATAATTCCCATTTATATACATTTCCTTCCAGTAGAACGCCAGAACACTTCTTATTGCTAAAAATTCAAGATATACTTACATTTTAATTTCCACGTAATATCTTAAAATGATGTTTCTTTTTCCTTCAAAATAATCAATACAATTTAAAAATATCAATTTAAAATTTAACTTATGAAAGCTTCGATGCAAATAGCACCTTAAATAGGTAATTACTTGTCCGTTTACATGTTGTAGGTTTGAAAGATGGTATGCAAGCTTAAATATCAAGTTTTGTATTTGGCGAACATATCGTCGTAATGTTATAGTGCGGGTACATACATACATACATACACACACACACACACACACACACACACACACACACACACACACACAGAAACGCACACACACATATATACTCATTTTTATAAATTGCCTATTTTATTCAAAGGGCGTAAAAACCCGCATTTCTGTTGATATGAAACGTCTGTGTGGAATAAAATAAAAAACTAAGTAAAATAAAATAAAAAACTGAAATAAATTCAGCCACACTAAATTGTTAATACAGGATATGAGGTAAATTGTTCAAACTATGCCAAAAATTAGATGGTGTAAGAGCAAAGAAAGCAGAAGTTATCGCTTCTAAGTAACGTTGATGTTATGAAGTTAGATGTACCGAATATCAAGTTTTTCTCCTTTAAAGCAAATAGTATGACCGGAATAGGACATAGATTCAAGTCATAGTTTTGCATGCAACCCTTCACAAACCTCTAAATAAGTTATTTAGCAGCCAGAGTTGCTGTACGCACAAAATAATATTCTTTTGTGCATACAAGGGACCTACGATGTCTGTAACAGTGATTTATTCTTCTGGCATTCTCGGAGATGGCATAGTTGAATGTTTTCTAATCACCTCTCCATTATTACATGCTTCCAACATTTATTTGTCCATCCGCTGAAGATTACCACGCAGCTCCTGCCTCGGGAGTTGAACAACTTCGAAGACGCTTGCTCCTCTTCCTTAGAGTGTCTCTAAAACTACAGGCTGTGGCTAAGGAAGGGGTAGCAGGAATCAGGATAACGTCCAGAAACGCGTCCAGATATTCCAGTGTCCGCGAGTGAAATTACAGGCTCTCAAGGAACACACTGCCTGTCGCTCTACACTGGCTGACAAGTCCAGAACGAGAGGCATTTTGAACGCCCAGATAAAGTTCTCAAAATTATAACGAAGGCCGCACCATTATATATATAATATATGGTGCGGTATTTAACATTCCTAGACACGAACTACTGCTCACAGTTCAACTCTAGGCCATGTGACTCTGCACATAGCTATATGGAAAACCACCGTGATAGTAACAATCTTTGGGGTTCTCATGAAAAAGTGTCTAACCTTCTTATTCGTGTTTCATACACAAAATAATGAAGTTTCAGCATGTTAAAGGGACAAAGAAAGAATTATTCAAAAGACACAAATAAATTTTATTACTTATAATATAAATTATGTACTTGAAAGTGACGTATAAAGTGTAAAAGAATTGCTAGTAAGTAGAAAACGTCTTTCTATTTTTTCACCAAAGGAGGACTGATTAAGCAAACACTGTTGATATGGGAAAGAAATATGTAACATACCCAAGGATTTTGCAGAGTCTTATGCAAAAGAAACACTGAGCGTAGAGGCTATTTGGGGATTTTGTTTAGTTCCGCACTGAGCTCAATATAATCACCGCTAAGGAACTTCAGGTGAAAAACTTCATAAGTATGGCTTCATATATAGAATGGATTATTTTTGCTTATGTTATGCTTTTGATAACACTCAGCTGCATTGGAACAGTTTTGAATGTTGTATTATTGATAGTGATCGCCAGACATCTAGAGACACGTACTCCGGAGAATATATTGTTGATAAATCTCTGCATCAGCGATCTTGCATACCTGCTGATTTATCTTATAAGTATGCAAACTTGGACTGTTGCTATTAACTGGGTATGCTACATCTTTGCAGTAAGTCGTGGTGTCGCAACAGCATTTAACGCTTATTCAGTGGCTGCAATCAGCGTACGGAGATATGTTGGTCTGGTTACATACAAAATTAGACTACCGACAGATAAAACAGATTACGTTTACTCTCTGCTGATAGTAGCAGGGGTCTGGACAACTGCAATTGTTTTGTCAGCAGTGGAAATATTCCCCATTAACCATGCCCAAAGTGATAACTGCACCGGTTATTACCAAATGGGTCCTTGTATTTACCGCCTGTTCATGTATGGTGTTATACCCTCTACAATATTATCGGTGTTTTACGTCGCAGCTGCCTGTCGAGTGAATCAAAGTGTACTTCAATTACCAGGAGTAGAAAGTGAAGCACTGGAAACTCTTCGAGAACAACGCAAGAAAAGTGCCCGAATACTGTTCGCCTTGGCTGTAGTGTTTGTAATGACATATATTCCTATACGTGCATTCACATATTTCATTAGTATGAATAAGAGTAACACTTCGCATTGGTATATATCAATATTTATAACAGCAAGTGTATTGTCCACATTAAATCCCATATTCAATCCAATTGCTTTATGTATAGCCAGTAGACAGCTAAGAAAACTTTATTACAAACACGGTTGTTGCTGTTGTAGAAATCCAGCCGCTTATTCCACGAGTACTGTAACCGACAACAGAAATGCTACTAAAATGGATGTTTAGCTGTTGGTAAGTAGTAGTTTTATCAGAAATCTGGCGGAAAACTGTGGGATATATCAATGGATTAATAATACATCATAATCTTGTTTTGAGCAACACTTGGTTTGAAGCAAAGAAACGGATGTCACATTTGCAGTCAAATTAATGCTGTGAGGTAATAATAGTTCTGTACTTTATATTACATTAGATGTTTAGAAATATCAATGCATGACTTTCTTTTCATTTCCCGAAATATTATAAACGCAAATTTCCCCTTTAATTTCATATATAGTGCTTATAGGCTCAGTACATATGCTTAAATATATGTTTTATGAATTAGCTCTCAGCAGAAAGCATTTTTTGGGACCACAAATAAGAGAACTTGTAAGGGATGCTGCATTTGACCAACTTTTGGACGGGAAACTTGAGTGTTTTTCATGGATTTTTAGGCAACAAAAGAGATGACAACTACAAGCATTTGGTGACAGTGCTCCTGCAAAAATTCCGTAACCTTGGATGCAACACATCCCTTAAGATCCATTTTCTCCACTCCCACCTAGACTTTTTCCATCCTAGTTGTGGAGCGGTTAGTGATGAACATGGGGAGAGATTCCATCGGGACATTTCTGAATATATCAGGGCCGCTGGTCTTTGTATAGGGATTCTGCGGAACATCATCACAAGAGGAAAGGTCAAAGACGGCGAAGTCAATAGGCCACCACATGATTCTCTTCAGACATGACTATCTGCAAAGTATTTTTCTAGAAATTTAGAACTGTTAGCATGTAATTACCAGATAAAAAAATCAAATGCACTTTCATTGTTGTTAGCATGTATGTAATTAAAATGTATCATTTTCTCTCAGTCCGTTAATATCTAATACTTCCACCTTGTGTATATCATAGAAACTAGAGTTAAGAAAAATTTTTCATTGTCATATTTGTTTTTATCAACCCAAAATTAGTAAGAATTGCCTCATGAAGTGCTCGAAACATTCAAAAATTACTATTTTTTTTTTTTTTTTTTTTTTTTTGGTGCCCAGTATTATTTTTCAAATGTCTTTCTTCGCTGATGGTGGCTTAGACTATCTTTTTCCCTCGCTAGCCATTTCACTGAAAATATGATGAAGTTATTCGACTTATTCAAGGGGTGGCACGATCATCACACTTTTCTTTAGTTGCAAATTACTCTAAAAACAAGTCAGCTTATGATTCACAATTTTTAAAATAAATGAGTCGAGTAATCTAATCTCAACTCCCGAAGATAGCCAACAGCTTCTAGGGAATTTACCACATTCACACTACTCTAATGTATCAAAAATGCATTAAGTTTTTAAACATAATGTTATTAAAATAAAACGAAAGTTTAAAATATTAATAAAAAGTAAAATGTGCATATTGAAATGAGTACCGTCCAATTTCGCATAATTTATACAGCATAAGATATAGACAAAGGCCTACTGCACAAGGAGTCCAAATCCCTTTAAGCACACAATTTACATCAAATACACTTTTGTGACATCACTATCTTCCGAGATAATTGTTGCTATTGGTTTGAATTTGTCAATAATTTTGTCTTTTCTTGGAGAGATTACAATTCTTTTTCTGATTTTACCATGGAAAGTGTGTGGTATATTTAAACACGCATTTAAAAATCAGCATATAACGACCTATATTTTACCATCGCTTCAGCTTAGTGAATCTGCTTTTCCCTATAATGAAATGCATAATTTATGAGCAAGTATTTTGGCCGGGTGGAAGATTAGATGCTGCAGATACTCGTGGCTGCTGTAATATTGCACATTGACCCACATGCCAGATAACCTTAAGCTATCCTTAACCTTAAGTTGGAGTGCCAACACTGATTGAGGCGGATTTCATAACTGGATTACTGTTCTATCAGTAGCGCGCTGACAGCAGTATTAGCTAACTTCTAATATTTTGCCCGATCTGTTAAATATTTACTTAACTGCTTCAAGTCATGAAGATTATTTCCAATTTAGCTAGTTTTAGAAGGTAAGCTACTTACTGTTGTTTCAATAAATACTAGCAGTAAACTTTTACCATTTTGTATTCCTAATTTTCACGATATGCTTAACTAATCATTTGCTCACATTAATTTATAATTTTTGTGACATTTTCTTTTGTTTTTGTAAGTATAATTACAAGACATAAACTCCACACTTGACATTAAAGCAATTTTCTCTCATAAGATGCGTGTTGCGTCTCCGTCTCTACAAAATGATCTCAGTAACTGAACTAATTAAATTATGTTCATCACAAATACTTTGATGTAAAACAGTATGAGACAAATATGAGGGCTCATAATATTGTACATAGCATATATCACGCTTTTTGACGAATAATGTAGATATTTATAGTTTCACACACACACAGACACACACAGACACACACACACACACACACACACACACACACACACACACTCACACACACACACACACTCAAACACATATATATTAGAAGCATACAGATAATCCTTAAATTATAATTTTTTAAACTAGTTTATGTTTTCACAATAACTTTTTTTGTGAAATCATTTATTTTTTAATTATTGTTTTAAATTGAACATTTAACTTACCAATTTAATATAATTTTCTCATCTTTATGGTGACAAATATACTTACAACGTTATACTTGTGAAATATAACGTTCTAATCTATGATAGTGCTGTGGTTTCCACTATGATATATAGTTTGATTGGCAAAATATTGAGATTTAGACCTAGAACTTGCTATTGCTCCCTATTGATTTGTTCATGAATAATTTAAAATACAATAATTTTCAAACATTTCTTCGGTAGCATTTCCTTAAATGTGCAACATATATTTTGAGAGTGCCACATTTGGACTAAAGTATTTTCGCTACAAAACGATGTGCTATAAATGGTAACGGCCATTATTCCTGACGGTGGTTGTTATTAAGGTCAGCAACGTATCTTGTTGGAAGACCTGAAGCACTTCTAAGAATGATGGCGTCTGTCGTTCTCTGCTGAAATGGTTACGGGTGAGTTATAGTTGGAAGATAGGAAGGTTTGTGTTCGTCCTTTAGGAACAACTTTAACTGTTATGTCCCATGCAAGATCCTATAGTAAATCGTTTGTTGTTCCGAAACAGCGTGACCATTCCTCGAACCTCAGACAGTTTTGCTAAACCCAACTTTAAAAACTACTTATTTTATCCTATACTTGTACTAACTCATTATTTCAGAGGCGTATATGCGTAAATTTATTTGTTCCTCAGTGCTATGGAAATTAATTGTTCTTTCACACTGGCTGTGTGTAGGCTAAAGTATGGAAAGATAGAGTCAGACTGAAAAATTCAATGCCATAGCCGGGATTTGAACCAAGGATCTTCTGGTTGCCGTCCAGCCACTCTAACTCTTGAGCTACTATGGCCAACGTACTGACATGCCATTAAATTCTCCAAAAACACAAGTCAGTTGGAGAATTTCATGTCATGTCAGCACGTTGGCCATAGTAGCTGAAGGGTTAGAGCGGCTGGATGGCAACCAGAAGACCCGTGGTTCGAATCCCGGCTATGGCATTGAATTTTTCAGTCTGGCTATACCTTTCCATACTTTAGCCTACACATGGCCAGTGTGAAAGAACAATTAATTCCCATTAATTGACTTAATAGTGGTTAACTATAAAGCCTGGGTCTTAAAGAACTTACATGTTGTAGGTCGCCATTAAGGTAATTGTCTCATCTTTATGAGAACTGGTGGCTTACCGGGAAAAACACGAGTCAGTTGGAGAATTTAATGTCATGTCGGCACGTTGCCCATAGTAGCTCAATGGTTAGAGGGGCTGTACGGCGTGGTTCAAATCCCGGCTGTGGCATAGAAATGTTCATTCTGGCTCTATCTTTCCATACCTCAGTGCTATGTCAGCATTCCTTTCTCCGCACTTTTGTTTATTAAATAAATGTATACTACGTGGCTGAGCGCAAGGGACATACGATCTGGCGACCACGGCTACTAGGCTCGGTAGGGAATAAGTAGTCTTGGTGTCTTTGGTCGCAGGTGCTTTTGTAATTGGTTTCTCTATAGTAGCTTTACGGATTATCCTAAGGGATAATACTCACTCATTAATGTGCTAAGTGCGAGATCTGCACATTATATTGCTTACATGTTCTATCCGATTACTTTCTACACATTTCCATCTGCGAACGACACATCACCCTGGTAAGTGATATTTTATCGTAGGAACTAAAACTACATAAACTTTCTTTTATAATACGAGCAATATTAACCTTCTTAGCTTGAAAGGTCAAGGAAAAGCTTAAATTTTTCCATTGGCTAGATTTGTTTCTACTAGAAATAAGTTGCTCCGCATTGTTAGTGATTAAAATCTTTAAATTTCCACGGTGATTTTGTCTGACTGTTTGAAAATACTTTGTTACCCATAGTTTTGGATAAATTCCTCCACGAATACAATTTAATCACATGAATTTTGCCAAACCTCGTGGAAAGCTTTAAAAAAGGATATCAAATTTTGATGCTTTGATGCAAGGTACATTACATGATAGTCTTGTTTATTAACAAATATTTGCATAAGCTAGTAACAGTTTTGCGAACCTCTCAAGGTACTTTTGCTTCTATTTTTTTAGTTGCATATTGGGTGAGAAACGAATTGTGGCTCCAAAGATTTTATTGTAGAGGAATAGTTGCTGTATATTTTATTTTTAGTTACGGCAGTTGTGTTTGTAAGTTATGAATACCTCAATAATTTATAATGATTTTCTTTATGTATATCTAGAGCTTAAGTTTTGAAATTTTAGTTTATGTTATTTCAATAAATGGATAATAATTGTTATTTATTTTGTATTGTCAGAGCTACCGCTTCAAATTTAAGGTTAGGTTTTCTTTATTAATCCTACTGTGTAATGTATTAACTTCAAAATACAGAGACGTATGACACTATATTAAAACAGTTTCATAGTATGGATGGTGTAAATATACTGAGATTCTAATAATAATCAGATTTGTATCTTAATTCAACACTTCCACATATATGGTCAACCCTTCCGTTTTGTCTCATTTATTGGTGTAAGAGATTTGACTTCCAATTGTATTTATAAACTTCCTAACACTTCTAACAACATTCAAAGTGTTTAAGCATTTTCCACTTCTTCACTCTAACATAATTTGGAGATAATAGATGAAAGTACGGCCACCGAGAGCCGCCTCTATAAACACTAATGAATTTTTAAATAACAAACAGCAGTTTAACAGCGTTTATTTATAGTATGTCTGTCCCTCTCCTTGTCCACGCTTGTATTATTCTGTAGAAAGATCCAAAGGGGCGTCAGATTACCCCATAAACTTATTCCTACTTAAAACCTATAACTAAAAGGTTAAATCCCACTGAGTGTAGACACGCAGAAAAAGCAGTCAGGCTATACATAGAATGCCAGCACCTCATGAGCAGTATAACAAGAGTTGTTTTAGGAAGCACTATCGTCGAAGAAATAGCTTGAAAATGGTGTTTCCTTACAACGTCGATATTCAGGGTGCTACATAACACTTCACTGTGATTGAAAGTTCTCTGTTTTCTTATTTGAGTTTCTACCTCGTTCTTCACTCCTACTCCATTCCACTCACACACTTTTGTCCTGGTTGTGACCTCTAAAATAATAGTAAAAGATGTGTAATGCAACGTAATGTTTAAATTAAAAGTACATATTCTCTTGTCAGTAAACATGATCAGATAATACTATAGGCCTTAAGTGAGAGTGGATGCTTCACAAAGTAACGACTGTAATTGTGCTTTCTTTGCATGAAAGAGGGAGAGAAGGAGACAGACAGAGAAGGACATTCCATTAAGTAGGTATGGATTATTTCAAAATACAAGCCAATAAGTATAGCTATACGAAATGTTTAAAGCCCACTCGGTAGCGTGGATAGGAGCGTGTCTGCCTCAAGTCCCGAGTTCAATCTCAGTCTGGGTGAGTTAGCTGGATAACGTTTTACCGGGATTTTCCCTTATCCTGAAACACGAAAGTAGGCTAACTACAAGCTCTATAGATCCTGGACACATTTCAGCATCATTTCATCCAGTCCATTCATCGTCCGATATAACTTAACGTTGGAGGACATAAATTTAAAAAAAAAAGTTTAACATATATTTCACGCAAATTGTGCGCTTTTGATACAGTAGCATTTTTGTCACAGTACACCAGTTTGCAAAATTACATTTACAATGAATAGAATTTCAAAGGCTATTCCCAGAAAAAATAAAATATATGGTATACTGCATTTGACATGAAAATGTGTTAAAATGACGGTACTAATATATAAGTACGGTCTCTATATATAATTTTTTGATAGAACATTACTTTCATTACTTAAGTAAAGAGCGCATCACAATGATTTCCTAATCATACACCAATTGCCTTAAAGGATATGTGGTTTCTGCTTCCGGGAAGGATAAATACGGCTATATTTCTGCTTAGGAGTGAGAGGTTCTCCATTCTTCACTTGGTAAGGAGCTGTTTCAAACTTAAGTGTCCTAACACTTATATAAGTGTTACGCACATCAACAGCTTCAGTTCTGAACGTCAAATATAGGTATGTATGTTCCTTATTTAAGTTTCGTTACACTTACTTACACTTGACGAATTCTTTGTTTACATTTTACCTCAGCATGTTAATGTGGTGGATTAGGTAAGAGAGTTAGTTTAAAAGAAGAAATGTTGATTAATGGGTATGGATTCCCAATTGTGACACTTCCTTGAACACATAAAGGCTCTGTGAATATATAACTTAGGTTAAATAAACTTAGAAAACCTTTAAACATAATCCTGCTGCAGTTCAAATTTGCTAATGTTATCACTGTTCAAAATATGGCTCTTTCTCTCTGTACATGCTCCGGATGCAGGGTCTAGAAAACAGAGCATTACTACCAGCTTCGGTACTAGAGTGCTCTCGCGTATTGAGGTTATAGTTTTATGTGTGTGTAGTGTGTGTAGTGTTCAACGCCCGCTTTTACTACATACGGCACCGCAGGCGGTGACACTGATGATATATGAGATGAAGATGGAGCACCGGTGGAATGAAATGGCGGGGGAAACCGGAGGTCCCGGAGAAAACCCGCCACAGCGCCCTGTTTTCCACCACAAATCTCACTTTGCGGTCGCCTGGGATCGAACCCGGGCCGCCTTGGTGAGAGCCAAGCGGTCTAACCACGTGTGTGTGTGTGTGTGTGTGTGTGTGTGTGTGTGTGTGTGTGTGTGTGTGTGTGTTTGTGTGTGTAATTTCCGTCCTCCAAAGTTAAGTCATATCGGACAACGAATGGAATGGATGAAATGATGCTCAAATGAGCCCAGGGTCCATTGAGATTTGAATTACCCGACATTCGTCTTTCAGGATAAGGAAAAACCCCGGAAAAACTTTATCAACTCACCCTGACCGAGATTCGAACTCGGGACCTCTTGAACGTGAGGCAATTGAGGTTAGAGATAAATGATAATACACAGAGAAAACATGTTGGTACTCGAGTACTACTAATCTTAAACATAATATAGCAACTTATAGAAATATAATAATCTTATGTGTTATAATTAATAATATGTATTTCCACATTAAACATTTCGCTTTTTAAATATTTATGAACCGGCATTAAAAGATAAAGAAGAATGGTTTGTCTCTGTTTGTCACTCTAATAAGTGAACTTAGATGAAATACTTTGTTTAAAACAAAACCGGCTTATAGATTTTTCTGGAAACATATGGTTTCCTAAAACAATTGCAAGCGACCAAGGAACCGTATCACTTAAAAGCAAAGAAAACGGAATTACAAAGCACGTAACATTGGATTGCTACCATTTAATTTTTACCCTCTTATAACAAGGACAGGATCCCATATGCCATCCATTCCTTACGCTTCAGCACAGACATTCTTAATAGTTCATACTTGGTCAAAAAAGAAAAAAGTAACACAGACCATACTAGACCCTTTAGAGCCCCACATTCAGGAGGAGTGATATTGGAAATAGTACTGTTGTAACAAAGTAAAAATCTATTGGATTGATAAAATTTAAATACACTATATTCTATACAGTTGTCCTATGATATTCCAAATTAATAAGATGTGAGATACATAACTATGAAAACTCCTTGACGCCGTATGAATCTGCATCACGATGCAGCGCCAAGTTGAAGAGTTTATTTCTACTCTTGGTGCAAGAATGACGTCAAATCCGTCTACCCACCACGTCTTGTTCCACAGGCGATCAGAACAAAAGTGTTAAAAATATTCCCAGAATTAACTGTTAAGAATAAAATTTTTCCGAATAACGTCCCGCTTTGCTAATAACTTTCAGACCCCCCACTACTAGCTTCTAATCCAATGCTGTCACTTCATTTCTACATTTCTGAAATTAGCTTCTTTCCAGCCTAAAGTTCATTTATAAATGCCTAAGAAGTAGTGCTTCACATTCCAAGAATCGCAAGATATATTACCATACCCAATATGGCAATATTGGGTACTTTAACAGTTCACTAGCGTAAGCTACAAGTTTGCCTGAAAACCAGCCGTCGCTAATTACTGTAGTTAACGTTTAACACAAATTCACGAAGTGTTCATATTTTATTTTACTACAAGTATTCGTTTCTTTTTCAAATTATCCATAACTTGTATCAGCGTAAGGCAGCCAGAATACCTTATAGTTTCCAAATGCACTAAGAATACTAGATCTACTTGGAAGATAACTGCCCACTTGAAAGAATGCAGATTGTGTGATTCATTAAACCGAGGCAAATGTGTACAATAGCACGTGAATACCCTGCTTTTTAACACCTTGCGCATTATTTGTTATATTTTAATTTCAATGCTTCTAAGCATAAGATACGACCGGTAATTTAAAATATAAAATTTAATATCAAATCTATCTCATAAGTTCTGTAAACTCGATTAAATAACGGACTCAGTACAGTGTTTCCTAAACTCCTCTACCTCAAGGACCCCCTTATCATCCAACTACTTGTTCGCGGACCCCCATAGTTTGGCACCTCAATTTATAAGAACGAGTCGACTTTTGATTTAATTTTATAATTGCAATTTCAATAATTAATTATATATTTAGTTTTGAATTAAATTAATAATAAATTAAAAAATTTAAGTTACATTACATAAAATAAACTTGTGTATAAAATGCATTTTAAATAAAGAATAGATACATATCTTTAAGTTGTATTTATTAAAATTAATTTTTTTCACGTCAACGAAAATTTTATAGAGGTTGGCCTAATTAGGTTTTTATTTAACTTTAGCCTTATATCAGTAAAAATTTGAAATACCACACTCTTTGGATTACCCAAAGATTAATAACATTGGGCAAAACATGTTATAAAAGTGAATTTATTTTACATGTAAAGAAACCATTTTTATGCATATAAAAAGTAATTCTTAATGTTCTGAATCCATCATTTTACCTTTTCAACGAAGTTAGTATTGGGTTACTTAAAGTTACTAGAGTTGAAAAAGCTTGAAACATTGTTCATTGGAATGTAATAATGTGAACAACTGAACTGTTGTTTTTTGTTGAACAGGGTCAGTTAAGCTAGACTTAATGTTAGTAATTTTTACACTTAAGTCAGTTTCTACATTGGCAAGTCTGTTTCTCTTCCATGTCTTGATGTTGTACAACAGTAAAAATGTTTGCTCGCACAGAAAGATGTTTGGGAAGGGCACAATATACTTAAGTGCTTTGGTAGCAAGTTCATTAAATTTACTATGTGCCAGAAACCAACATTTTGCAAATTCATTTTCCTGGTATACAACCTTTCATCCTTTGCTGTTAAATAGCCCTATCAATGCTGCCTAGTGTTTTTTCCCCCTGAAAGGATACTTCATCCACTCATTCTGATCATCTGCCGGTGCTGGTAGGTACTTCCTCAAAGTTTTCGATAGGCCATTCAGGTGTTCCACTATGGCTTCTGCAATAATTTTAGGCAAAGTTTCTTCTGATGAAGTGAGAAATTGTCAGAAATTGGAAAGGAGCCTAAGGATTTATTTTCTACATGACATTTCCACACTTGAAGTTTTCCTATCACTGCTTCAATTTTCTCATGAACCGTGAAAACTTCTGGTTCTGGGCCTTAAAATTTTCGGTTTAGTTCATTTAAGCGTGAAAAGATACTAATTACGACACTTAGCACAACCATTCAAAGTCATACAGTCTTTCGCGTAGGGGAAACTTTCGTTCTTGCTGTCTTCAAAAATATCCTCACTTCATCAAGTAATTCAAAAAATCATAAAAGAACATTCCCATAAGAAAGCCAGCAAACATCTGTGTGCTAGAAGAGTTGATTATGTTCGCTTCCCATTTCTTCATATAGTTTCTTGAATATCCGTGAACTAGGAGGACGGGCTTTAATGTAGTTTACAGTTTTAACCAACTCTTCTAATGTATCCTTCAAATTTGGATTTTTACACAGCTAATGCCTCTCTATGTATCGAGCAAGGAGTCCTTTTAATCTCAGGATTGACAGCTTAAAATCAAGCTTTTAATCCAGTATCGTGTCCAGATATTACTGTGACTCCGTCGGTACTTACGTTTACACCAACTTTCCACTCAAGACCTTACTCTGACATAAATCTATCAAGTGTCTTAAAGACATCTTCAGAAGTATTATGCAAGACTTCCCTACAAAGCAATAGGTCTTCAACAAGCTCTTTCTTCTTTTCGTAACGTACAAAAGTAACAAATGAGACTTGTCATTGAAATCAGTTACTTTCGTCAAGGTGTAAAGCATACATTGTTGCTGACTTTAACCTCATAATTAGCTGGTTCAGGACATTTTGAGACATTACAACAATTCTACGTTTAATGGAATTTTTTGATAGTGGGACTGTGTTCAGCTCTTTGAGCGCTGAGTCACCAATCATTATGCTACACATCTTTTTAGATCCTGGGAATGTTAATTCCTGTGCTTATCAGAAGGCTTGCTAATTTTAGCAATAAGTAGTGCTACTTCAAAGGAAGCTAGGGTTGCTTTTTCACTACTGGTTGAAGTAGAAATATTTTATGTTCTAGATTTACTAATTTTTACCTCTTTACTTTTTATTTTAAAATAATCAAGTGTCTTACCAATGCAATCCGGATGTTTCGTCTTTAAATGTCTTCGCAGCTTAGCAGGTTTCATCGCGTCATTGGACAGTGCATCATAACAAAACATATTAAGGTTTTTGTTCATCTTCAGTTCCAGCTCGAATAAATCCAAAAGTTAAATATTCCTTGCTGTATTTTCGCCGTTTTACTTTTCGTAGATTGGCCGAACAGCAACTACTCAAACTAGTAGACTTACTGTGTGATCTTGGCTTCCGGTGAAGGCCGCGACATCTTGGTCGAAATTGCCGACGAAGGCAATTGCCGAATGAGGAAATTATAGCAGGAGTAGAATCAGTTGCAGCAAGCCTTCCAGACCACACTGCCAACGAAATGAGACTCAAAGTTTATGGAATCCTCACCAAGGCTTAACCACCCAAAGCCAATACTACCAAGGCAGAACGCGAGGCACTGAAGACAATCTCCTCAAATCCGGACGTCACAATTCTACCAGCAGACAAGGGCAACGCCACAGTCATAATGAACACCAGCGACTACCATGAGAAGATGCTCGGCCTACTAAACGACCCCGCCTACAGACGTATCGAGAAGAATCCTACCTCCACGGTAGAGAGACGCACAACACTCATGATAAAAGCCTCTTCAATCCCGAAAGAAAAGCAGAAAGACCTGATCCCACACGACTCTCGGACACCATCAATCTACGGCCTACCCAAAATCCACAAGGAAGGCACACCTCTAAGACCAATAGTAAGTGCCATTGGTTCGCCAACACACTCCCTAGCCAGATTCCTAGCCGAAGAGCTACAGATCTTGGTGGGTAAAACGAAGACCTTTGTTCGAGACTCCGCCCACTTTGCAGAAATAATACGAAAATTCCCCTTGGAACACAACCACATTCTCATCAGTTTCGATGTACAGTCGCTGTTCACCAAGATCCCCATCCAATATTCCTTAAAAATCATCCAGAAAAGCTCGAATACAACGGATTGCCTGAAGACTGGTCGCACCTAGTGGAGCACTGCCTTACAACCACCTACTTCAGCTACAGAGGAGAGCTTTACGAACAGAAGGAAGGAGCAGCAATGGGCTGTCCCCTCTCGCCCGTGGTCGCAAATCTATTTATGGAAGAATTTGAAAATACGGCCATTGATACATACGATCTCAAACCGGCATTATGGTTAAGATGCGTGGACGACACGTTCGTATTATGGCCACACGGCAAGGACACCATAGACGGTTTTCTGGAGCATCTTAATAGCCTCCACCCCAACATACAATTCACAATGGAAATAGAAGAGAATGAAAAGCTCCCTTTTCTAGATGTCATGGTGCAACGAGAAGAAGCCACCAATATGGTGCATTGTTCTGTATATAGAAAACCGACACACACCGATCGATATCTGGATGCATCCTCTCATCACCCACCTGCGATAAAACGAGGAATGATGAACACCCTATTCCTGCGAGCCTACCGCATTTGCGACCCAGAGCTCATCAGAAATGAAAAGAAGTACCTGAACAGCATCCTCCTGGCAAACGGTTACTCCTACAGAGAAATACGTCGAATACAGAACAACAACAACAGCACAAACTCCCAGAAGGACAACGAAAAAGATCTCGGAAAAAGAGACACCACAAGAGACACTGTGGAAACGCCTACAATGGCCAAACCGGCAGGTCAATCATAACACGTAAAAAGAGCACATACGCAGCTTAAAATTAAACCAGCCCGAAAAATCCGCATTAGCGGAACATGTGATTACAACCGGCCATCACATCGACTTTGATAACACCGAACTTCTAGCCACCTGCAAAAATTTCTCATACAGACTGACGCGAGAAGGTTTAGAAATCTTCAAAGAAAAGAATAACATCAACAGAGGTCATGGAAGGCAGCTACACGACACATGGAAAGCCCTGCTTACCAGCACAGCCACTGGCCTAAGATCAGCCAATGAAAAGCAAGGGGCGGAGCGAACAGACCATCCCGCGTCCGACGGCCTGCCACAGCAATCTCTGCAAAACGATGGTCTAGGGAAGAATACCACAGGAAAAGAAAGCCCTAAGGAATCGAACCAGACAGCAAAACACAATATTAATTATCTCCAAAACCAACAAAAAGCGGTGACACCGGTGCAAGATCCCATTGGCAGACAGGCAACCAATCGGGGACAAAGGGGCGGGACCAGCAGAGATTCGCAACCGGTATATAAACGGGAGCAACCGGACAAAGAGCGGACAAGAGCCCAGAAGAAGCTCACGACAAGATGAGCGAAACGTCGGCAATTTCGACCAAGATGACGCGGCCTTCACCGGAAACCAAGATCACACATCAAGACACAGGCCGTGTAGCCTACGCATCCATCTATACCTTGTTTCACGTAAGCTTGCCCAGGATCTCTTAACGGTCACGTGACCTAATCACCTCTCATTGGTTGCTGTTGTGGTAATGACTGTCGTGCGGTAAAAATTAGTTCGTTATTTAACATGGTGATATATCATTATATGTTGGAAGAGAATTGTCAAATTTATATTTTCGTAACTGTTTTAATTAAATATATTACGCAACAGAGTTGATTTATCTGAAATGCATGTTAATTCTTAAACAAAGTAAAGAGGAGGTTCCTTTGCTCTCAAGCACATGGCACGATAGCATGTGATTTAGCGGTAGTGGTGACATTTGTTTATAAGACTTTTATCACTGACCTTGTTTTGAAATGGATTAGTCATGCATCGCCATTCGAAGGTGCGGGAGCTAAATTATTTTATTGATCGTTTATTGCGCATGTATTATATGTATAATGGCAGAGTCTACCGCCAGTTTTTCGCTTAAGTATCGCAAGGATAATTATTTACAAACAGGCGAAAAAAGAATTGTGTTGCATGTGTTTCATGCACTCACAGAGAAGAATCCGTCTTTGTCAGTGAGAGAAGTCGAACAGCTGTGCTCTGAAGTTACAGGTCTGAGTGTTAGATCCGTAGGAACATCGCGACAAGAAATTGAGGAAACAGGAAAACTTACCACTCCAGGCAAAAGCAGGAATAAACAAAAGTGCGTGCTCGGAGAAAATACGTGAAAAGTGTTGTGCGTCTTCATGTGTGTAGTTTTTCTTTAGAAACGAACTCCCTAACATAAGTAACATTTCGTCTGCAGATTTACCAAATTTCAGCAGATTGCTTATACAGCTGGGATTTGTGAATGAAAAAAGAGGCAAGGAACATGTGCTAAAAGACAGAGGTGATATTGCTGTGTGGCGAAGACGCTATTTGACAACCACACTGCACCGAGATACAAATCGCTAAATATACACGAAGAACACACGAAAAGTAAATTATCGTGTGACACGACTTTTAAGACTGAAAGACAAGCATTTTTGAAAGGTATGTGTGCTGGTTTAAAAAATTCCAGTGGAAAAGGCCGAAGGCCTTTCATTATAAACTCTTTCAGTTTCATTGCTCAGCCATTCTGTTTCAATTTGCTCAGTTCATTATAAACTTGTATTTTTGCATGCCTTCATATCCTTATTTGTATGATTTTTGTATGATTTTATTTATCTTCCCGGCAATTATTACGAAATGTGACGGGAAGGCACCGCCTATGGCGTATGACGCGAAAGCATTAGCCAATTAGGGCGAGGGGGAGGGTTGTTGAACGCGGAGTGATACATTTCAGCCGGGCAAGGTTATATGAAACAGAGAATAGTAGACTTACTACTACAACTTGCCTCTTTATCGCCAGTTATTGTAGGCTTACGTTTAATTGATCCAGTCTGTAAGCAACGATTCATGTTGGACGACACGAATAAATTCTCATGATTCACAACTTCAAACTGCCACGACAATCAAACACTATCATCACTGGCTTAAACGCAGCGAGCGTCCGTGTTGTGCTGCGTACGTGTAGCTGGCGCCAGTGACAGCGCTGACTCAGACCTGCGCGCGCAGGCTTGGCTGACTTCAACCGCGCCGCAGATAACCGCTCACGCTTAGTACGGTTCCGTCGCTGCTATTATAACGCTACACTACACGCTCCCAACTATTACGTTGATTGCGCTTCACAAAACAATCGTTGTTTTCTCCAGACAGACAATTCATGCTATTATTATTATTATTATTATTATTATTATTATTATTATTATTATTATTATTATTATTATTATTATTATTATTATTATTATTATTATTATTATTATTATTATTATTATTATTATTATTATTATTATTATTATTATTATTATTATTATTATTATTATTATTATTATTATTATTATTATTATTATTATTATTATTATTATTATTATTATTATTATTATTATTATTATTATTATTATTATTATTATTATTATTATTATTATTATTATTATTATTATTATTATTATTATTATTATTATTATTATTATTATTATTATTATTATTATTATTATTATTATTATTATTATTATTATTATTATTATTATTATTATTATTGTTGTTGTTGTTGTTGTTATTGTTATTATTATTATTATTGTTGTTATTATTATTATTATTATTATTATTATTATTAATGTTATTATTATTATTATTATTATTATTATTATTATTATTATTATTATTATTATTATTATTATTATTATTATTATTATTATTATTATTATTATTATTATTATTATTATTATTATTATTATTATTATTATTATTATTATTATTATTATTATTATTATTATTATTATTATTTCAATGTTATTATGATAGTGTGGAGTTTACATGCATGTATTTAAAACTGTCATTCAGCAGCTGCTACAGCGCGATCCATGTAAACCTGAACCATTTCAGTAGGCCACAATTTCCATTTAAAGTCGTAGAATATGTAAATTTGTTTTAATGATCTCAGTGGCCCTGAGAGAATTGACAGTACGGTGCGCGGTGTCAGCTTCCAGGATCGTTGCTCCCATTTTCTTTCATAGGACTGTGGACAACGAATGGAAATTAATTGTTCTTTCACACTGGCCGTGTGTAGGCTAAATTGTGGAAACGTAGAGTCAGACTGAAAAATTCAATGCCATAGCCGGGATTTGAACCACCGATCTTCTGGTCTCCGTCCAGCCGCTCTAACCATTGAATTACTATTGCCAGCGTGTCAATATGACATTAAATTAATTTCCAATAATAGACCTAATAGTGGTTAACTATAAAGCCCGGGCCTTAAAGTACTTACATGTTGTGAGTTACCATTAAGGTAGTTGTCTCATGTGTTTGAGAACTCCTAAGTGGTTTACCGGGAAAATCAGTTGGCCAATTTAATGTCATATCGGCACGTTGGCCATAGTAGCTCAATGGTTAGAGCGGCTGGACGGAGACCAGAAGATCCCTGGTTCAAATCCCGGCTATGATATTAAATTTTTAAGTCTCACTCTACGTTTACACAATGTAGAAAATGAAGTTTATGGGGATATCTTCAATAAATTTGTGGAGCAGCTGGATGATACCGAATTAAGAGAAGTTTATTTCCAGCAAGACGGAGCAACGTGCCATACATCTGATGGCACCATGCAACTTATAACCAGTTTGTTTGATGATCGAATCATCCTAAAAGGTCTGTGACCCTCCAGATCCGCTGACCTAACTTCACCGGATTTTTTTCTTGTGGGGTCTAAGAAATAGAGTGTACAGGAATAGGCCATGGACAAGTGATGTTCTCAAGGAATCCATTCGAGCCGAAATAAGTAACTCGTAACTTCAGAGAATATGGTGTGTCGAGCGCAAGTATGTATAGATGCTGATGAGGACACTTCCAACATTTTATCTGAGATTTAAATAGTGTAATTAATCTCTCGTTTGTGTATTATATTCTCCCAAAGTTGCACGTCAATCCTATTATTGGTTCAAAGGTTATGGCTTAAGGAAATGGTTCAGGTTTACATGATTTACACTATATTTCACATTTTTAGGGAGCTCCTAAACTAAACCTTTTCGTGAATGTCCAAAATATATACTTAATATCTACTACTGGAATAAAAGCTTTTTATTTCTAATTTCACATCTATTTCTTTGTTTCAGTGCTCAAGATAAGTGTATGCAGGAAAATCCACTACTTCAAGAAGATATTATCTCTGCGCTGTTAATCCTTTTCTGAACAGTCACATAGCTTGACCAACATGGATGGATTATTAGTATTTTTCATAATTTATCTTTCGCTTCTGAGTTTATTATGCTTTGTCGGATCAGCTCTAAACCTTTATATGCTGGTGGTGCTTTGTTTGGATTCAGGGACCCGCCCTCCGCAGGGCATACTGCTGAAAAATCTGTGTATCAGCAACGTTGTTTATCTACTCGGTGGGCCTATACTGATAGCCTTGGTAGCAGTAATTGGTCATGAAATCATGTGTTTCATCACAATCGGCTTTGTTTGCTTCGTGATTGCACTGAATGTGTATTTAGTTGCAGCACTCAAACTACAGAGATACATCAGTCGGAGAAAATTTAGAAATGTTTCTGTTTTTGACGAGAAAGAACGCAAATATTCCCTATTGATGGCGTTTGGAATATGGGTGCTTGCTGCAGTCCTGGCTGTAATAGAGTATAGCATTCTTCGCCCTGATGCTGAAAGCTGCGTGGACGATTTGTTGACGGGAGTTCCTCTGTATCGCCTCTTGATGTATGTAGTTCTACCCATCGCTATAGTTGAAGTGCTTGAAATTGCGATTAATCGACTTCCAGCACCAACCAATGAAGCTATAGTTCGTGAGATGGAAATTCAGAGAATGCAGTTCAAGCTAGTTCTGTTATGTTTCTTGACGTACTCACCAGCGATTGTGGTCGCATATATAATTGCCGCCCATATGGATCAGGAATACCGCTTGCTGATATTACCATTTGGAAGTATGCTCACCACATTAAATGCATTCTTCCAACCCATCGTGATGTGCATCGTCAGTAAGAAACTAAGGAAGCTCTTAAAGGACTACTGCTGCTGTCGATGTTGTTGGAAACCAGATACTTCACACCAGTTTAACACAGAAGTGAACAGAGTGATAATGCAGAGAACAGAACAGTGTTAGGAGCAACTCTTTACTACTGCTTTTGCTAGTGGTGTTTTCAGGACAGGCAATACTGCTAGTTTTTAACTAAAATCTTTCCTAACATAGAAGCGCTCAAATTGCAGAAGTTTTATAAAAGTCAAAACGCTTATATATAGTCTTTCTAGTCTCAGTGTTCTGATCTAGAACCTTAGAATTTGACCTGGGTGCATGAGCATTTATGTTTACAGTTTCTTGTCAATAGTTTTACTAACTCATAACACTGACAATATAATAGAAGATACTATAAGTATATCCTACATAAACCTGATCCTAGTGTAGGATCCTTGTGTATCCTACACAAAATTTAATAGGGAACACATATTCTAAAATCCTGTGGAGACTGAAAACACATTTTTTGACATATCTGGCAAGAAGAGGCAAATAGTTAATATATGTTTATATAGTATATAATATATATAGTATAGCATATAACATATATAGAAGTTTTGTAATTTGATTCAACGTTTTCCAAGGAATATGTTTCAGTTTTCTGCCGTCAGAGGTACCTTCTATTTAATCTTAGAAACAGGAAAAGTTCTTGAAATTTCTGTAAAAATCCTATAGAATTCTTGTTATTCTGCTTGAAATTGGCACAACTACAAACCCATACAAAATAAACAAAAATATTTCAGAGCAGACGTAGTTAATGCTTTACTCGGAACATATACGTTGTGTACTCCTGAACCGAGCTGTATCATTTCACACAGAATGTTTTGTTTTTCTGTTTCTTCACAACGGATCTCTAAATTTGTTTCTGAATACTCTGAGAAACTTTTAAAGATGGTTTTCTATGTTGTATATAGCCAAGTAGTTGTTGCTTAATGTGCAAACATTTCCGGACAAAGTTGTTCGTTAATAATACAAGAATTAATCTTAATGTATGCGATAATAAGTTTTTGACACAAAAACTATTGTGTGAATGCGCCGTATAAAACTGTTATATACTAACTTACCATTCTTTTTTTTTCAGCATACTCATTCTACCAAGTTCTTAATACTGTTTTATTGTCGTGTTATGTTTATGCTTCTATGTAACTTGAATTGTGTATAAAGAAACCCTATTTATCAATGTATAGCAGATAGAATAATATTAATGTAAATAATTTGTAAAACAATATGAAAATAAGTGATGATAAAGAAAGTGATGAAAAGTTATAAATCTGGAGGTTCTTTATTTACTATACGTATTTAATTGCATACTCTAATACTTAACTAGTTAGATTAGAATTTTCTTAAGTAATATGTTTCTCTTAGACTATAAGATTTAAAAATTAATAATTAACAATTTTATACATACTACAGGTTTACCTTAAGAATTTCCTATATAGTGATAATAGCATTTGAAGCCATGACTTCCATAAGTGCAGTCAGCTAAGTTTCGAGAAAATCAACAAAAACTTCATCACTTTTGAAAATGATTCGCCAATATTATGATTTTTGTAACACATGAAAATTGGCTCATTATATATGTTTTACTGTTCAGTCATTTTAGTTACCATTGGTACTTTGTTATATTAGTTATACTGAATTTTTTGGACTTGTGCAGTTATGAAACTCATCTGGGTGTACAAATGCATTGAAAGGACTGATTGTACAAATGCATAGAGGAATTACGTCTAAAGATGTAAGGAATGGTGAAAATATTTTATAGTACTTATATGTGTGATGAACCGCGATTTATTTGTAGCATAATAACAAAAACAGACATTACTTTCGTTCAGTTATCCTAATCTGAATCCCACATCTCACTTCCTGATTCTTCCCCATTAGATATCTGTTCTTTGCCTTATTTATCACACAGAGTTTGAAAATACTACTGTTTTTCTGGAAGAACTGAAGCAAGATACTTTGAAGTGACCTTGGCTTTCGCAGCTTTCAGAGGAATTTCTTTATCGTAAGCTTTCTTCAGTATTGTTTCAGCAAACGTTCTGTTTCCTTTGATTAGAAATCTCTCTCATTAAACCACTAGAATTCTTGCTAGCAGTAACAAAGTTTGATCTATATTCAATAATCTTATATGTAGTCACTTTACACTTCTCCCTATTTTTGGCCACTGGCATAGGTTCCTTCACCTTGCTGAAAGCCATTTTATAGTCTTTGATCATAGACTGTTGAACATCACATACATTAATGTTCTTGGATGAGTCCTTTATTATGACTATGCGCACGATGCCTGTCTGAGTTGCAGAACAACACAAATCCCTGGCTTGTGTGGCAATGAAACTCACTTAGTTGCAAATGGAAGTACCTGAAACTTGAGTTGTTTTAATCTCCTACAATAGAGCTCAGTGAGACGATTAGAACGATATATATAACTCATATAGTGCCAAAAACTAGGCTTGTGCATTTATGAAAGTCATGTCTTCAATTACTAAGGTTATAGTTGTAATCAATATTTAAATTAAAGCCTTTTTAACATTAAATTAAATACTTAATTTTAAGCCAATCTCATTAATGTATTCTGAAAGTAACAATGAATGAGAAAACTGATGGACGATAATGCATATATAGTAAGTAGTAACTGCTCTCTACTTCCCTGTGACCAGATGCTAGCAAGTGAGATCAAATGAACTGCAAAGAATGATAAGCAGTGCTGCCTATATTTCAACGCAGACCTTTTAAGAAAAATTTAGTAACAGTAATACAGTCAGTAGAATATGTCACTGCTCCACATATGGAAATGTATTTCAGAATGGGGATGCATATCAGCCTGGAAAATGAAATCTCAAATAGCATATTAAAACAAAGTTGTGACAACTATGTTATGTTAATGCCAGTGTATTTTTTTAGCAGTAAACAACAAATTAACGCAGTATTACATAGTTTCTTCAATTTGTTTTAATATTTATATTAATATACAATCCAAAAATTTAGGCATAACCATAAAAAGTATTATCTTCTAAAATGCAGGAGGTACGTATGGTTTCATATCAGTGTTTTATGTCATATATGAGTAGAGGTGACGAAATAGACAGTTAACAGCCATAACATGGGCAAGCAAAGAAGCATCACAGTAAGTTCAATTAATATGGCCACTATCAGTAATAACAAGCATTAGAATAGAACAGCAATTCATTAATTTATCACTTAGAGTCTGCATGTTTACCTGACAGAGCACAGAGAAAATCAATTATGACATATCAAGTATTAAATTAACTAAAATCCACGCTTCTGAAGTATAAACTAGAATAACTATTTATTTAAATGTGTTGTTCCGTCCTGGTGTAAGTTGTGGCCGTCAAATTAAAGCTTATAACCTAAATGGATTGTATTGCAGAAGAATCGGCGAGTTGTTAGGAGAAGAAAACGTTTGATGCTTATATTGACGTATTTAAATTCCCAAAGCTAGTATACCTTCATACATATCATGTGCTAAACACTTTGCATACATCACGTATGAAGAACGTTGACTAAGTCTATTATTAGTTTCAACACTAAAACATATTACAATATAACTAATTGCCGCTGCCATTAACATGCTTCATGTTTCTTCACACAACGATTCTCTATTGTCTGTTTAAGAAGGGTCAACCAACTCCTTTAAACACAACTTGACCAACTGTCACTGAACATGTGTACTTTACTATAACAACGAAAATAATCTTAACATAAAATCCCATTATTAATTTTTTAAGTAATTTTTCTCTTGTGTACGTTTCCAACTTGTACATTAGTTTGCACTGTTTTTAAATTTGTATTATTAAGCGGGCTATCTTAACAGTCATTTTCTATGTATGTATTAGGAAACTGATAGGTGTTTACTTACTTGGTATTTAAAACAATAAAATCACCTCATTAATCAATAAAGAGATCAGCCAATGCTTAAGGAAGTCTTGCATTTAGAAACTTCTTGAGGTACGAGGTCAACAATCATTTATTGGCTCGGAATGAAAAATACTATTTGCAAATACAAGTTTAATATTACATTAATAAACATAATTAATAAATAACCTCCAATAACAGAAAGGAAACTTCGATAGAAACGAAACATAATAAAAGATCGCGTTATAAAATAATATCCCAATATGTGCTAATCTGCAAAAAGGCACAACATTATAAAACAGTTATAAGTATTAGAAATTAACATAATTTACACAAATAAGCATATATTATATTTATAATAAAAAATACGGCTGTTCTAAACAACGCAGCAGAACAGACAAATACAAAGTACCAAGTTATATTCATGAGGGGGGGGGAGGCTCATATAGCACAAGCACACATTCTTGAAATGGGTTATATAGCTTCAAATTACTTCATGATAAACGTAACGATACTTACAAATTTGGAGTTCAAAATGACAAGCATTTTAGCACCTACCTTCTGTTATTACTGGTCTTGGTCCTATTTCTGAAAATCTTCCGCCTAGGTGTATTGAGTTGTACCTTTCACTGAGAAAGCTGCATTAAATAGAAAATATTCAACTATTTGATAGTTATCATATGAACTGTGGAACCTCTATTAAATAACTAAGGCTATTGGTTTTCCAACAACTAAACCGGAGCCCGAAAGTTAAATTTCTAACTGTATCTCTCACATCTAAATTTTTTATTGAAATTATATAATTAACCTATTAGTATAATTACAATATTAATTATACATCTTGCACTTTCATATATGAGTGAATGAAAAGGTTACACTCTGAACTTCTTACTGGCGAAGTTAGTTATAGTCTGCCTTACAATTTTTGTGTAAATATACAGTATTGATCTATCTGTAGAGTACTTGACTACTAAGAATTAAAAATCACACAAAGAAGACTCTTTAACGATTTGAAACTAAATTCTATATATTATTTTAAAAATATCTTCTAGCCTTAGGTTACATGTCCTTCTGCGCAATTAATATTACTAGTAGCTCAACTTAACAACATCCATCATTTTATGTTTATAATTCGGGATTAGCTATTTATCAGAAGCCTTATACTTCCTCTAAAGTTAGGTTAGATTTTGTTTTATCGGGAATACTACTTACTTTTTTGTCAGAGTCTAATGAAATTCTGAAATGTTGTATCATATGACCTAGTATATTTATTCTTACAAAAGATATCCTTCTATTTCGCCTTAATGAAGATAGAGAATTTTATTGTAGAATTTTTCTTATTTGTTTCCTTATAGGGAAATACACTAGGCTTTGGAGATGATATTTAGGAGCTGGTTGCTCTCGCCCCGACTTTTCGGGCTAATGCTAACACCGGTATTGTTGATGTAAGGGAAGCAAATACAGCCAATACAGCCACAAAAGGTAAACTATTTAGGTAAGTAAATACCTACTACAAAAAATCCTCTTTTATTTGTTTCAGTAGTAACATTTTAAAAGTGTCAAGGTGTTGAATGAATTCAATCTGATAACAAGCTAAATCTAGGAAATTGCGAATTCTACAAAAGTTAATTAATAACATTTTTTTGTCTTAAGAAAGCACATTAATTTGTTAATTGCACCTTTTATCTATCTACTGGTTTGCCAGTTACACAAATTCATTCCAAATATATAGTGTTCACAGGCTATTTCCAGAAATTTCAAGGTGTACATTTTATTTTTCACACAAATTTCTTAATGTTATCGTATTGTAATAAAAATGTTCATATTTTGAGAAATCGAGGATTTCAAAGGAAGTTATATAGAATGGTAGTGGCAAATCTTGGTCAATTTATACGTCTCAGCTTGTTTTGGGATTTTGCTTTTTTACGTACACGTGCATTTTTTATTAAAAAAAAACAATTCGCAGTGCATTTGCTGGAATCATTGCGGGGAATGGAATACCTTCTAAACTAGTAGGTGCAATCCTTGGTATAGAAAGTGGTGTTAAAATACATAATAAGATGAGTAAGTAAATAAACGTAAGTTTTTGTGAAGTGTAATTATTAATACAGGTGAACACTCTTTAAATTCATCATTTACAATTCAGACAAACTTATTCTTTGTTTAAGAAGATGTATGCAGATTGTGCAGAGTGAAGCAAATAAAATGGATGGCGCACAGGGTTCCACCTTGTCGCTACAGTTTGAAGCAATAGTGGTTAGCGCAGGGTAAAGTAATGAGGTTTCTCTCAGGGTATGCGTGGGTATGTATGAGGAAGGAGGGTTCTAATGACACTGGAATTCCCGTTTCAAACTGGTTTAATAAGTGCTTCTTTTTATCATTACATCAAACTCGAAGTTGCCAACCAAGGGTTACCAATATATCACTGTTCAGAGTGACTGAAGGTGGAATGCTTATTACTCGATAGTACTTAATTCGTTACGTATAAACCGACAAATCTTCCCTCCGGTTCTAATCTGCCTTCGACCAAGACAGAAAACGCCTTACTCGTATGTCCTCACACTGTACACAGCTGTGTAACTTTCACTTTCTCGAAGCCCTTTATTTAATCAAATATCCTTTGTGACTATTTTGCCCATTGTGATTATTGGTCTCAGTCATGACATTATTAAAAGTCCGAAGAAAACCCTCTTCAATCAAAGTCAAGTGCTATTTCTTAGAATTCTATTTCACCCGTGTCTTTTGTTACCCTATTCAACCCAATTGCTATTCGACTCAACTGCACCTGCACGCGTCCCACACAAATATGCATTCCTTTGAAATCAATTACCATTCTTTATACATTGCATTCCTTAATTTCGGTATCAAAAGGACGCCGAAAATAAACAGTGTAACACTAGGGAAAGTGCAAATTGTTTCTAAGTTACGATAATTTATGAAGTTACATGTCCAAATTAGAGATTTCTTAAGGCTAAATTTGAAAGAAATACTTTATGGAAAAGTCATTGATTCAGTGGATCTTTTTATATAGATTTTTATATACTCTCAGTGCTCTTAAAGCACAGTATATTCTTTTAATCAAGATCCTACATATCTATGACATTGGCCTCTTTATTGGACATAGTTGGTGATGCAGTATTTCGAAAGTTTTCTAATCCGTTTTTTTAATATTAGGATTTTCCAACATTTTCTTGCCTTTTCGTGCTCATTTTTATGCAATTCATGACCCGGGAATCTCCCATGTTGAACATTTTCATGAAGATTCCCAAGAAATCTTGAGCACTCCAAATTAACACTTTATGGTATTTATCGTTATTTACATTTTCTAAAAGCACCTATAAATTTTGTTGCATTACCAATGTTTAAGAGATTGATTATTATAATTATTAATTTAATTTGAAATAAAATTATATTTTGAATTGCTAATGATAATTATATAATTTTCTAAATCAATAATTCGACATTTAAGTACTTAACGTATTGTAATACCTTATAACAAATTACAATATCGTTACCATAACCTTATACTCTGTAACCAGGTATAAGGTTGACAACAAAAGGTATAAATGCACTAGGTTTTGATGGTCTTTCACTGCTGCACTCTGCTACGTAACGTGTGAATGAACTTGAACGTATGAGCAAATACCACAACGAATTAAAAGACGAGCTGGAACAGGACTGCATATTCTTAATCTTACTTCATGTGCGTTTCTCATACAGTGCCTCGTTAGAGTTCGCCTGATACTTGCCAACCGATGCTGTACTCGAGCTGATTATCATTGATGGTATACCAATAGGTCTATTTGCGGAGTTAAGGCACCAACTCGTGAGGAGGACGTGTGCTGTTAAAAATCTGTCGGGATAGGTGTCTCTGATTGTGGTTTCTTTCAGAAATTTCGTGTCTTATTAAATGGTACATGCAGACAGTAAATAATACGCTCTCTTCCCAAATGTCCTCCTAATCATCATATCAATTTCCTGTATTATCAGTTTCACCACATGTCACATAACAAAATAAACGTCTGAACGATCATTTGGTGATCATGTTGCCCTTTAAGATAAGGCTCTCCTCGTATCATTGTTACTAATGAAATATTCACCTTAATAGGCAACATAGGAGAAGTGCAATTACAAATATTTACTTGAGCAATGTCACTAACTTTTATATAATACATTTTGTATGTATATTTTTTCTTACAATCTGCTTACTTGGTAGAGGAAGTATATATTGTATTTTCTTTAAAAGTACGATAAGGTGAAACTCAGCTTTTATACCCTGAGTTCTTATAATTTGAGTTTTATAATAAAGTCTATGAGTATTACCTGCAATAGTCTAACACAGATGAATTAAACATTCACTTTTTAAACAAATAAACTAAAAGTTAAAAAATAAACTTTGTTTCTTTTTCTGTACTTTGATAGAGATTATCTATTTTTCAATGTCTGTAAAAGATTAAATAAGTTTTGATAAAGGTAGATGTTTATATACCGAAAAGGTTTTCTCTGAATTGTGGAATTCGTTTTATATTTTGTGCATTTCATATTGCTGACTACCATAAATAGATATATAAGCGAATTTCGCATAGTGTGTGACATACGCTGGTTTCATTACAAACACTAGAGTAGCTACAAAATACGAATGAACATGGGTTGAGCCAATACGGTTATCCCACTGTCTTGTTGTTGCCAGTTCCACGGCAAGCTGGCGACAGAGATGGAAGAGCTTTGTCTCAACTTTAGCAAGTATCTTACAGATGCTGAGATGTACAGTGATACAATGCTGTCAGAGAAGTTATCTTAATATTTCAACATGTGTGTGAGAACATATAGGTACAATGATTATCGCACAATCTGCACCTTCAAACCTTGAACTGGAGAACAGTTCGCTTACATAGCTATTGTTCATATGCACACAAAACAAAATGATTCATATTAGATGCGTTCTACGAAATAAGGGGTTTGTTACAGTGAAACAAAATAGTGATATTTCAACGATCTGCGAATATAGCTTCTATTTTAATGATGCCATATTTGTATGCTGCCTGTAATGGACTTTAAACCAATTCTTGTTTCATTTAAATAACTAATAAATACGGATGATATGAATGTGCATTTATGAAGCATTTTTACAGCATGAACCTCATGTGCCAATGTTACGCATTGTGAGCAGAAATTTTAGTCTTGCAGCAACAATATCGCTTCTTTCAAGCAGAAATTTGCGACATCATTGGTTCTCCTATATTTGAACCCAAGAGATTTCAGAATGTTATACATAGAAAATAGAGAATGCGTGTATTCCATGTTCCCCCTCATTAAATTGGTCAGTCTTTTGGCATTTTAATGTTCACCCTTGTCATAAAATGATAAATTACTGTAAGTGAAACACGCTTTAGAAAATTGTCTAAGTTGGTAGCACGATTTTTAGCTGCCTGATGTTTCCTGGAGATCTGAATATGAAAACTTCTCCTAATTTGGTAAACTGCCTTCTTTAACAATGTTCGTCACAGAATGAACACTCATGTGACAAGCTTGTAACATTAATTCTCTTCTCTGAGCGAAATCTGTACTTCGAAAATGCCTTTGACATCTGTTTGAAAAGGGATTACATATTAACAAGAATATTTGGAGTCTATTTATGTAAAATCTTATGAGTTGTTTCGCAGTTACTACTAGGCGCACCAGTACTAGGCTTGCTAAGCGGTATATTTACTAACTTTGAAAAGCACGTGTGCGCTCTTAAAAGATCACCACTGTACGGAATGCAGGGTACAAATTGCAGCTGCAGTATAGCACGTGTGTGCTTTTCTTCACTGACAGTTAATAATTCTTTTCTTTCTAGTCAGACGCCTTATCTTTTCATACCTCCGAAACCAGATGTGCTACAAACGTGGGGTTTGGACAGTAATCCTCAGAAAAAAAATAGCTCTGTAACATGGGAGAAACAAAATAACTCTTTAATTGGTATCTTTAGAGCGCGCAAAGAAATTATCTGTGTGCATCGCCAAAGCCAGTCAGTATAAATGCTTAACTGTACAACGTTGCATGCACCGCATTGTTTGGTAGCCATAGAACAGCCACGCCTAGCACCGCCGTATGTTCATTCCTATTTTGCAGCTACCTTAAAAACATGTAGCAGCACCTATTTATTGACAGGCATCCCAAAGTAAGTGCTAAGTGTTATTCAGTTGAGAGACAGCTTTGTTTGTGAGTGGCTGTGCCTGTTGTTGTTTGAGTGTTTTGAAGACCGCCACGGAATTAAGTTTCCTAACTACTGGAGTAAAATTAAGTAGAACAGCATGAGAGATTTTCTTTCTTTTTTATTTAAATCGTTAAATTGAAATATATTTAAATGAAACAAGCAAAATGTAGGATATTCTTTTCTTTTAAGTATTTTTCAGACGGTCTCGGGCAATGTACTGGCGTTCGGTTTCTGATAGACAAAACCTGGTCCATTTTGAAAAATTAACAAAATAAGTGAAATAAAAAATAAAATATATGAACCTTCTGTGAACTTACAGAAAATTTGAGGAACAATCAGACGTCTCTCTCAGTAGAGTCTCTCCTTGGTTCCAGATACAAATGGGTAAAACGAGAGTAAATTAGGAACAGGGAAACATGTATTAATACTAAATAAAGCAAGAAGCATATTATATACAAAATCCCACTGCTCCCTAGAAATGAAAGTGCAAAATTCGACGCTCGAAAGAGGCGTCGAGAACGGAATGAAATACTATTGACTTCAACTCCGATAAAAGTCCAACTTATGAAAAATTGAACGCCTTAGCCAATTTAGAACATCCATTTATTTTGATTCCTCTCCCTTCATCTCCTGCATATCTCTCTCTCTCTCTCTCTCTCTCTCTCTCTCTCTCTCTCTCTCTCTCTCTCTCTCTCTCTCTCTCTCTCTCTTGGTTGAAATTTCGGTCAACTTTCTGTTGAGTTCTCCAAGAACGATTACACTTGGTTTTTACCTTCTGGTCTGGTTTATATGTGAACATTATTTCTTGTTCCATTTTTCATTCAAATTGTGCAATTTCTTTTACAATATCTCCGTTCTCCATTCTCTCACTTTCTTATAGTTTGCTAGATCATGTTCTGGGCTATCGCTTGCTTCACTCACAAGGCGCTCTCTCACTTTATTTCGTCACAGTTCCTTTCTTAATATCGGTTTATTCTGTACAAAACAAAGCCCTCTCTATCTTGTTTGTTGCACATATTTTACATATCTTTAACTGCCCAATTCTCTTTTCATTCTGTTATGGAGCTTCAAAGATTTCTTACTTTCTGTTCTATCTTTATATCATTCTCTCTCTTCTACGTTTCAAAATTCTCTCTCATTTACTCGCTCTAGTCTCCTTACATCTTCAAATACTGCCCTGTTTAAGGGTTATCGTATTATATTACACCACTCAACTACATTGACATCTCTTTCACAGATTTAGTAAACTTTTATTGCATCCTTTTCCTATTATGCATCAATAGCAACATTTCACACGTCATTCTATTATTGAAACTTTTCTGCCAACTCTTCTCATTTGTATTATTGTTGCCTCTTTTGAAGCTCATTTTGCACATAGATACACCTTGGTGTTAAATGTTAATATTAAATTATATGTTAAATATAAATTATTGCAATGAATTAATTCGTTCAATAAACAATTACATATTTGTTTGCATATTAATTGTACATTTCATCGCATGATATCATTTTGGATTTGAAACCGTAGCTTCCGTCTTCGACCCTACAAATCGGAGGCACCAACGTCTACATCTGTTCTAGTATGGATGATTCGAGTTGTTCCTATTGTAACATTGGAGAAACATAAAGAATTAAGACTGCTGGTGCACAGGGAACGCCCTTTGATTGTTATTCTTTCTAATTGGTTTCAGCAAAAGAGAAACGACAAAGGAAGCAGAGTTGATATCTCCAAGCAATATATACGTAACATCAAGATGGAGAGATCAACGTGTTCAGGTAGAAGATTCGCTTGACCACTGAACACATTCTACAACCTCTAAGGAACTTTGGGTGAGAGAATTCTGAAGTATGGCAGCAGTACACTGGATTTCGATTGCTTTTGTTTTGGTCCTAATAATACTCTGCTTCATTGGAATAGGTTTGAATGCTGCATTATTAATAGTGTTCACAAAACATTCTGAGACACGCACTCCGGAAAATATATTGTTGATAAATCTGTGTATAACCGATCTTGCATATCTATTGAGTATCCTCATAATTATACAAATGTTGTTTGTTCGTATAGAGGAGTGTTCCGCGTTTGTGTTAAGTCGCGGTTTTACAACAGCACTCAACGCTTACTCAGTGTCTGCAATCGGTGTACGGAGATATATTGGCCTTTCTACATACAGAATTAGACTACCTACAGATAAAACAGATTACGTTTACTCTCTACTGATAGTGGCAGGAGTGTGGACAACTGCAGTTATTGTGGCAGCAGTGGAATTAATTCCCATAAGACAAAGCAAAAGTGTTAACTGCGACAGTTATTTCCAAATGGGTCCCTGTATGTACCGCCTGTTCATGTATGGTGTTATACCCTCTACAATAATATCAGTGTTTTACGTCGCAGCTGCCTATAGAGTGAATCGAAGTGCAGTTCAATTACCGGGCGCAGAAAGTGAAGTACTTGAAGCACTTCGAGAACAGCGCAAGAAAAGTGCGCGAATAATGTTCGCTCTAGCTGTAGTGTTCGTAGTGACATATATTCCTTTAGCTGGGTTTACATATTTTATTAGTATGAACGACAACAACTTTTCCTATTGGTACATACCAATATTTATAGCGACAAATATAATGTTCACATTGAATCCCATATTTAACCCAATAGCTTTATGCATAGCTAATAGACAACTAAGAGAATTGTATCACAAGTATTCTTGTTGCTGCTGCAAATCGCCACCCAATTAATCCACGTGTGGTGAAAAACGCAGCAGAAGTGCAACTGTTAAAGTTCAGCAATATAAGGGCACTACGTGTATTGATAATAACATAGATATAACACAAGATTCAATAATCCCTTATAATTTTGTATTCTGCGCAAACAAACATTACGGAGCACAGGTTCATTGGAAATTAACGCTGGAAGAGAGCATTATCATACCTATGCATTTAAAAAGCACTAAATCATTAAAATGATCAGAAGTCCCATTTTTAAGTTTTCATGTAGTCTGATAATTTGGAATTTGGTCTTTAATTTCATGTATATTTGTGCTTGTAAGCTCAATAGTTGTGTATAAATATATTTTGAAGTTGTCACTGCATATCCAGTTTGTCTTATTACATATTTCCTTATAAGTACAACTGGATTAAGAGAATGGTGGGAAAGCAAGGAAATGTAGACAGGTATAAACATTTAATAAACTAATAATAATATAACAATGTACTCCATTATCATCCAAGCCAATTTATTGGAATTGTGTGCTTTACCTGATCTACATATTTTGGGCTTAAGATTTTGTCTATATTTTGTGTATCTGTGTCTGATTCATACAACAGAAATCCTGAATAAATAGAATCTCAGGCGCAATACCCATAAAAAGCAATATACACATTTCATTTGTCATGTTAGGGCCATTTTCGAAAAGATGAAAATGTTTAAATAGTAGTTTCCGTTGTGGCACTTTGTTGTTGAAAATATTGTATCCTTAGAAGATGTTGAATATAAACACCAAGTTTGGAATTAAATCAACTTTTCAGTTTTGTTATACTGTTCACAGACGTATGCAGACGCGCGGCCATCCTTCCGACACACACACACACACACACACACACACACACACACACACACACACACACACACACACACACACACACACACACACACACACACACACACACACACACATACACGCAGTTTTGTCTTTTTTATTTATGTTTTTTATTTTGTTACTTAGGGAGTCTCTAAATATATACCTTGTGAAATGTAAGTATCAAATATTTGAGTGGAATTTTATACCATTACTTATTCTACTTATTCTAAACATATGGTAATTAAAACAAGAACATCAAAGTTACTAGTAGTGTTTAGCCCTGAGCATACTACATCGATATCTTCGAAGGTGGGTACTTATGATACTGGAAATAAAATAATAATAATTAGGAGAGGAATTTAATAATGAGATGGTCGAGGCCTAAGTAATATGGCTTACCAATTTCCTTTAAAAGTATGATGTAGGTGTCAGTCTTTCAGTAAGGCTGTTCTTTTTTTCTTATAGGTAACTGCGGTATCTATGACAGCTATCACTTCCACTGACATGGTAAATTATGGGTGCACAGCTTAATAGCTCTTCCAATTTTACTTTCCGAACTTTTTATAGAATAAATACATTTTAAGTCAGCCCTTACTCAGGAACCTTGCAAGATCATCTTCTAAGTTTGAGACACGACGATCTTCATAAATTTGGAGAGTCATAATGAACTTTTATAATGACTTGTACCGTTATACTGCGTTGTAAAATGTTGGCTATAAAAATTAGGGAACTGCCGTATATTTAATATGTCAGTATAATATATATTTATACCTTGATCCTTACAGAACGAAGTTTGTACATGGTAGAAATGACATTTCTTTTAAATAACATATTTACAGTTTCATACACATTAAACACTTATTTATGTATTGTCCTTTTTGTTATAAAGGTCTGTTTTCACAATAAGGCTACGAGTTTTCCTGAAAACCACCCATCGCTAGTTATTATTGCACTTAATGTCATCTTACATCAAGCCAAAATGTACTCACAATCCTTTGCCAAAACTACTACCCCTTCACAATTAACATAACTTTACAGAATATTCTTACTTAATTATTTATTTATTTTATTTGTTTATTTATTTTTTACAAATTCTTATTTACTCAGTTGATCCTTAATTTCTGAATATGTATGAATGGTGTTTTTCCCTGAATAGGATTTCATCTAGACAATAGTTATAAATAGTTTCAATTGTATATCAAATAACTTCCTCATATGCAGGTAAGAGCAAACTAAGAATTTTATAGTTCTGCCATTTTTGGTAATAACCTCAGTCCACGGGTCATGTAACATAATTCCCATTTATATAAATTTCCTTCCAGTAGAACGCCAGAACACTTCTTATTGCTAAAAATTCAAGATATACTTACATTTTAATTTCCACGTAATATCTTAAAATGATGTTTCTTTTTCCTTCAAAATAATCAATACAATTTAAAAATATCAATTTAAAATTTAACTTATGAAAGCTTCGATGCAAATAGCACCTTAAATAGGTAATTACTTGTCCGTTTACATGTTGTAGGTTTGAAAGATGGTATGCAAGCTTAAATATCAAGTTTTGTATTTGGCGAACATATCGTCGTAATGTTATAGTGCGGGTACATACATACATACATACACACACACACACACACACACACAAGCACACACACATATATACTCATTTTTATAAATTGCCTATTTTATTCAAAGGGCGTCAAAACCCGCATTTCTGTTGATATGAAACGTCTGTGTGGAATAAAATAAAAAACTAAGTAAAATAAAATAAAAAACTGAAATAAATTCAGCCACACTAAATTGTTAATACAGGATATGAGGTAAATTGTTCAAACTATGCCAAAAATTAGATGGTGTAAGAGCAAAGAAAGCAGAAGTTATCGCTTCTAAGTAACGTTGATGTTATGAAGTTAGATGTACCGAATATCAAGTTTTTCTCCTTTGAAGCAAATAGTATGACCGGAATAGGACAAAGATTCAAGTCATAGTTTTGCATGCAACCCTTCACAAACCTCTAAATAAGTTATTTAGCAGCCAGAGTTGCTGTACGCACAAAATAATATTCTTTTGTGCATACAAGGGACCTACGATGTCTGTAACAGTGATTTATTCTTCTGGCATTCTCGGAGATGGCATAGTTGAATGTTTTCTAATCACCTCTCCATTATTACATGCTTCCAACATTTATTTGTCCATCCGCTGAAGATTACCACGCAGCTCCTGCCTCGGGAGTTGAACAACTTCGAAGACGCTTGCTCCTCTTCCTCAGAGTGTCTCTAAAACTACAGGCTGTGGCTAAGGAAGGGGTAGCAGGAATCAGGATAGCGTCCAGAAACGCGTCCAGATAGTCCAGTGTCCGCGAGTGAAATTACAGGCTCTCAAGGAACACACTGCCTGTCGCTCGACACTGGCTGACAAGTCCAGAACGAGAGGCATTTTGAACGCCCAGATAAAGTTCTCAAAATTATAACGAAGGCCGCACCATTATATATATAATATATGGTGCGGTATTTAACGTTCCTAGACACGAACTACTGCTCACAGTTCAACTCTAGGCCATGTGACTCTGCACATAGCTATATGGAAAACCACTGTGATAGTAACAATCTTTGGGGTTCTCATGAAAAAGTGTCTAACCTTCTTATTCGTGTTTCATACACAAAATAATGAAGTTTCAGCATGTTAAAGGGACAAAGAAAGAATGATTCAAAAGACACAAATAAATTTTATTACTTATAATATAAATTATGTACTTGAAAGTGACGTATAAAGTGTAAAAGAATTGCTAGTAAGTAGAAAACGTCCGTTGATTGTTGTTCTTTCTATTTTTTCACCAAAGGAGGACTGATTAAGCAAACACTGTTGATATGGGAAAGAAATATGTAACATACCCAAGGATTTTGCAGAGTCTTATGCAAAAGAAACACTGAGCGTAGAGGCTATTTGGGGATTTTGTTTAGTTCCGCACTGAGCTCAATATAATCACCGCTAAGGAACTTCAGGTGAAAAACTTCATAAGTATGGCTTCATATATAGAATGGATTATTTTTGCTTATGTTATGCTTTTGATAACACTCAGCTGCATTGGAACAGTTTTGAATGTTGTATTATTGATAGTGATCGCCAGACATCTAGAGACACGTACTCCGGAGAATATATTGTTGATAAATCTCTGCATCAGCGATCTTGCATACCTGCTGATTTATCTTATAAGTATGCAAACTTGGACTGTTGCTATTAACTGGGTATGCTACATCTTTGCAGTAAGTCGTGGTGTCGCAACAGCATTTAACGCTTATTCAGTGGCTGCAATCAGCGTACGGAGATATGTTGGTCTGGTTACATACAAAATTAGACTACCGACAGATAAAACAGATTACGTTTACTCTCTGCTGATAGTAGCAGGGGTCTGGACAACTGCAATTGTTTTGTCAGCAGTGGAAATATTCCCCATTAACCATGCCCAAAGTGATAACTGCACCGGTTATTACCAAATGGGTCCTTGTATTTACCGCCTGTTCATGTATGGTGTTATACCCTCTACAATATTATCGGTGTTTTACGTCGCAGCTGCCTGTCGAGTGAATCAAAGTGTACTTCAATTACCAGGAGTAGAAAGTGAAGCACTGGAAACTCTTCGAGAACAACGCAAGAAAAGTGCCCGAATACTGTTCGCCTTGGCTGTAGTGTTTGTAATGACATATATTCCTATACGTGCATTCACATATTTCATTAGTATGAATAAGAGTAACACTTCGCATTGGTATATACCAGTATTTATAACAGCAAGTGTATTGTCCACATTAAATCCCATATTCAATCCAATTGCTTTATGTATAGCCAGTAGACAGCTAAGAAAACTTTATTACAAACACGGTTGTTGCTGTTGTAGAAATCCAGCCGCTTATTCCACGAGTACTGTAACCGACAACAGAAATGCTACTAAAATGGATGTTTAGCTGTTGGTAAGTAGTAGTTTTATCAGAAATCTGGCGGAAAACTGTGGGATATATCAATGGATTAATAATACATCATAATCTTGTTTTGAGCAACACTTGGTTTGAAGCAAAGAAACGGATGTCACATTTGCAGTCAAATTAATGCTGTGAGGTAATAATAGTTCTGTACTTTATATTACATTAGATGTTTAGAAATATCAATGCATGACTTTCTTTTCATTTCCCGAAATATTATAAACGCAAATTTCCCCTTTAATTTCATATATAGTGCTTATAGGCTCAGTACATATGCTTAAATATATGTTTTATGAATTAGCTCTCAGCAGAAAGCATTTTTTGGGACCACAAATAAGAGAACTTGTAAGGGATGCTGCATTTGACCAACTTTTGGACGGGAAACTTGAGTGTTTTTCATGGATTTTTAGGCAACAAAAGAGATGACAACTACAAGCATTTGGTGACAGTGCTCCTGCAAAAATTCCGTAACCTTGGATGCAACACATCCCTTAAGATCCATTTTCTCCACTCCCACCTAGACTTTTTCCATCCTAGTTGTGGAGCGGTTAGTGATGAACATGGGGAGAGATTCCATCGGGACATTTCTGAATATATCAGGGCCGCTGGTCTTTGTATAGGGATTCTGCGGAACATCATCACAAGAGGAAAGGTCAAAGACGGCGAAGTCAATAGGCCACCACATGATTCTCTTCAGACATGACTATCTGCGAAGTATTTTTCTAGAAATTTAGAACTGTTAGCATGTAATTACCAGATAAAAAAATCAAATGCACTTTCATTGTTGTTAGCATGTATGTAATTAAAATGTATCATTTTCTCTCAGTCCGTTAATATCTAATACTTCCACCTTGTGTATATCATAGAAACTAGAGTTAAGAAAAATTTTTCATTGTCATATTTGTTTTTATCAACCCAAAATTAGTAAGAATTGCCTCATGAAGTGCTCGAAACATTCAAAAATTACTATTTTTTTTTTTTTTTGGTGCCCAGTATTATTTTTCAAATGTCTTTCTTCGCTGATGGTGGCTTAGACTATCTTTTTCCCTCGCTAGCTATTTCACTGAAAATATGATGAAGTTATTCGACTTATTCAAGGGGTGGTACGATCATCACACTTTTCTTTAGTTGCAAATTACTCTAAAAACAAGTCAGCTTATGATTCACAATTTTTAAAATAAATGTGTCGAGTAATCTAATCTCAACTCCCGAAGATAGCCAACAGCTTCTAGGGAATTTACCACATTCACACTACTCTAATGTATCAAAAATGCATTAAGTTTTTAAACATAATGTTATTAAAATAAAACGAAAGTTAGAAATATTAATAAAAAGTAAAATGTGCATATTGAAATGAGTACCGTCCAATTTCGCATAATTTATACAGCATAAGATATAGACAAAGGCCTACTGCACAAGGAGTCCAAATCCGTTTAAGCACACAATTTACATCAAATACACTTTTGTGACATCAGTATCTTCCGAGATAATTGTTGCTATTGGTTTGAATTTGTCAATAATTTTGTCTTTTCTTGGAGAGATTACAATTCTTTTTCTGATTTTACCATGGAAAGTGTGTGGTATATTTAAACACGCATTTAAAAATCAGCATATAACGACCTATATTTTACCATCGCTTCAGCTTAGTGAATCTGCTTTTCCCTATAATGAAATGCATAATTTATGAGCAAGTATTTTGGCCGGGTGGAAGATTAGATGCTGCAGATACTCGTGGCTGCTGTAATATTGCACATTGACCCACATGCCAGATAACCTTAAGCTATCCTTAACCTTAAGTTGGAGTGCCAACACTGATTGAGGCGGATTTCATAACTGGATTACTGTTCTATCAGTAGCGCGCTGACAGCAGTATTAGCTAACTTCTAATATTTTGCCCGATCTGTTAAATATTTACTTAACTGCTTCAAGTCATGAAGATTATTTCCAATTTAGCTAGTTTTAGAAGGTAAGCTACTTACTGTTGTTTCAATAAATACTAGCAGTAAACTTTTACCATTTTGTATTCCTAATTTTCACGATATGCTTAACTAATCATTTGTTCACATTAATTTATAATTTTTGTGACATTTTCTTTTGTTTTTGTAAGTATAATTACAAGACATAAACTCCACACTTGACATTAAAGCAATTTTCTCTCATAAGATGCGTGTTGCGTCTCCGTCTCTACAAAATGATCTCAGTAACTGAACTAATTAAATTATGTTCATCACAAATACTTTGATGTAAAACAGTATGAGACAAATATGAGGGCTCATAATATTGTACATAGCATATATCACGCTTTTTGACGAATAATGTAGATATTTATAGTTTCACACACACACAGACACACACACAGACACACACACACACACACACACACACACACACACACACACACACACACACACACACTCACACACACACACACTCAAACACATATATATTAGAAGCATACAGATAATCCTTAAATTATAATTTTTTAAACTAGTTTATGTTTTCACAATAACTTTTTTTGTGAAATCATTTATTTTTTAATTATTGTTTTAAATTGAACATTTAACTTACCAATTTAATATAATTTTCTCATCTTTATGGTGACAAATATACTTACAACGTTATACTTGTGAAATATAACGTTCTAATCTATGATAGTGCTGTGGTTTCCACTATGATATATAGTTTGATTGGCAAAATATTGAGATTTAGACCTAGAACTTGCTATTGCTCCCTATTGATTTGTTCATGAATAATTTAAAATACAATAATTTTCAAACATTTCTTCGGTAGCATTTCCTTAAATGTGCAACATATATTTTGAGAGTGCCACATTTGGACTAAAGTATTTTCGCTACAAAACGATGTGCTATAAATGGTAACGGCCATTATGCCTGACGGTGGTTGTTATTAAGGTCAGCAACGTATCTTGTTGGAAAACCTGAAGCACTTCTAAGAATGATGGTGTCTGTCGTTCTCTGCTGAAATGGTTACGGGTGAGTTATAGATGGAAGATAGGAAGGTTTGTGTTCGTCCTTTAGGAACAACTTTAACTGTTATGTCCCATGCAAGATCCTATAGTAAATCGTTTGTTGTTCCGAAACAGCGTGACCATTCCTCGAACCTCAGACAGTTTTGCTAAACCCAACTTTAAAAACTACTTATTTTATCCTATACTTGTACTAACTCATTATTTCAGAGGCGTATATGCGTATATTTATTTGTTCCTCAGTGCTATGGAAATTAATTGTTCTTTCACACTGGCTGTGTGTAGGCTAAAGTATGGAAAGATAGAGTCAGACTGAAAAATTCAATGCCATAGCCGGGATTTGAACCAAGGATCTTCTGGTTGCCGTCCAGCCACTCTAACTCTTGAGCTACTATGGCCAACGTACTGACATGCCATTAAATTCTCCAAAAACACAAGTCAGTTGGAGAATTTCATGTCATGTCAGCACGTTGGACATAGTAGCTGAAGGGTTAGAGCGGCTGGATGGCAACCAGAAGACCCGTGGTTCAAATCCCGGCTATGGCATTGAATTTTTCAGTCTGGCTATACCTTTCCATACTTTAGCCTACACATGGCCAGTGTGAAAGAACAATTAATTCCCATTAATTGACTTAATAGTGGTTAACTATAAAGCCCGGGTCTTAAAGAACTTACATGTTGTAGGTCGCCATTAAGGTAATTGTCTCATCTTTATGAGAACTGGTGGCTTACCGGGAAAAACACGAGTCAGTTGGAGAATTTAATGTCATGTCGGCACGTTGCCCATAGTAGCTCAATGGTTAGAGGGGCTGTACGGCGTGGTTCAAATCCCGGCTGTGGCATAGAAATGTTCATTCTGGCTCTATCTTTCCATACCTCAGTGCTATGTCAGCATTCCTTTCTCCGCACTTTTGTTTATTAACTAAATGTATACTACGTGGCTGAGCGCAAGGGACATACGATCTGGCGACCACGGCTACTAGGCTCGGTAGGGAATAAGTAGTCTTGGTGTCTTTGGTCGCAGGTGCTTTTGTAATTGGTTTCTCTATAGTAGCTTTACGGATTATCCTAAGGGATAATACTCACTCATTAATGTGCTAAGTGCGAGATCTGCACATTATATTGCTTACATGTTCTATCCGATTACTTTCTACACATTTCCATCTGCGAACGACACATCACCCTGGTAAGTGATATTTTATCGTAGGAACTAAAACTACATAAACTTTCTTTTATAATACGAGCAATATTAACCTTCTTAGCTTGAAAGGTCAAGGAAAAGCTTAACATTTTTCCATTGGCTAGATTTGTTTCTACTAGAAATAAGTTGCTCCGCATTGTTAGTGATTAAAATCTTTAAATTTCCACGGTGATTTTGTCTGACTGTTTGAAAATACTTTGTTACCCATAGTTTTGGATAAATTCCTCCACGAATACAATTTAATCACATGAATTTTGCCAAACCTCGTGGAAAGCTTTAAAAAAGGATATCAAATTTTGATGCTTTGATGCAAGGTACATTACATGATAATCTTGTTTATTAACAAATATTTGCATAAGCTAGTAACAGTTTTGCGAACCTCTCAAGGTACTTTTGCTTCTATTTTTTTAGTTGCATATTGGGTGAGAAACGTATTGTGGCTCCAAAGATTTTATTGTAGAGGAATAGTTGCTGTATATTTTATTTTTAGTTACGGCAGTTGTGTTTGTAAGTTATGAATACCTCAATAATTTATAATGATTTTCTTTATGTATATCTATAGCTTAAGTTTTGAAATTTTAGTTTATGTTATTTCAATAAATGGATAATAATTGTTATTTATTTTGTATTGTCAGAGCTACCGCTTCAAATTTAAGGTTAGGTTTTCTTTATTAATCCTACTGTGTAATGTATTAACTTCAAAATACAGAGACGTATGACACTATATTAAAACAGTTTCATAGTATGGATGGTGTAAATATACTGAGATTCTAATAATAATCAGATTTGTATCTTAATTCAACACTTCCACATATATGGTCAACCCTTCCGTTTTGTCTCATTTATTGGTGTAAGAGATTTGACTTCCAATTGTATTTATAAACTTCCTAACACTTCTAACAACATTCAAAGTGTTTAAGCATTTTCCACTTCTTCACTCTAACATAATTTGGAGATAATAGATGAAAGTACGGCCACCGAGAGCCGCCTCTATAAACACTAATGAATTTTTAAATAACAAACAGCAGTTTAACAGCGTTTATTTATAGTATGTCTGTCCCTCTCCTTGTCCACGCTTGTATTATTCTGTAGAAAGATCCAAAGGGGCGTCAGATTACCCCATAAACTTATTCCTACTTAAAACCTATAACTAAAAGGTTAAATCCCACTGAGTGTAGACACGCAGAAAAAGCAGTCAGGCTATACATAGAATGCCAGCACCTCATGAGCAGTATAACAAGAGTTGTTTTAGGAAGCACTATCGTCGAAGAAATAGCTTGAAAATGGTGTTTCCTTACAACGTCGATATTCAGGGTGCTACATAACACTTCACTGTGATTGAAAGTTCTCTGTTTTCTTATTTGAGTTTCTATCTCGTTCTTCACTCCTACTCCATTCCACTCACACACTTTTGTCCTGGTTGTGACCTCTAAAATAATAGTAAAAGATGTGTAATGCAACGTAATGTTTAAATTAAAAGTACATATTCTCTTGTCAGTAAACATGATCAGATAATACTATAGGCCTTAAGTGAGAGTGGATGCTTCACAAAGTAACGACTGTAATTGTGCTTTCTTTGCGTGAAAGAGGGAGAGAAGGAGACAGACAGAGAAGGACATTCCATTAAGTAGGTATGGATTATTTCAAAATACAAGCCAATAAGTATAGCTATACGAAATGTTTAAAGCCCACTCGGTAGCGTGGATAGGAGCGTGTCTGCCTCAAGTCCCGAGTTCAATCTCAGTCTGGGTGAGTTAGCTGGATAACGTTTTACCGGGATTTTCCCTTATCCTGAAACACGAAAGTAGGCTAACTACAAGCTCTATAGATCCTGGACACATTTCAGCATCATTTCATCCAGTCCATTCATCGTCCGATATAACTTAACGTTGGAGGACATAAATTTAAAAAAAAAAGTTTAACATATATTTCACGCAAATTGTGCGCTTTTGATACAGTAGCATTTTTGTCACAGTACACCAGTTTGCAAAATTACATTTACAATGAATAGAATTTCAAAGGCTATTCCCAGAAAAAATAAAATATATGGTATACTGCATTTGACATGAAAATGTGTTAAAATGACGGTACTAATATATAAGTACGGTCTCTATATATAATTTTTTGATAGAACATTACTTTCATTACTTACTATACTAAGTATAGCAAACATAAGGAAAGAGCGCATCACAATGATTTCCTAATCACACACCAATTGCCTTAAAGGATATGTGGTTTCTGCTTCCGGGAAGGATAAATACGGCTATATTTCTGCTTAGGAGTGAGAGGTTCTCCATTCTTCACTTGGTAAGGAGCTGTTTCAAACTTAAGTGTCCTAACACTTATATAAGTGTTACGCACATCAACAGCTTCAGTTCTGAACGTCAAATATAGGTATGTATGTTCCTTATTTAAGTTTCGTTGCACTTACTTACACTTGACGAATTCTTTGTTTACATTTTCCCTCAGCATGTTAATGTGGTGGATTAGGTAAGAGAGTTAGTTTAAAAGAAGAAATGTTGATTAATGGGTATGGATTCCCAATTGTGACTCTTCCTTGAACACATAAAGGCTCTGTGAATATATAACTTAGGTTAAATAAACTTAGAAAACCTTTAAACATAATCCTGCTGCAGTTCAAATTTGCTAATGTTATCACTGTTCAAAATATGGCTCTTTCTCTCTGTACATGCTCCGGATGCAGGGTCTAGAAAACAGAGCATTACTACCAGCTTCGGTACTAGAGTGCTCTCGCGTATTGAGGTTATAGTTTTATGTGTGTGTAGTGTGTGTAGTGTTCAACGCCCGCTTTTACTACATACGGCACCGCAGGCGGTGACACTGATGATATATGAGATGAAGATGGAGCACCGGTGGAATGAAATGGCGGGGGAAACCGGAGGTCCCGGAGAAAACCCGCCACAGCGCCCTGTTTTCCACCACAAATCTCACTTTGCGGTCGCCTGGGATCGAACCCGGGCCGCCTTGGTGAGAGCCAAGCGGTCTAACCACGTGTGTGTGTGTGTGTGTGTGTGTGTGTGTGTGTGTGTGTGTTTGTGTGTGTAATTTCCGTCCTCCAAAGTTAAGTCATATCGGACAACGAATGGAATGGATGAAATGATGCTCAAATGAGCCCAGGGTCCATTGAGATTTGAATTACCCGACATTCGTCTTTCAGGATAAGGAAAAACCCCGGAAAAACTTTATCAACTCACCCTGACCGAGATTCGAACTCGGGACCTCTTGAACGTGAGGCAATTGAGGTTAGAGATAAATGATAATACACAGAGAAAACATGTTGGTACTCGAGTACTACTAATCTTAAACATAATATAGCAACTTATAGAAATATAATAATGTTATGTGTTATAATTAATAATATGTATTTCCACATTAAACATTTCGCTTTTTAAATATTTATGAACCGGCATTAAAAGATAAAGAAGAATGGTTTGTCTCTGTTTGTCACTCTAATAAGTGAACTTAGATGAAATACTTTGTTTAAAACAAAACCGGCTTATAGATTTTTCTGGAAACATATGGTTTCCTAAAACAATTGCAAGCGACCAAGGAACCGTATCACTTAAAAGCAAAGAAAACGGAATTACAAAGCACGTAACATTGGATTGCTACCATTTAATTTTTACCCTCTTATAACAAGGACAGGATCCCATACGCCATCCATTCCTTACGCTTCAGCACAGACATTCTTAATAGTTCATACTTGGTCAAAAAAGAAAAAAGTAACACAGACCATACTAGACCCTTTAGAGCCCCACATTCAGGAGGAGTGATATTGGAAATAGTACTGTTGTAACAAAGTAAAAATCTATTGGATTGATAAAATTTAAATACACTATATTCTATACAGTTGTCCTATGATATTCCAAATTAATAAGATGTGAGATACATAACTATGAAAACTCCTTGACGCCGTATGAATCTGCATCACGATGCAGCGCCAAGTTGAAGAGTTTATTTCTACTATTTGTGCAAGAATGACGTCAAATCCGTCTACCCACCACGTCTTGTTCCACAGGCGATCAGAACAAAAGTGTTAAAAATATTCCCAGAATTAACTGTTAAGAATAAAATTTTTCCGAATAACGTCCCGCTTTGCTAATAACTTTCAGACCCCCCACTACTAGCTTCTAATCCAATGCTGTCACTTCATTTCTACATTTCTGAAATTAGCTTCTTTCCAGCCTAAAGTTCATTTATAAATGCCAAAGGAGTACTGCTTCACATTCCAAGAATCGCAAGATATATTACCATACCCAATATGGCAATATTGGGTACTTTAACAGCTCACTAGCGTAAGCTACAAGTTTGCCTGAAAACCAGCCGTCGCTAATTACTGTAGTTAACGTTTAACACAAATTCACGAAGTATTCATATTTTATTTTACTACAAGTATTCGTTTCTTTTTCAAATTACCCATAACTTGTATCAGCGTAAGGCAGCCAGAATACCTTGATAGTTTTCAAATGCATTAAGTATACTAGAAATTTATTCTTCAGTGTCGCTTATTGTTAAGCATCCTTTTGTGGATGCAGATTATGATTGAGACAAATTGGAACTTCGTTCTACTTGGAAGATAACTGCCCACTTGAAAGAATGCAGATTGTGTGATTCATTAAACCGAGGCAAATGTGTACAATAGCACGTGAATACCCTGCTTTTTAACACCTTGCGCATTATTTGTTATATTTTAATTTCAATGCTTCTAAGCATAAGATACGACCGGTAATTTAAAATATAAAATTTAATATCAAATCTATCTCATAAGTTCTGTAAACTCGATTAAATAACGGACTCAGTACAGTGTTTCCTAAACTCCTCTACCTCAAGGACCCCCTTATCATCCAACAACTTGTTCGCGGACCCCCATAGTTTGGCACCTCAATTTATAAGAACGAGTCGACTTTTGATTTAATTTTATAATTGCAATTTCAATAATTAATTATATATTTAGTTTTGAATTAAATTAATAATAAATTAAAAAATTTAAGTTACATTACATAAAATAAACTTGTGTATAAAATGCATTTTAAATAAAGAATAGATACATATCTTTAAATTGTATTTATTAAAATTAATTTTTTTCACGTCAACGAAAATTTTATAGAAGTTGGCCTAATTAGGTTTTTATTTAACTTTAGCCTTATATCAGTAAACATTTGAAATACCACACTCTTTGGATTACCCAAAGATTAATAACATTGGGCAAAACATGTTATAAAAGTGAATTTATTTTACATGTAAAGAAACCATTTTTATGCATATAAAAAGTAATTCTTAATGTTCTGAATCCATCATTTTACCTTTTCAACGAAGTTAGTATTGGGTTACTTAAAGCTACTAGCGTTGAAAAAGCTTGAAACATTGTTCATTGGAATGTAATAATGTGAACAACTGAACTGTTGTTTTTTGTTGAACAGGGTCAGTTAAGCTAGACTTAATGTTAGTAATTTTTACACTTAAGTCAGTTTCTACATTGGCAAGTCTGTTTCTCTTCCATGTCTTGATGTTGTACAACAGTAAAAATGTTTGTTCGCACAGAAAGATGTTTGGGAAGGGCACAATATACTTAAGTGCTTTGGTAGCAAGTTCATTAAATTTACTATGTGCCAGAAACCAAAATTTTGCAAATTCATTTTCCTGGTATACAACCTTTCATCCTTTGCTGTTAAATAGCCCTATCAATGCTGCCTAGTGTTTTTTCCCCCTGAAAGGATACTTCATCCACTCATTCTGATCATCTGCCGGTGCTGGTAGGTACTTCCTCAAAGTTTTCGATAGGCCATTCAGGTGTTCCACTATGGCTTCTGCAATAATTTTAGGCAAAGTTTCTTCTGATGAAGTCAGAAATTGTCAGAAATTGGAAAGGAGCCTAAGGATTTATTTTCTACATGACATTTCCACACTTGAAGTTTTCCTATCACTGCTTCAATTTTCTCATGAACCGTGAAAACTTCTGGTTCTGGGCCTTAAAATTTTCGGTTTAGTTCATTTAAGCGTGAAAAGATACTAATTACGACACTTAGCACAACCATTCAAAGTCATACAGTCTTTCGCGTAGGGGAAACTTTCGTTCTTGCTGTCTTCAAAAATATCCTCACTTCATCAAGTAATTCAAAAAATCATAAAAGAACATTCCCATAAGAAAGCCAGCAAACATCTGTGTGCTAGAAGAGTTGATTATGTTCGCTTCCCATTTCTTCATATAGTTTCTTGAATATCCGTGAACTAGGAGGACGGGCTTTAATGTAGTTTACAGTTTTAACCAACTCTTCTAATGTATCCTTCAAATTTGGCTTTTTACACAGCTAATGCCTCTCTATGTATCGAGCAAGGAGTCCTTTTAATCTCAGGATTGACAGCTTAAAATCAAGCTTTTAATCCAGTATCGTGTCCAGATATTGCTGTGGCTCCGTCGGTACTTACGTTTACACCAACTTTCCACTCAAGACCTTACTCTGACATAAATCTATCAAGTGTCTTAAAGACATCCTCAGAAGTATTATGCAAGACTTCCCTACAAAGCAATAGGTCTTCAACAAGCTCTTTCTTCTTTTCGTAACGTACAAAAGTAACAAATGAGACTTGTCATTGAAATCAGTTACTTTCGTCAAGGTGTAAAGCATACATTGTTGCTGACTTTAACCTCATAATTAGCTGGTTCAGGACATTTTGAGACATTACAACAATTCTACGTTTAATGGAATTTTTTGATAGTGGGACTGTGTTCAGCTCTTTGAGCGCTGAGTCACCAATCATTATGCTACACATCTTTTTAGATCCTGGGAATGTTAATTCCTGTGCTATATCACAAGGCTTGCTAATTTTAGCAATAAGTAGTGCTACTTCAAAGGAAGCTAGGGTTGCTTTTTCACTACTGGTTGAAGTAGAAATATTTTATGTTCTAGATTTACTCATTTTTATCTCTTTACTTTTTATTTTAAAATAATCAAGTGTCTTACCAATGCAATCCGGATGTTTCGTCTTTAAATGTCTTCGCAGCTTAGCAGGTTTCATCGCGTCATTGGACAGTCCATCATAACAAAACATATTAAGGTTTTTGTTCATCTTCAGTTCCAGCTCGAATAAATCCAAAAGTTAAATACTCTTTGCTGTATTTTCGCCGTTTTACTTTTCGTAGATTGGCTGAACAGCAACTAGTCAAACTAGTAGACTTACTGTGTGATCTTGGCTTCCGGTGAAGGCCGCGTCATCTTGGTCGAAATTGCCGACGAAGGCAATTGCCGAATGAGGAAATTATAGCAGGAGTAGAATCAGTTGCAGCAAGCCTTCCAGACCACACTGCCAACGAAATGAGACTCAAAGTTTATGGAATCCTCACCAAGGCTTAACCACCCAAAGCCAATACTACCAAGGCAGAACGCGAGGCACTGAAGACAATCTCCTCAAATCCGGACGTCACAATTCTACCAGCAGACAAGGGCAACGCCACAGCCATAATGAACACCAGCGACTACCATGAGAAGATGCTCGGCCTACTAAACGACCCCGCCTACAGACGTATCGAGAAGAATCCTACCTCCACGGTAGAGAGACGCACAACACTCATGATAAAAGCCTCTTCAATCCCGAAAGAAAAGCAGAAAGACCTGATCCCACACGACTCTCGGACACCATCAATCTACGGCCTACCCAAAATCCACAAGGAAGGCACACCTCTAAGACCAATAGTAAGTGCCATTGGTTCGCCAACACACTCCCTAGCCAGATTCCTAGCCGAAGAGCTACAGATCTTGGTGGGTAAAACGAAGACCTTTGTTCGAGACTCCGCCCACTTTGCAGAAATAATACGAAAATTCCCCTTGGAACACAACCACATTCTCATCAGTTTCGATGTACAGTCGCTGTTCACCAAGATCCCCATCCAAGATTCCTTAAAAATCATCCAGAAAAGCTCGAATACAACGGATTGCCTGAAGACTGGTCGCACCTAGTGGAGCACTGCCTTACAACCACCTACTTCAGCTACAGAGGAGAGCTTTACGAACAGAAGGAAGGAGCAGCAATGGGCTGTCCCCTCTCGCCCGTGGTCGCAAATCTATTTATGGAAGAATTTGAAAATACGGCCATTGATACATACGATCTCAAACCGGCATTATGGTTAAGATACGTGGACGACACGTTCGTATTATGGCCACACGGCAAGGATACCATAGACGTTTTTCTGGAGCATCTTAATAGCCTCCACCCCAACATACAATTCACAATGGAAATAGAAGAGAATGGGAAGCTCCCTTTTCTAGATGTCATGGTGCAACGAGAAGAAGCCACCAATATGGTGCATTGTTCTGTATATAGAAAACCGACACACACCGATCGATATCTGGATGCATCCTCTCATCACCCACCTGCGATAAAACGAGGAATGATGAACACCCTATTCCTGCGAGCCTATCGCATTTGCGACCCAGAGCTCATCAGAAATGAAAAGAAGTACCTGAACAGCATCCTCCTGGCAAACGGTTACTCCTACAGAGAAATACGTTGAATACAGAACAACAACAACAGCACAAACTCCCAGAAGGACAACGAAAAAGATCTCGGAAAAAGAGACACCACAAGAGACACTGTGGAAACGCCTACATTGGCCAAACCGGCAGGTCAATCATAACACGCAAAAAAGAGCACAAACGCAGCCTAAAGTTAAACCAGCCCGAAAAATCCGCATTAGCGGAACATGTGATTACAACCGGCCATCACATCGACTTTGATAACACCGAACTTCTAGCCACCTGCAAAAATTTCTCATACAGACTGACGCGTGAAAGTTTAGAAATCTTCAAAGAAAAGAATAACATCAACAGAGATCATGGAAGGCAGCTACACGACACCTGGAAAGCCCTGCTTACCAGCACAGCCACTGGCCGAAGATCAGCCAATGAAAAGCAAGGGGCGGAGCGAACAGGCCATCCCGCGTCCGACGGCCTGCCACAGCAATCTCTGCAAAACCATGGTCTAGGGAAGAATACCACAGGAAAAGAAAGCCCTAAGGAATCGAACCAGACAGCAAAACACAATATTAATTATCTCCAAAACCAACAAAAAGCGGTGACACCGGTGCAAGATCCCATTGGCACACAGGCAACCAATCGGGGACAAAGGGGCGGGACCAGCAGAGATTCGCAACCGGTATATAAACGGGAGCAACCGGACAAAGAGCGGACAAGAGCCCAGAAGGAGCTCACGACAAGATGAGCGAAACGTCGGCAATTTCGACCAAGATGACGCGGCCTTCACCGGAAGCCAAGATCACACATCAAGACACAGGCCGTGGAAGCCTACGCATCCATCTATACCTTGTTTCACGTAAGCTTGCCCAGGATCTCTTAACGGTCACGTGACCTAATCACCTCTCATTGGTTGCTATTGTGGTAGTGACTGTCGTGCTGTAAAAATTAGTTCGTTATTTAACATGGTGATATATCATTATATGTTGGAAGAGAATTGTCAAATTTATATTTTCGTAACTGTTTTAATTAAATATATTACGCAACAGAGTTGATTTATCTGAAATGCATGTTAATTCTTAAACAAAGTAAAGAGGAGGTTCCTTTGCTCTCAAGCACATGGCACAATAGCATGTGATTTAGCGGTAGTGGTGACATTTGTTTATAAGACTTTTATCACTGACCTTGTTTTGAACTGGATTAGTCATGCATCGCCATTCGAAAGTGCGGGAGCTAAATTATTTTATTGATCGTTTATTGCGCATGTATTATATGTATAATGGCAGAGTCTACCGCCAGTTTTTCGCTTAAGTATCGCAAGGATAATTATTTACAAACAGGCGAAAAAAGAATTGTGTTGCATGTGTTTAATGCACTCACAGAGAAGAATCCGTCTTTGTCAGTGAGAGAAGTCGAACGGCTGGGCGCTGAAGTTACACGTGTGAGTGTTAATTCCTTAGGAACATCGCGACATGAAATTGAGGAAACAGGAAAACTTACCACTCCAGGCAAAAGCAGGAATAAACAAAAGTGCGTGCTCGGAGAAAATACGTGAAAAGTGTTGTGCGTCTTCATGTGTGTAGTTTTTCTTTAGAAACGAACTCCCTAACATAAGTAACATTTCGTCTGCAGAGTTACCAAATTTCAGCAGATTGCTTATACAGCTGGGATTTGTGAATGAAAAAAGAGGCAAGAAACATGTGCTAAAAGACAGAGGTGATATTGCTGTGTGGCGAAGACGCTATTTGACAACCACACTGCACCGAGATACAAATCGCTAAATATACACGAAGAACTCACGAAAAGTAAATTATCGTGTGACACGACTTTTAAGACTGAAAGACAAGCATTTTTGAAAGGTATGTGTGCTGGTTTAAAAAATTCCAGTGGAAAAGGCCGAAGGCCTTTCATTATAAACTCTTTCAGTTTCATTGCTCAGCCATTCTGTTTCAATTTGCTCAGTTCATTATAAACTTGTATTTTTGCATGCCTTCATATCCTTATTTGTAGGATTTTTGTATGATTTTATTTATCTTCCCGGCAATTATTACGAAATGTGACGGGAAGACACCGCCTATGGCGTATGACGCGAAAGCATTAGCCAATTAGGGCGAAGGGGAGGGTTGTTGAACGCGGAGTGATACATTTCAGCCGGGCAAGGTTATATGAAACAGAGAATAGTAGACTTACTACTACAACTTGCCTCTTTATCGCCAGTTATTGTAGGCTTACGTTTAATTGATCCAGTCTGTAAGCAACGATTCATGTTGGACGACACGAATAAATTCTCATGATTCACAACTTCAAACTGCCAGGACAATCAAACACTATCATCACTGGCTTAAACGCAGCGAGCGTCCGTGTTGTGCTGCGTACGTGTAGCTGGCGCCAGTGACAGCGCTGAACCAGACCTGCGCGCGCAGTTTTGGCTGACTTCAACCGCGCCGCAGCTAACCGCTCACGCTTAGTACGGTTCCGTCGCTGCTATTATAACGCTACACTACACGCTCCCAACTATTACGTTGATTGCGCTTTACAAAACAATCGTTGTTTTCTCCAGACAGACAATTCATGCTATTATTATTATTATTATTATTTTTATTATTATTATTATTATTATTATTATTATTATTATTATTATTATTATTATTATTATTATTATTATTATTATTATTATTATTATTATTATTATTATTATTATTATTATTATTATTATTATTATTATTATTATTATTATTATTATTATTATTATTATTATTATTATTATTATTATTATTATTATTATTATTATTATTATTATTATTATTATTATTATTATTATTATTATTATTATTATTATTATTATTATTATTATTATTATTATTATTATTATTATTATTATTATTATTATTATTATTATTATTATTATTATTATTATTATTATTATTATTATTATTATTATTATTATTATTATTATTATTATTATTATTATTATTATTATTATTATTATTATTATTATTATTATTATTATTATTATTATTATTATTATTATTATTATTATTATTATTATTATTATTATTATTATTATTATTATTATTATTATTATTATTATTATTATTATTATTATTATTATTATTATTATTATTATTATTATTATTATTATTATTATTAATATTATTATTATTATTATTATTATTATTATTATTATTATTATTATTATTATTATTATTATTATTATTATTTATTATTATTATTATTATTATTATTATTATTATTATTATTATTATTATTATTATTATTATTATTATTATTATTATTATTATTATTATTATTATTATTATTATTATTATTTCAATGTTATTATGATAGTGTGGAGTTTACATGCATGCATTTAAAACTGTCATTCAGCAGCTGCTACAGCGCGATCCATGTAAACCTGAACCATTTCATTAGGCCACAATTTCCATTTGAAAGTCGTAGAATATTTAAATTTGTTTTAATGATCTCAGTGGCCCTGAGAGAATTGACAGTACGGTGCGCGGTGTCAGCTTCCAGGATCGTTGCTCCCATTTTCTTTCATACGACTGTGGACAATGAATGGAAATTAATTGTTCTTTCACACTGGCCGTGTGTAGGCTAAATTGTGGAAACGTAGAGTCAGACTGAAAAATTCAATGCCATAGCCAGGATTTGAACCACCGATCTTCTGGTCTCCGTCCAGCCGCTCTAACCATTGATCTACTAATGCCAGCGTGTCAATATGACATTAAATTAATTTCCAATAATAGACCTAATAGTGGTTAACTATAAAGCCCGGGCCTTAAAGTACTTACATGTTGTGAGTTACCATTAAGGTAGTTGTCTCATGTGTTTGAGAACTCCTAAGTGGTTTACCGGGAAAATCAGTTGGCCAATTTAATGTCATATCGGCACGTTGGCCATAGTAGCTCAATGGTTAGAGCGGCTGGACGGAGACCAGAAGATCCCTGGTTAAAATCCCGGCTATGATATTAAATTTTTAAGTCTGACTCTACGTTTACACAATGTAGAAAATGAAGTTTATGGGGATATCTTCAATACATTTGTGGAGCAGCTGGATGATACCGAATTAAGAGAAGTTTATTTCCAGCAAGACGGAGCAACGTGCCATACATCTGATGGCGCCATGCAACTTATAACCAGTTTCTTTGATAATGGAGTAATCTCAAAAGGTCTGAGGCCCCCAGATCCGCTGACATAACCTCACCGGAATTTTTTCTTGTGGGGTCTAAAAACATAGAGTGTACAAGAATAGGCCACGGACAATTGATGTTCTCAAGGCATCCATTCGAACCGAAATAAGTAACTCGTAAAACTTCAGAGAATATGGTAAGAGGAGTGCACGTATATATAGATGCTGGTGAGGACACTTCCAACATTTTATCTGAGATATAGTATAATTAACCTCCCAATTATGTGTTATATTCTCCCAAAGTTGCACGTCAATCCTATTATTGGTTCAAAGGTTATGGCTTAAGGAAATGGTTCAGGTTTACATGATTTACACTATATTTCACATTTTTAGGGAGCTCCTAAACTAAACCTTTACGTGAATGTCCAAAATATATACTTAATATCTACTACTGGAATAAAAGCTTTTTATTTCTAATTTCACATCTATTTCTTTGTTTCAGTGCTCAAGATAAGTGTATGCAGGAATATCCACTACTTCAAGAAGATTTTATCTCTGCGCTGTTAATCCTTTTCTGAACAGTCACATAGCTTGACCAACATGGATGGATTATTAGTATTTTTCATAATTTATCTTTCGCTTCTGAGTTTATTATGCTTTGTCGGATCAGCTCTAAACCTTTATATGCTGGTGGTGCTTTGTTTGGAGTCAGGGACCCGCCCTCCGCAGGGCATACTGCTGAAAAATCTGTGTATCAGCAACGTTGTTTATCTACTCTGTGGGACCATACTGATAGCCATAGTAGCAGTAATTGGTCATGAAATCATGTGTTTTATCACAATGGGCTTTGTTTGCTTCGTGATTGCTCTGAATGTGTATTTAGTTGCAGCACTCAAACTACAGAGGTACATCAGTCGGAGAAAATTTAGAAATTTTTCTGTTTTTGACGAGAAAGAACGCAAATATTCCCTATGGATAGCGTTTGGAATATGGGTGCTTGCTGCAGTGCTGGCTGTAATAGAGTATAGCATTGTTCGTCCTGATGCTGAAAGCTGCGTGGACGATTTGTTGACGGGAGTTCCTCTGTATCGCCTCTTGATGTATGTAGTTCTACCCATCGCTATAGTTAAAGTGATTGAAATTGCGATTAATCGACTTCCAGCACCAACCAATGAAGCTATAGTTCGTGAGATGGAAATTCAGAGAATGCAGTTCAAGCTATATCTGTTATGTTTCTTGACGTACTCACCAGCGATTGTGGTCGCATATATAATTGCCGCCCATATGGATAAGGAATACCGCTTGCTGATATTACCATTTGGAAGTATGCTGACCACATTAAATGCATTCTTCCAACCCATCGTGATGTGCATCGTCAGTAAGAAACTAAGGAAGCTCTTAAAGGACTACTGTTGCTGTCGATGTTGTTGGAAACCAGATACTTCACACCAGTTTAACACAGAAGTGAACAAAGTGATAATGCAGAGAACAGAACAGTGTTAGGAGCAACTCTTTACTACTGCTTTTGCTAGTGGTGTTTTCAGGACAGGCAATACTGCTAGTTTTTAACTAAAATCTTTCCTAACATAGAAGCGCTCAAATTGCAGAAGTTTTATAAAAGTCAAAACGCTTATATATAGTCTTTCTAGTCTCCGTGTTCTGATCTAGAACCTTAGAATTTGACCTGGGTGCATGAGCATTTATGTTTACAGTTTCTTGTCAATAGTTTTACTAACTCATAACACTGACAATATAATAGAAGATACTATAAGTAAATCCTACATAAACCTGATCCTAGTGTAGGATCCTTGTGTATCCTACACAAAATTTAATAGGGAACACATATTCTAAAATCCTGTGGAGACTGAAAACACATTTTTTGACATATCTGGCAAGAAGAGGCAAATAGTTAATATATGTTTATATAGTATATAATATATATATAGTATAGCATATAACATATATAGAAGTTTTGTAATTTGATTCAACGTTTTCCAAGGAATATGTTTCAGTTTTCTGCCGTCAGAGGTACCTTCTATTTAATCTTAGAAACAGGAAAAGTTCTTGAAATTTCTGTAAAATCCTATAGAATTCTTGTTATTCTGCTTGAAATTAGCACAACTACAAACCCATACAAAATAAACAAAAATATTTCAGAGCAGACGTAGTTATTGCTTTACTCGGAACATACGTTGTGTACTCCTGAACCGAGCTGTATCATTTCACACAGAATGTTTTGTTTTTCTGTTTCTTCACAACGGATCTCTAAATTTGTTTCTGAATACTCCTGAGAAACCTTTAAAGATGGTTTTCTATGTTGTATATAGCCAAGTAGTTGTTGCTTAATGTGCAAACATTTCCGGACAAAGTTGTTCGTTAATAATACAAGAATTAATCTTAATGTATGCGATAATAAGTTTTTGACAGCAAAAACTATTGTGTGAATGCGCCGTATAAAACTGTTATATACTAACTTACCATTCTTTTTTTTCAGCATACTCATTCTACCAAGTTCTTAATACTGTTTTATTGTCGTGTTATGTTTATGCTTCTATGTAACTTGAATTGTGTATAAAGAAACCCTATTTATCAATGTATAGCAGATAGAATAATATTAATGTAAATAATTTGTAAAACAATATGAAAATAAGTGATGATAAATAAAGTGATGAAAAGTTATAAATCTGGAGGTTCTTTATTTACTATACGTATTTAATTGCATACTCTAATACTTAACTAGTTAGATTAGAATTTTCTTAAGTAATATGTTTCTCTTAGACTATAAGATTTAAAAATTAATAATTAACAATTTTATACATACTACAGGTTTACCTTAAGAATTTCCTATATAGTGATAATAGCATTTGAAGCCATGACTTCCATAAGTGCAGTCAGCTAAGTTTCGAGAAAATCAACAAAAACTTCATCACTTTTGAAAATGATTCGCCAATATTATGATTTTTGTAACACATGAAAATTGGCTCATTATATATGTTTTACTGTTCAGTCATTTTAGTTACCATTGGTACTTTGTTATATTAGTTATACTGAATTTTTTGGACTTGTGCAGTTATGAAACTGATCTGGGTGTACAAATGCATTGAAAGGACTGATTGTACAAATGCATAGAGGAATTACGTCTAAAGATGTAAGGAATGGTGAAAATATTTTATAGTACTTATATGTGTGATGAACCGTGATTTATTTGTAGCATAATAACAAAAACAGACATTACTTTCGTTCAGTTATCCTAATCTGAATCCCACATCTCACTTCCTGATTCTTCCCCATTAGATATCAGTTCTTTGCCTTATTTATCACACAGAGTTTGAAAATACTACTGTTTTTCTGGAAGAACTGAAGCAAGATACTTTGAAGTGACCTTGGTTTTGGCAGCTTTCAGAGGAATTTCTTTATCGTAAGCTTTCTTCAGTATTGTTTCAGCAAACGTTCTGTTTCCTTTGATTAGAAATCTCTCTCATTAAACCACTAGAATCCTTGCTAGCAGTAACAAAGTTTGATCTATATTCAATAATCTTATATGTAGTCACTTTACACTTCTCCCTATTTTTGGCCACTGGCATAGGTTCCTTCACCTTGCTGAAAGCCATTTTATAGTCCTTGATCATAGACTTTCGAACATCACATACATTAATGTTCTTGGATGAGTCCTTTATTATGCCTATGCGCACGATGCCTGTCTGAGTTGCAGAACAACACAAGTCCCTGGCTTGTGTGGCAATGAAACTCACTTAGTTGCAAATGGAAATGCCTGAAACTTGAGTTGTTTTAATCTCCTACAATAGAGCTCAGTGAGACGATTAGAACGATATATATAACTCATATAGTGCCAAAAACTAGGCTTGTGCATTTATGAAAGTCATGTCTTCAATTACTAAGGTTATAGTTGTAATCAATATTTAAATTAAAGACTTTTTAACATTAAATTAAATACTTAATTTTAAGCCAATCTCATTAATGTATTCTGAAAGTAACAATGAATGAGAAAACTGATGCACGATAATGCATATATAGTAAGTAGTAACTGCTCTCTACTTCCCTGTGACCAGATGCTAGCAAGTGAGATCAAATGAACTGCAAAGAATGATAAGCAATGCTGCCTATATTTCAACGCAGGCCTTTTAAGAAAAATTTAGTAACAGTAATACAGTCAGTAGAATATGTCACAGCTCCACATATGGAAATGTATTTCAGAATGGGGATGCATATCAGCCTGGAAAATGAAATCTCAAATAGCATATTAAAACAAAGTTGTGACAACTATGTTATGTTAATGCCAGTGTATTTTTTTAGCAGTAAACAACAAATTAACGCAGTATTACTTAGTTTCTTCAATGTTTTTTAATATTTATATTAATATACAATCCAAAAATTTAGACATAACCATAAAAAGTATTTTCTTTTAAAATGCAGGAGGTACGTATGGTTTCATATCAGTGTTTTATGTCATATATGAGTAGAGGTGACGAAATAGACGTTAACAGCCATAACATGGGCAAGCAAAAAAGCATCACAGTAAGTTCAATTAATATGGCCACTATCAGTAATAACCAGCATTAGAATAAAACCGCAATTCATTAATTTATCACTTAGAGTCCGGATATTTACCTGACAGAGCAACAGAGAAAATCAATTATGACATATCAAGTATTAAATTAACTAAAATCCACGCTTCTGAAGTATAAACTAGAATAACTATTTATTTAAATGTTTTGTTCCGTCGTGGTGTAAGTTGTGGCCGTCAAATTAAAGCTTATAACCTAAATGGATTGTATTGCAGAATAATCGGTGAATTGTCAGGAAAGAAAATGTTTGATGCTTATATTGACGTATTTAAATTCTCAAAGCTAGTATACCTTCATACTTATCATGTGCTAAACACTTTCCATACATCACGTATGAAGAACGTTGACTAAGTCTATTATTGGTTTCAACACTAAAACATATTGCAATATAACTAATTGCAGCTGCCTTAATCAAGATAGAGAATTTTATTGTAGAATTTTTCATATTTATTTCCTTATAGGGAAATACACTAGGCTTAGGAGATGGTATTTAAGAGCTGGTTGCTCTCGCCCCGACTTTTCGGGCTAATGCTAACACCGGTATTGTTGATGTAAGGGAAGCAAAAAGAAGAAAATACATTTAATTATAAATTAAATTTAAGACTGTAAGAGATTTAAAATGCGCCAGCAACGGCACCTTCACCTGGAATATATATTGTAAGCCCTAAGAGTTACACAAAGACTTAATGCATAATAATGTAGGTCTCTGTAAAATACAAACTGCATTTAAAATAATACTTTGATAGTTGTTTAAAGCTTGAAATAACGCCATTTTTTATATTAATCAATTGCTTCTCGTTATGTTTTGGAATGAACGTGGAGTTCCAAAGCCATCAGAACTAACACGGATCTGCTGTATTCTACAACAAAATGTGTAAATATGCAATAAAACGTTTTCCAGAACAAGATGCAGTAGATAAGCTTTATTAAGAATAGGTGAAGAACAAGAACAGAAAATCGTGAGAGTGCTACACATCGAACTTGTTTACACACTCACTCTCATTCAAGAGTTTTAATTTATCGTAATCATTTTAGTTTGATAAAGTCGCAATGTTTACGCAGTGGTTTGCCAGTATTTGGCGTATCAGTTTGTTTTCCGGGAAACAAAAATGTTACGAGTTCCCTTCCTCTATGATAGCTTTCACTTTGTGACATTAAATCTGCCAATACAGCCACAAAAAGTAAACTATTTAGGTAAGTAAATACCTACTACAAAAAATCCTTTTTTATTTGTTTCAGTAGTAACATTTTAAAAGTGTCAAGATGTTGAATGAATTCAATCTGAAAACAAGCTAAATCTAGGAAATTGCGAATTCTACAAAAATTATTTAATAACATTTTTTTTGTCTTAAGAAAGCACATTAATTTGTTAATTACACCTTTTATCTATCTACTGGTTTGCCAGTTACACAAATTCATTCCAAATATATAGTGTTCACAGGCTATTTCCAGAAATTTCAAAGTGTACATCTTATTTTTCACACAAATTTCTTAATGTTATCGTATTGTAATAAAAATTTTCATATTTTGAGAAATTGAGGATTTCAAAGGAAGTTATATAGGATGGTAGTGGCAAATCTTAGTCAATTTATACGTCTCAGCGTGTTTTGGGATTTTGCTTTTTTACGCACACATGCATTTTTTATTAAAAAAAAAAAACAATTCGCAGTGCATTTGCTGGAATCATTGCGGGGAATGGAATACCTTCTAAACTAGTAGGTGCAATCCTTGTTATATAAAGTGGTGTTAAAATAAATAATAAAATAAGTAAGTAAATAAACGTAAGCTCTTGTGAAGTGTGATTATTAATACAGGTGAATACTTTTTAAATTATTCATTTACAATTCAGATAAAATTATTCTTTGTTTAAGAGGATGTATGCAGATTGTGCAGAATGAAGCAAATAAAATTGATGGCGCATAGGGTTCCACTTTGTCGTTACAGTTTGAAGCAATAGTGGTTAGCGCAGGGTAAAGTAATGAGGTTTCTCTCAGAGTATGCGTGGGTATGTATGAGGAAGGAGGGTTCTAATGACACTGGAGTTCCCGTTTCAAACTGGTTTAATGAGTGCTTCTTTTTATCATTACATCAAACTCGAAGTTGCCGACCAAGAGTTACCAATATATCATTGTTCAGAGTGACTGAAGGTGGAATGCTTATTACTCGATAGTACTTAATTCGTTACGTATAAACCGACAAATCTTCCCTCCGGTTCTAATCTGCCTTCGACCAAAACAGAGAAAACGTCTTACTCGTCTGTCCTCACATTGTACACAGCTGTGTAACTTTCACTTTCTCGAAGCCCTTTATTTAACCAAAAATCCTTTGTGACTATTTTGTCCATTGTGATTATTGGTCTCAGTCATGACATTATTAAAAGTCCGAAGAAAACCCTCTTCAATCAAAGTCAAGTACTATTTCTTACAATTTTGTTTCACCCGTGTCTTTTGTTACCCTATTCAACCCAATTGCTATTCGACTCAACTGCACCTGCACGCGTTCCACACAAATATACATTCCTTTGAAATCCATTACCATTCTTTATACATTGCATTCCTTAATTTCGGTATCAAAAGAATGCCGAAAATAAACAGTGTAACACTAGGGAAAGTGAAAATTGTTTCTAAGTTACGATAATTTATGAAGTTACATGTTCCAAATTAGAGATTTCTTAAGGCTAAATTTGAAAGAAATACTTTTTGGAAAAGTCATTGATTCAGTGGATCCTTTATATAGATTTTTATATACTTTCAGTGCTCTTAAAGCACAATATATTCTTTTATTCAAGATCCTACATATCTATGACATTGGCGTCTTTCTTGGACATAGTTGGTGATGCAGTATTTGGAAAGTTTTCTAATCCGTTTTTTCAATAATAGGATTTTCCAACATTTTCTTGCCTTCTCGTGCTCATTTTATGCAATTCATGACCCGGGAATCTCCCATGTTGAACATCTTTCATGAAGATTCCCAAGAAATCTTGAGCACTCCAAATTAACACTTTATGGTATTTATCGTTATTTACATTTTCTAAAAGCACCTATAAGTTTTGTTGCATTGCCAATGTTTAAGAGATTGATCATTATAATTATTAATTTAATTTGAAATAAAATTATATTTTGAATTGCTAATGATGGTTATATAATTTTCTAAATCAATAATTCGACATTTAAGTACTTAACGTATTGTAATACCTTATAACAAATTACAATATCCTTACCATAACCTTATACTCTGTAACCAGGAATAAGGTTTACAACAAAAGTTATAAATGCACTAGGTTTTGATGGTCTTTCACTGCTGCACTCTGCAACGTAACATGTGAATGAACTTGAACGTATGAGCAAATACCACAACGAATTACAAGACGAGCTGGAACAGCACTGCATATTTTTAATCTTACTTCGTGTGCATTTCTCATACAGTGCCTCGTTAGAGTTCGCCTGATACTTGCCAACCGATGCTGTACTCGAGCTGCTTATGATTCATTGTATACCAATACATCTATTTGCGGATGTTAAGGCACCAACTCGTGAGGAGGACGTGTGCTGTTAAAATTCTGTCAGGATAGGTGTCCCTGATTGTGGTTTCTTTCAGAATTTTCGTGTCTTATTAAATGGCAAATGCAGACAGTAATTAATACGCTCTCTTCCCAAATGTCCTCCCAATCATCATATCAATTTCCTGTATTATCACTGTCACCACATGTCAAATAACAAAATAAACGCCTGAACACTACTGATCATTTGGTGATCATGTTGTCCTTTAAGATTATGCTCTCCTCGTATCATTGTTACTAATGAAATATTCACCTTAATTGGCAACATAGGATAAGTGCAATTACAAATATTTACTTGAGCAATGTCACTAACCTTTTTATAATATATTTTGTATGTATATTTTTTCTTACAATCTGCTTACTTGGTAGAGGATGTATCTGTTGTATTTTCTTTAAAAGTACGATAAGGTGAAACTCAGCTTTTATACTCTGAGTTCTTATAATTTGAGTTTTATAATAAAGTCTATGAGTATGACCAGCAAAATTCTAACACAGATGAATTAAACACTCACTTTTTAAACACCCAAACTAAAAGTTAAAAAATAAACTTTGTTTCTTTTTCTATACTTTGATAGAAATAATCTATTTTCCAATGTCTCTAAAAGATTAAACAAGTTTTGATAAAGGTAGATGTTTGTATACCAAAATGGTTTTCTCTGAATTGTGGAATTCGTTTTATATTTTGTGCCTTTCATATAGCTGAGTACCATAAATAGATATATAAGCGAATTTCGCATAGTGTGTGACATACGCTGGTTTCATTACAAACACTAGAGTAGTTACAAAATACGAATGAACATGGGTTGAGCCAATACGGTTATCCCACTGTCTTGGTGTTGCCAGTTCCACGGCAAGCTGGCGACAGAGATGGAAGAGCTTTGTCTCAACTTAGCAAGTATCTACAGATGCTGAGATGTCCAGTGATACAATGCTGACAGAGAAGTTTGCTTAATATTTCAACATGTGTGTGAGAACATATAGGTACAATGATTATCGCACAATCTGCACCTTCAAACCATGAACTGGAGAACAGTTTGCTTACATAGCTGTTGTTCATATGCACACAAAACAAAATGATTCATATTAGACGCGTTCTACGAAATAAGGGGTTTGTTACAGTGTAACAAAATAGTGACACTTCAACGATTTGTGAATTTGGTTTTAATTTTAATGATGTCATATTTGTATACCCTCTGCAATGGACTTTAAGTCAACTCTTGTTTCATTAAAATACCTAATAAATACGGAAGATATGAATGTGTATTTATGAAGCATTTTTACAGCATGAATCTCATGTACTAATGTTATGCATTATGCACAGAAATTTTAGTCTTGCAGCAACAATATCGCTTCTTTCAAGCAGAAATTTGCGACCATCATTGGTTCTCCTATATTTGAACCCAAGAGATTTCAGAATATTATACATAGAAGATACAGAATCCGTGTATTCCATTTTCTCCCTCATTAAATCTGTCAGTCCTTTGGCAGTTGAATGATCACCCTTGTCATAAAATAAATTACTCTAACTGAAGCACACTTAAGAAAATTGTCTAAGTTGGTTGCAAGATTTTTAACTGCCTGATGTTTCCCTGGAGATCTAAATATGAAAACTTCTCCTAATTTGGTAAACTGTTTGCCTTCTTTAACAATGTTCGTCACAGAATGAGCACTCATGTGACAAGCCTGTAACATTAATTCTCTTCTCTGAGCGGAATTTGTACTTAGAAAATGCCTTTGACATCTGTTTGAAAAGGCATTACACATTAACAGGAATATTTGTGGTCTATTTATATAAAGTCTTATGAGTTTTACGCAGTTACTACTAGGCGCACCAGTACTAGGCTTGCTAAGCGGTATATTTACTAACTTTGAAAAGCACGTGTACGCTCTTCAAAGTTCACCACTGTACGGAATGCAGGGTACAAATTGCAGCTGCAGTATAGCACGTGTGTGCTTTTCTTCACTGAAAGTTAATAATTCTTTTATTTCTAGTCAGACGCCTTATCTTTTCATATCTCCGAAACCAGATGTGCTACAAATATGGGGTTTGGACAGTAATCCTCAGAAAAAAAATAGCTCTGTAACATGGGAGAAACAAAATAACTCTTTAATTGGTATCTTTAGAGCGCGCAAAGAAATTATCTGTGTGCATCGCCAAAGTCAGTCAGTATAAATGCTTAACCGTACAACGTTGCATGCACCGCATTGTTTGGTAGCCATAGAACAGCCACGCCTAGCACCGCCGTATGTTCATTCCTATTTTGCAGCTACCTTAAAAACAGGTAGCAGCAACTATGTAGTGACAGGCATCCCAAAGTAAGTGTTAAGTGTTATTCAGTTGAGAGACAGCTTTGTTTGTGAGTGGCTGTGCCTGTTGTTGTTTGAGTGTTGCGAAGACCGCCACGGAATTAAGTTTTCTAACTACTGGAGTAAAATTAAGTAGATCAACATGAGAGATTTTCTTTCTTTTTTTGATTAAATCGTTAAATTGAAATATATTTAAATCAAACAAGCAAAATGTAGGATATTCTTTTTCTTTTAAGCATTTTTCAGACGGTCTCGGACAATGAACTGGCGTTAGGTTTCTGATAGACAAAACCTGGTCCATTTTGAAAAATTAACAAAAGTAAGTGAAATACAAAAATAAAATATATGAACCTTCTGTGAACTTACAGAATATTTGAGGAACAATCAGACGTCTCTCTCAGTAGAGTCTCTCCTTGGTTCCAGATACAAATGGGTAAAACGAGATTAAATTAGGAACAGGGAAACATGTATTAATAGTAAATAAAGCAAGAAGCATATTATATACAAAATCCCACTGCTCCCTAGAAATGAAAGTGCAAAATTCGACGCTCGAAAGAGGCGTCGAGAACGGAATGAAATACTATTGACTTCAACTCCGATAAAAGTCCAAATTATGGAAAAGTAAACGCCTTAGCCAATTTAGAACATCCATTTATTTTGATTCCTCTCCCTTCATCTCCTGCATATCTCTCTCTCTCTCTCTCTCTCTCTCTCTCTCTCTCTCTCTCTCTCTCTCTCTCTCTCTCTCTCTCTCTCTCTCTCTCTCTCTTGGTTGAATTTCCGGTCAACTTTATGTTGAGTTCTCTAAGAACGTTTACACTTGGTTTTTACCTTCTGGTCTGGTTTATATTTGAACATTATTTCTTGTTCCATTTTTCATTCAAATTGTGCAATTTCTTTTACAATATCTCCGTTCTCCATTCTCTCACTTTCTTATAGTTTGCTAGATCATGTTCTGGGCTATCGCTTGCTTCACTCAGAAGGCGCTCTCTCACTTTATTTCGTCACAGTTCCTTTCTTAATATCGGTTTGTTCTTTACAAAACAAAACCTCCTCTGTCTTGTTTGTTGCACATATTTTTCCTTCAAATTTGGCCTTTTTCACAGCTAATGCCTCTCTATGTATCGAGCAATGAGTCCTTTTAATCTCAGAGTTCACAGCTTAAAATCAAGCTTTCAATCCAGTATTATGTCCAGACATTGCTGCGGCTCCGTCGGAGCTTACGTGTACACAAACTTTCCACTCAATACCCTACTCTGACATAAATCTATTATCAGTATTATGCAAGACTTCCCTACAAAGCCATAAAAATGTGTAGTGTTTAAAGCGCCCTTTTACTGCATACGACACCGCAGGAAATGACACTGATGATACATGAAATGAAGATGGATTTCCGGTGGAATGAGATGGGAGGGGAAACCTGAGATCCCGGAGAAAACCCGCCCCAGCGCCGTGTTACCCACTATAAATCTCACTTTGCGGTCGATCGAACCCTGGCCGCCTTGGTGAGAGCCAAGCGGTCGAACCACTGAGCTACGGTGCGGCCCTACAAAGCCATAGATCTTCAACAAGCTCTTTCTTGTGTTCGGAACGTAACAAATGAGACTTGTCAATGTCAGTTACTTTCGTCAAGTTGTAAAGCATACATTGTTGTTGACTTTAACCTCATAAAATATCTGGTCCAGGACATTTTAAGACATTACAACAGTTCTGCGTTTAACGGAATTATTTGACTGTGTTCAGCTCGTTGGCAGCTGAGTCACTAATCATTGTGCTACACACCTTTTTAGCTCCTGGGAATGTTGATTCCTGTACTATATCACAAGGCTTGCTAATTTTTACAATACGTAGCGCTACTTCAAAGGTAGCTAGGGTTGCTTTTTCACTACTGGTTCAAGTAGAAATTTTTCTATTCTAGATTTACTCATTTTTATCTCTTTACTTTTTATTTTAAAATGATCAAGTGTCTTACCAATACAATCCAGATGTTTCGTCTTTAAATGTCTTCGCAACTTAGCAGGCTTCATTGCGTCATTGGACAGTACATCATAACAAAACGTATTGAGGTTTTTGTTCATCTTCAGTTCCAGCTCGAACAAAACCAAAACTTAAATATTCTTTGCTGTATTTTCGCCGTTTTACTTTTCGTAGATTGGCCGAACAGCAGCTAGTCAAACTAGTAGACTTACTACTACAACTTGCCTCTTTATCGCCAGTTATTGGAGGCTTAAGTTTAATTGATCCAGTCTGTAACCAACGATTCATGTTGAACGACACGAATAAATTCTCACGATTCACAATTTCAAACTGCCAGGACAATCAAAAATTATCATCACTGGCTCAAACTGCCACGCTGTACGCTGCGAGCGTACTTGTGCTGCGTACGTGTAGCCGGCGACAGGAGTACTCGGCGACAGTGACAGTGCTGACTCAGTCCTGCGCGCACAGGCTTGGCTGACTTCAACCGCACCGCAGCTAACCGCTCACGCTTAGTACGATTACCTCGCTGCTATTATAACGCTACACTACACGCTCCCAACTATTACGTTGATTGCGCTTCTCAGCTGCGTTACGTCGTTACGACATAGCTGCATATAAATGTTAAGTAAAACGTACGTAGTTTGGCACCGAGCAGATAAGTGAGTCAGTAAATACAATTCTAAGTTTTCTGTAGTTTTAATTCAACATTATAACTTGACGTAATTGACCCCCTCGCGGACTCCCTGACATCTCTTCGTGGACCCCCGGGTGTGCGCGGACCACACTTTCAGAAAACCTGCATTAGTATACTCTGCCTAGTTCAACTTTAAGAAGCTTTGGACATGGAAATTTGATGTGATGGATCAACACATACAATTCGAGCTTATTTGAGGGCGTCAATCTTTGCTGCATTTTGTTTCATGTCATCCCTATAATTTCAAGTCAGTGCCATCTTCAGGTGGTAGTTCATCACAACAGAACAAGGCAACCTGCACGGGCGCGTGAGCTTCTCCAACTAATTCATTACTTCGGTTTTGCCCAAAACGCTGCATTTAATTACTTACAGAACAAAAAAAAATCACAAAACAATCGTTGTTTTCACCAGACAGGCAATTCATGCTATCATTATTATTATTATTATTATTATTATTATTATTATTATTATTATTATTATTATTATTATTATTATTATTATTATTATTATTATTATTATTATTATTATTATTATTATTATTATTATTATTATTATTATTATTATTATTATTATTATTATTATTATTATTATTATTATTATTATTATTATTATTATTATTATTATTATTATTATTATTATTATTATTATTATTATTATTATTATTATTATTATTATTATTATTATTATTATTATTATTATTATTATTATTATTATTATTATTATTATTATTATTATTATTATTATTATTATTATTATTATTATTATTATTATTATTATTATTATTATTATTATTATTATTATTATTATTATTATTATTATTATTATTATTATTATTATTATTATTATTATTATTATTATTATTATTATTATTATTATTATTATTATTATTATTATTATTATTATTATTATTATTATTATTATTATTATTATTATTATTATTATTATTATTATTATTATTATTATTATTATTATTATTATTATTATTATTATTATTATTATAATTATTATTATTATTATTATTATTATTATTATTATTATTATTATTATTATTATTATTATTATTATTATTATTATTATTATTATTATTAATTATTACTATAATTATCATCCCCATCATTGTTATTATTTCAATGCTATTATGATTGGGTGGAGTTAGATGCATTTATTAAATACTATCATTCAGTAGATGCTACAGTGCGATCCATATAAACCTGAACCATTTCAATAGGCCACAATTTCCGTTTGAAAGCTCGTAGAATGTAGAAATTTGTTTTAATGATCTCAGTGGCCCTGGGAGAATAGAGAGTAAGGTGCGCGGTGTCAGCTTCCAAGATGGTTGCTTCCATTTTCTTTGATACGACTGTAGAAAATGAAGTTTATATGGTATCTTCAATACATCTGTGGAGCAGCTGGATGATACCGAATTGAGAGAAGTTTATTTCCATCAAGACAGAGCAACGTGCCATACATCTAATGACACTATGCAACTTATAACCAGTTTATTTGATAATCGAATAATTTCAAAAGGTGTGTGGCTCCCCAGATCCGCTAACCTAACCTCACCGGAATTTTTTCTGTGGGGTCTTAAAATTGGAGTGCAGAAGAATAGGCCACGGACAATTGATGTTCTCAAGGAATCCATTCGAACCGAAATAAGTAACTCGTAAAACTTCAGAGAATATGGTGAGAGGAGTGCAAGCATGCATAGATGCTGGTGAGGACACTTCCAACATTTTTTCTGAGATATAAGTAGTGTAATTAATCTCCCAATTGTGTATTATATTCTCCCAAAAGTTGCACGTCAATCCTATTATTAGTTCAAAGGTTATGGCCCAAGGAAATGGTTCAGGTTTATTTGGATCGCACTATATTTCACATTTTAGGGAGATCCTAAACAAAACCTGTTTGTGAATGTCCTAAATGTATACTTAATATCTACTGCTGGCACTAAAACTTTTTGTTTTTAATTTCACACCCATTTCTTTGTTTCAGTGCTCAAGATAAACGTATGCAAGAAAATCCACTTCTGCAAGAAGATTTTATCTCTGCACTGTTAATCCTTTACTGAACATCCACATAGGTTAATCAACATGGATGGATTATTAGTCTTTTTCATAATTTATCTTTCGCTTCTTAGTTTATTATGTTTTATCGGATCAGTTCTAAACCTTTATATGCTGGTGGTGCTCTGTTTGGAGTCAGGGACCCGCACTCCGCAGGGCATACTGCTTAAAAACCTGTGTATCAGCAACGTTGTTTATCTACTCGGTGGGACTATACTGATAGTCATGGTAGCAGTAATTGGTCACGAAATCATGTGTTTCATCACAATCGGCTTTGTTTGCTTCGTGATTGCACTGAATGTGTATTTAGTTGCAGCACTCAAACTACAGAGGTACATCAGTCGGAGAAAATTTAGAAACCTTCCTGTATTTAACGAGAAAGAACGCAAATATTCCCTATGGATAGCGTTTGGAACATGTGTGCTTGCTGCAGTGCTGGCTGTAATAGAGTATAGCATTGTTCGTCCTGATGCTGAAAGCTGCGTGGACGATTTGTTGACGGGAGTTCCTCTGTATCGCCTCTTGATGCATGTAGTTCTGCCTATCGCTATAGTTAAAGTGCTTGAGATTGCGATTAATCGACTTCCAGCACCAACCAATGAAGCTATAGTTCGTGAGATGGAAATTCAAAGAATGCAGTTCAAGCTATATCTGTTATGTTTCTTGACGTACTCACCAGCGATTGTGGTCGCATATATAATTGCCGCCCATATGGATAAGGAATACCGCTTGCTGATATTACCATTTGGAAGTATGCTGACCACATTAAATGCATTCTTCCAACCCATCGTGATGTGCATCGTCAGTAAGAAACTGAGGAAGCTCTTAAAGGACTACTGTTGCTGTCGATGTTGTCGGAAACCAGATACTTCACACCAGTTTAACACAGAAGTGAACAGAGTGATACTGCAGAGAGCAGAACAGCGTTACGAGCAACTCTGCTAGTCGTGTTTTCAGGACCGGCAATAGTGCTAGAAGCGCTGATAGAAGCGTTCAAATTTCAGAAGTTTTATAAAATCAAAACGCGTATATTTAGTCCTTCTAGTCTCCGTGTTCTGATCTAGAACCTTAGAATGTGATCTGGGTGCATGAGTATTTATATTTACAGCTTCTTTTCAATAGTTTTACTAACTCATAACACTGGCAATATAGTAAAAGATACTATAAGTGAATCCTACACAAACATTTAATAAAAATTTAATAGGGAACACATATTCCGAAAGGGATTTGTTTCAGTTTTCTGGCGTCAGAAGTACCCTCTACTTAATCTCAGAAACAGGAAAAAGTCTTGATATTTCTGTGAAAATCCTATAGAGTTCTTCTTATTCTGCTTGAAATTAGCACAACTACAAACCCATACAAAATAAACAAATATATTTCAGAGCAGACGTAGTTATTGCTTTACTCGGAGCATTTAAGTTGTGTCCTCCTGAACCGAGCTGCATCATTTCACACAGAATGTTTTGTTTTTCTGTTTCTTCACAACGGATCTCTAAATTTGTTTCTGAATACTCCTGAGAAACCTTTAAAGATGGTTTTCTATGTTGAATATAGCCAAGTAGTTGTTGCTTAATGTGCAATAATTTCCGGAAAAATGCTTCGTGAATAATACAAGAATTAATCTTAATGAATGCGATAATAAGTTTTTGACAGCAAAAACTATTGTGTGAATGTGCCGTATAAAACTGTTATATACTAACTTACCATTCTTTTTTTTTTTCAGCATACTCATTCTACCAAGTTCTTAATACTGTTTTATTGCCTTGTTATTTTTATACTTCTATGTAACTTGAATTGTGTATAAAGAAAACCTCTTTATCAATGTATAGCAGATTGAATAATATTACTGTAAATAATTTGTAAAAAAATATGAAAATAAGTGATGGTAAAGAAAGTGATGAAAAGTTATAAATCTGGAGGTTCTTTATTTACTATACGTATTTGATTGCATACTCTAATACTTAACTAGTTAGATTAGAATTTTCTTAAGTAATATATTTCTCTTAGACTATAAGATTTAAAAATTAATAATTAATGATTTTATACATACTACAGGATTAACTTAAGAATTTCCTATATAGCGATAATAGCACTTGAAGCCATGACTTCCATAAGTCCAGTCAACTAAGTTTCGAGAAAATCAACAAAAACTTCATAACTTTTGAAAATGATTTGCCAATATTATGATTTTTGTAACACATGAAAATTGGCTCATTATATATGTTTTACTGTTCAGTCATTTCAGTTACCATTGGTACTTTGTTATATTAGTTATACTGAATTTTTTGGACTTGTGCAGTTGTGAAACTCATCTGGGTGTACAAATGCATTGAAAGGACTGAGTGTACAAATGCATAGAGGAATTACGTCTAAAGATGTAAGGAATGTTGAAAATATTTTATAGTACTTATACGTGTGATGAACCGCGATTTATTTGTAGCATAATAACAAAAACAGACATTACTTTCATTCAGTTATCCTAATCTGAATCCCACATCTCACTTCCTGATTCTTCCCCATTAGATATCTGTTCTTTGCCTTATTTATCACAGAGAGTTTGAAAATACTACTGTTTTTCAGGAAGAACTGAAACAAGATACCTTGAAGTGACCTTGGCTTTCGCAGCTTTCAGAGGAATTTCTTTATCGTAAGCTTTCTTCAGTATTGTTTCAGCGAACTTTCTGTTTCCTTTGATTAGAAATCTCTCTCATTAAACCACTAGAATTCTTGCTAGCAGTAACAAAGTTTGATCTATATTCAATAATCTTATATGTAGTCACTTTACACTTCTCCCGATTTTTGGCCACTGGCATAGGTTCCTTCACCTTGCTGAAAGCCATTTTATAGTCCTTGATCATAGACTTTCGAACATCACATACATTAATGTTCTTGAATGAGTCCTTTATTATGCCTATGCGCACGATGCCTGTCTGAGTTGCAGGCTTGTGCATTTATGAAAGTCATGTCTTCAATTACTAAGGTTATAATTGTAATCAATATTTAAATTAAAGCCTTTTTAACATTAAATTAAATACTTAATTTTAAGCCAATCTTATTAATGTATTCTGAAAGTAACAACGAATGAGAAAACTGATGCACAATAATGCATATATAGTAAGTAATAACTGCTCTCTACTTCCCTGTGACCAGATGCTAGCAAGTGAGATCAAATGAACTGCAAAGAATGATAAGAAAAGCTGCCTACATTTCAACGCAGACCTTTTTAGAAAAAATTAGTAACAGTAATACAGTCAGTAGAATATGTCACAGCTCCACATATGGGAATGTATTTCAGAATGGGGATGCATATCAGCCTGGAAAATGAAATCTCAAATAGCATATTAAAACAAAGTTGTGACAACTATGTTATGTCAATGCCAGTTTATTTTTTTAACAGTAAACAACAAATTAACGCAGTATTACATAGTTTCTTCAATTTGTTTTAATATTTATATTAATATACAATCCAAAAATTTAGGCATAACCATAAAAAGTATTATCTTCTAAAATGCAGGAGGTACGTATGGTTTCATATCAGTGTTTTATGTCATATATGAGTAGAGGTGACGAAATAGACAGTTAACAGCCATAACATGGGCAAGCAAAGAAGCATCACAGTAAGTTCAATTAATATGGCCACTATCAGTAATAACAAGCATTAGAATAGAACAGCAATTCATTAATTTATCACTTAGAGTCTGCATGTTTACCTGACAGAGCACAGAGAAAATCAATTATGACATATCAAGTATTAAATTAACTAAAATCCACGCTTCTGAAGTATAAACTAGAATAACTATTTATTTAAATGTGTTGTTCCGTCCTGGTGTAAGTTGTGGCCGTCAAATTAAAGCTTATAACCTAAATGGATTGTATTGCAGAAGAATCGGCGAGTTGTTAGGAGAAGAAAACGTTTGATGCTTATATTGACGTATTTAAATTCCCAAAGCTAGTATACCTTCATACTTATCATGTGCTAAACACTTTGCATACATCACGTATGAAGAACGTTGACTAAGTCTATTATTAGTTTCAACACTAAAACATATTACAATATAACTAATTGCCGCTGCCATTAACATGCTTCTTGTTTCTTCACACAACGATTCTGTATTGTCTGTTTAAGAAAGGTCCACCAACTCCTTTAAACACAACGTGACCAGCTGTCACTGACATGTGTACATTACTGTAACAACGAAAATAATCTTAACATAAAATCCCATTATTAATTTTTTAAGTAATTTTTCTCTTGTGTACGTTTCTAACTTGTACATTAGTTTGCATTGTTATTAAATTTTTATTATTAAGCGGGCTATTTTAACAGTCATTTTCTATGTATGTATTAGGAAACTGATAGGTGTTTACTCACTTGGTATTTAAAACAATAAAATCACCTTATTAATCAATAAAGAGATCAGTTAATGCTTAAGGAAGTCTTGCTTTTAGAAACTTCTTGAGGTACGAGGTCAACAATCATTTATTGGCTCGGAATGAAAAATACTATTTGCGAATACAAGTTTAATATTACATTAATAAACATAATTCATAAATAACCTCCAATAACAGAAAGGAAACTTCGATAGAAACGAAACATAATAAAAGATCGCGTTATAAAATAATATCCCAATATGTGCTAATCTGCAAAAAGGCACAACATTATAAAACAGTTATAAGTATTAGAAATTAACATAATTTACACCATTAAGCATATATTATATTTATAATCAAAAATACGGCTGTTCTAAACAACGCAGCAGAACAGACAAATACAAAGTACCAAGTTATATTCATGAGGGGGGGGGGGAGGCTCATATAGCACAAGCACACATTCTTGAAATGGGTTATATGGCTTCAAATTACTTCATGATAAACGTAACGATACTTACAAATTTGGAGTTCAAAATGACAAGCATTTTAGCACCTACCTTCTGTTATTACTGGTCTTGGTCCTATTTCTGAAAATCTTCCGCCTAGGTGTATTGAGTTGTACCTTTCACTGAGAAAGCTGCATTAAATAGAAAATATTCAACTATTTGATAGTTATCATATGAACTGTGGAACCTCTATTAAATAACTAAGGCTATTGGTTTTCCAACAACTAAACCGGAGCCCGAAAGTTAAATTTCTAACTGTATCTCTCACATCTAAATTTTTATTGAAATTATATAATTAACCTATTAGTATAATTACAATATTAATTATAGATCTTGCACTTTCATATATGAGTGAATGAAAAGGTTACACTCTGAACTTTTTACTGGCGAAGTTATAGACTGCCTTCCAATTTTTGTGTAAATATACATTATTGATCTATCTGTAGAGTACTTGACTACTAAGAATTAAAAATCACACAAAGAAGACTCTTTAACGATTTGAAACTAAATTCTATATATTATTTTAAAAATATCTTCTAGCCTTAGGTTACATGTCCTTCTGCGCAATTAATATTACTAGTAGCTCAACTTAACAACATCCATCATTTTATGTTTATAATTCGGGATTAGCTATTTATCAGAAGCCTTATACTTCCTCTAAAGTTAGGATAGATTTTGTTTTATCGGGAATACCACTTACTTTTTTGTCAGAGTCAAATGAAATTCTGAAATGTTGTATCATATGACCTAGTATATTTATTCTTACAAAAGATATCCTTCTATTTCGCCTTAATGAAGATAGAGAATTTTATTGTAGAATTTTTCTTATTTGTTTCCTTATAGGGAAATACACTAGGCTTTGGAGATGATATTTAGGAGCTGGTTGCTCTCGCCCCGAATTTTCGGGCTAATGCTAACACCGGTATTGTTGATGTAAGGGAAGCAAATACAGCCAATACAGCCACAAAAGGTAAACTATTTAGGTAAGTAAATACCTACTACAAAAAATCCTCTTTTATTTGTTTCAGTAGTAACATTTTAAAAGTGTCAAGGTGTTGAATGAATTCAATCTGATAACAAGCTAAATCTAGGAAATTGCGAATTCTACAAAAGTTAATTAATAACATTTTTTGTCTTAAGAAAGCACATTAATTTGTTAATTACACCTTTTATCTATCTACTGGTTTGCCAGTTACACAAATTCATTCCAAATATATAGTGTTCACAGGCTATTTCCAGAAATTTCAAAGTGTACATTTTATTTTTCACACAAATTTCTTAATGTTATCGTATTGTAATAAAAATGTTCATATTTTGAGAAATCGAGGATTTCAAAGGAAGTTATATAGAATGGTAGTGGCAAATCTTGGTCAATTTATACGTCTCAGCTTGTTTTGGGATTTTGCTTTTTTACGTACACTTACATTTTTTATTAAAAAAAAACAATTCGCAGTGCATTTGCTGGAATCATTGCGGGGAATGGAATACCTTCTAAACTAGTAGGTGCAATCCTTGGTATAGAAAGTGGTGTTAAAATACATAATAAGATGAGTAAGTAAATAAACGTAAGTTCTTGTGAAGTGTAATTATTAATACAGGTGAACACTCTTTAAATTCATCATTTACAATTCAGACAAACTCTTTCTTTGTTTAAGAAGATGTATGCAAATTGTGCAGAGTGAAGCAAATAAAATGGATGGCGCACAGGGTTCCACTTTGTCGCTACAGTTTGAAGCAATAGTGGTTAGCGCAGGGTAAAGTAATGCGGTTTCTCTCAGGGTATGCGTGGGTATGTATGAGGAAGGAGGGTTCTAATGACACTGGAATTCCCGTTTCAAACTGGTTTAATAAGTGCTTCTTTTTATCATTACATCAAACTCGAAGTTGCCAACCAAGGGTTACCAATATATCACTGTTCAGAGTGACTGAAGGTGGAATGCTTATTACTCGATAGTACTTAATTCGTTACGTATAAACCGACAAATCTTCCCTCCGGTTCTAATCTGCCTTCGACCAAGACAGAAAACGTCTTACTCGTCTGTCATCACACTGTACACAGCTGTGTAACTTTCACTTTCTCGAAGCCCTTTATTTAATCAAATATCCTTTGTGACTATTTTGCCCATTGTGATTATTGGTCTCGGTCATGACATTATTAAAAGTCCGAAGAAAACCCTCTTCAATCAAAGTCAAGTGCTATTTCTTAGAATTCTGTTTCACCCGTGTCTTTTGTTACCCTATTCAACCCAATTGCTATTCGACTCAACTGCACCTGCACGCGTCCCACACAAATATGCATTCCTTTGAAATCCATTACCATTCTTTATACATTGCATTCCTTAATTTCGGTATCAAAAGAACGCCGAAAATAAACAGTGTAACACTAGGGAAAGTGCAAATTGTTTCTAAGTTACGATACTTTATGAAGTTACATGTCCAAATTAGAGATTTCTTAAGGCTAAATTTGAAAGAAATACTTTTTGGAAAAGTCATTGATTCAGTGGATCTTTTTATATAGATTTTTATATACTCTCAGTGCTCCTAAAGCACAGTATATTCTTTTAATCAAGATCCTACATATCTATGACATTGGCCTCTTTATTGGACATAGTTGGTGATGCAGTATTTCGAAAGTTTTCTAATCCGTTTTTTTAATATTAGGATTTTCCAATATTTTCTTGCCTTTTCGTGCTCATTTTTATGCAATTCATGACCCGGGAATCTCCCATGTTGAACATTTTCATGAAGATTCCCAAGAAATCTTGAGCACTCCAAATTAACACTTTATGGTATTTATCGTTATTTACATTTTCTAAAAGCACCTATAAATTTTGTTGCATTACCAATGTTTAAGAGATTGATTATTATAATTATTAATTTAATTTGAAATAAAATTATATTTTGAATTGCTAATGATAATTATATAATTTTCTAAATCAATAATTCGACATTTAAGTACTTAACGTATTGTAATACCTTATAACAAATTACAATATCCTTACCATAACCTTATACTCTGTAACCAGGTATAAGGTTGACAACAAAAGGTATAAATGCACTAGGTTTTGATGGTCTTTCACTGCTGCACTCTGCTACGTAACGTGTGAATGAACTTGAACGTATGAGCAAATACCACAACGAATTAAAAGACGAGCTGGAACAGCACTGCATATTCTTAATCTTACTTCATGTGCGTTTCTCATACAGTGCCTCGTTAGAGTTCGCCTGATACTTGCCAACCGATGCTGTACTCGAGCTGATTATCATTGATGGTATACCAATACGTCTATTTGCGGAGTTAAGGCACCAACTCGTGAGGAGGACGTGTGCTGTTAAAAATCTGTCAGGATAGGTGTCTCTGATTGTGGTTTCTTTCAGAAATTTCGTGTCTTATTAAATGGTACATGCAGACAGTAAATAATACTCTCTCTTCCCAAATGTCCTCCTAATCATCATATCAATTTCCTGTATTATCAGTTTCACCACATGTCACATAACAAAATAAACGTCTGAACACTCCTGATCATTTGGTGATCATGTTGCCCTTTAAGATTATGCTCTCCTCGTATCACTGTTACTAATGAAATATTCACCTTAATAGGCAACATAGGAGAAGTGTAATTAAAAATATTTACTTGAGCAATGTCACTAACTTTTATATAATACATTTTGTATGTATATTTTTTCTTACAATCTGCTTACTTGGTAGAGGAAGTATCTATTGTATTTTCTTTAAAAGTACGATAAGGTGAAACTCAGCTTTTATACCCTCAGTTCTTATAATTTGAGTTTTATAATAAAGTCTATGAGTATTACCTGCAATAGTCTAACACAGATGAATTAAACATTCACTTTTTAAACAAATAAACTAAAAGTGAAAAAATAAACTTTGTTTCTTTTTCTGTACTTTGATAGAGATTATCTATTTTTTAATGTCTGTAAAAGATTAAACAAGTTTTGATAAAGGTAGGTGTTTATATACCGAAAAGGTTTTCTCTGAATTGTGGAATTCGTTTTATATTTTGTACATTTCATATTGCTGACTACCATAAATAGATATATAAGCGAATTTCGCATAGTGTGTGACATATGCTGGTTTCATTACAAACACTAGAGTAGCTACAAAATACGAATGCACATGGGTGGAGCCAATACGGTTATCCCACTGTCTTGTTGTTGCCAGTTCCACGGCAAGCTGGCGACAGAGATGGAAGAGCTTTGTCTCAACTTTAGCAAGTATCTTACAGATGCTGAGATGTACAGTGATACAATGCTGTCAGAGAAGTTATCTTAATATTTCAACATGTGTGTGAGAACATATAGGTACAATGATTATCGCACAATCTGCACCTTCAAACCTTGAACTGGGGAACAGTTCGCTTAAATAGCTGTTGTTCATATGCACACAAAACAAAATGATTCATATTAGATGCGTTCTACGAAATAAGGGGTTTGTTACAGTGAAACAAAATAGTGATATTTCAACGATTTGTGAATATAGCTTCTATTTTAATGATGCCATATTTGTATGCTGCCTGTAATGGACTTTAAACCAATTCTTGTTTCATTTAAATACCTAATAAATACGGATGATATGAATGTGCCTTTATGAAGCATTTTTACAGCATGAATCTCATGTACCAATGTTACGCATTGTGAGCAGAAATTTTAGTCTTGCAGCAACAATATCGCTTCTTTCAAGCAGAAATTTGCGACATCATTGGTTCTCCTATATTTGAACCCAAGAGATTTCAGAATGTTATACATAGAAAATAGAGAATGCGTGTATTCCATGTTCCCCCTCATTAAATTGGTCAGTCTTTTGGCATTTTAATGTTCACCCTTGTCATAAAATGATAAATTACTGTAAGTGAAACACGCTTTAGAAAATTGTCTAAGTTGGTAGCACGATTTTTAGCTGCCTGATGTTTCCTGGAGATCTGAATATGGAAACTTCTCATAATTTGGTAAACTGCCTTCTTTAACAATGTTCGTCACAGAATGAACACTCATGTGACAAGCTTGTAACATTAATTCTCTTCTCTGAGCGAAATTTGTACTTCGAAAATGCCTTTGACATCTGTTTGAAAAGGGATTACATATTAACAAGAATATTTGGAGTCTATTTATGTAAAATCTTATGAGTTGTTTCGCAGTTACTACTAGGCGCACCAGTACTAGGCTTGCTAAGCGGTATATTTACTAACTTTGAAAAGCACGTGTACGCTCTTAAAGGATCACCACTGTACGGAATGCAGGGTACAAATTGCAGCTGCAGTATAGCACGTGTGTGCTTTTCTTCACTGACAGTTAATAATTCTTTTCTTTCTAGTCAGACGCCTTATCTTTTCATACCTCCGAAACCAGATGTGCTACAAACGTGGGATTTGGACAGTAATCCTCAGAAAAAAAAAATAGCTCTGTAACATGGGAGAAACAAAATAACACTTTAATTGGTATCTTTAGAGCGCGCAAAGAAATTATCTGTGTGCATCACCAAAGCCAGTCAGTATAAATGCTTAACTGTACAACGTTGCATGCACCGCATTGTTTGGTAGCCATAGAACAGCCACGCCTAGCACCGCCGTATGTTCATTCCTATTTTGCAGCTACCTTAAAAACATGTAGCAGAACCTATTTAGTGACAGGCATCCCAAAGTAAGTGCTAAGTGTTATTCAGTTGAGAGACAGCTTTGTTTGTGAGTGGCTGTGCCTGTTGTTGTTTGAGTGTTGTGAAGACCGCCACGGAATTAAGTTTTCTAACTACTGGAGTAAAATTAAGTAGAACAGCATGAGAGATTTTCTTTCTTTTTTATTTAAATCGTTAAATTGTAATATATTTAAATGAAACAAGCAAAATGTAGGATATTCTTTTCTTTTAAGCATTTTTCAGACGGTCTCGGGCAATGTACTGGCGTTCGGTTTCTGATAGACAAAACCTGGTCCATTTTGAAAAATTAACAAAATAAGTGAAATAAACAATAAAATATATGAACCTTCTGTGAACTTACAGAATATTTGAGGAACAATCAGACGTCTCTCTCAGTAGAGTCTCTCCTTGGTTCCAGATAAAAATGGGTAAAACGAGAGTAATTTAGGAACAGGGAAACATGTATTAATAGTAAATAAAGCAAGAAGCATATTATATACAAAATCCCACTGCTCCCTAGAAATGAAAGTGCAAAATTCGACGCTCGAAAGAGGCGTCGAGAACGGAATGAAATACTATTGACTTCAACTCCGATAAAAGTCCAACTTATGGAAAAGTAAACGCCTTAGCCAATTTAGAACATCCATTTATTTTGATTCCTCTCCCTTCATCTCCTGCATATCTCTCTCTCTCTCTCTCTCTCTCTCTCTCTCTCTCTCTCTCTCTCTCTCTCTCTCTCTCTCTCTCTCTCTCTCTCTTGGTTGAATTTCCGGTCCACTTTCTGTTGAGTTCTCCAAGAACGATTACACTTGGTTTTTACCTTCGGGTCTGGTTTATATGTGAACATTATTTCTTGTTCCATTTTTCATTCAAATTGTGCAATTTCTTTTACAATATCTCCGTTCTCCATTCTCTCACTTTCTTATAGTTTGCTAGATCATGTTCTGGGCTATCGCTTGCTTCACTCACAAGGCGCTCTCTCACTTTATTTCGTCACAATTCCTTTCTTAATATCGGTTTATTCTGTACAAAACAAAGCCCTCTCTATCTTGTTTGTTGCACATATTTTACATATCTTTAACTGCCCAATTCTCTTTTCATTCTGTTATGGAGCTTCAAAGATTTCTTACTTTCTGTTCTATCTTTATATCATTCTCTCTCTTCTACGTATCAAAATTCTCTCTCATTTACTCGCTCTAGTCTCCTTACATCTTCAAATACTGCCCTGTTTAAGGGTTATCGTATTATATTACACCAAGCAACTACATTGACACCTCTTTCACAGATTTAGTAAACTTTTATTGCATCCTTTTCCTATTATGCATCAATAGCAACATTTCACACGTCATTCTATTATTGAAACTTTTCTGCCAACTCTTCTCATTTGTATTATTGTTGCCTCTTTTGAAGCTCATTTTGCACATAGATACACCTTGGTGTTAAATGTTAATATTAAATTATATGTTAAATATAAATTATTGCAATGAATTAATTCGTTCAATAAACAATTACATATTTGTTTGCATATTAATTGTACATTTCATCGCATGATATTATTTTGGATTTGAAACCGTAGCTTCCGTCTTCGACCCTACAAATCGGAGGCACCAACGTCTACATCTGTTCTAGTATGGATGATTCGAGTTGTTCCTATTGTAACATTGGACAAACATAAAGAATTAAGACTGCTGGTGCACAGGGAACGCCCTTTGATTGTTATTCTTTCTAATTGGTTTCAGCAAAAGAGAAACGACAAAGGAAGCAGAGTTGATATCTCCAAGCAATATATACGTAACATCAAGATGGAGAGATCAACGTGTTCAGGTAGAAGATTCGCTTGACCACTGAACACATTCAACCACCTCTAAGGAACTTTGGGTGAGAGAATTCTGAAGTATGGCAGCAGTACACTGGATTTCGATTGCTTTTGTTTTGGTCCTAATAATACTCTGCTTCATTGGAATAAGTTTGAATGCTGCATTATTAATAGTGTTCACAAAACATTCTGAGACACGCACTCCGGAAAATATATTGTTGATAAATCTGTGTATAACCGATCTTGCATATCTATTGAGTATCCTCATAATTATACAAATGTTGTTTGTTCGTATAGGGGAGTGTTCCGCGTTTGTGTTAAGTCGCGGTTTTACAACAGCACTCAACGCTAACTCAGTGGCTGCAATCGGTGTACGGAGATATATTGGCCTTTCTACATACAGAATTAGACTACCTACAGATAAAACAGATTACGTTTACTCTCTACTGATAGTGGCAGGAGTGTGGACAACTGCAGTTATTGTGGCAGCAGTGGAATTAATTCCCATAAGACAAAGCAAAAGTGTTAACTGCGACAGTTATTTCCAAATGGGTCCCTGTATGTACCGCCTGTTCATGTATGGTGTTATACCCTCTACAATAATATCAGTGTTTTACGTCGCAGCTGCCTATAGAGTGAATCGAAGTGCAGTTCAATTACCGAGCGCAGAAAGTGAAGTACTTGAAGCACTTCGAGAACAGCGCAAGAAAAGTGCGCGAATAATGTTCGCTCTAGCTGTAGTGTTCGTAGTGACATATATTCCTTTAGCTGGGTTTACATATTTTATTAGTATGAACCAGAACAACTTTTCCTATTGGTACATAACAATATTTATAGCGACAAATATAATGTTCACATTGAATCCCATATTTAACCCAATAGCTTTATGCATAGTAATAGACAACTAAGAGAATTGTATCACAAGTATTCTTGTTGCTGCTGCAAATCGCCACCCAATTAATCCACGTGTGGTGAAAAACGCAGCAGAAGTGCAACTGTTAAGGTTCAGCAATATAAGGGCAGTACGTGTATTGATAATAACATAGATATAACACAAGATTCAATAATCCCTTATAATTTTGTATTCTGCGCAAACAAACATTACGGAGCACAGGTTCATTGGAAATTAACGCTGGAAGAGAGCACTATCATACCTATGCATTTAAAAAGCACTAAATCATTAAAATGATCAGAAGTCCCATTTTTAAGTTTTCATGTAGTCTGATAATTTGGAATTTGGTCTTTAATTTCATGTATATTTGTGCTTGTAAGCTCAATAGTTGTGTATAAATATATTTTGAAGTTGTCACTGCATATCCAGTTTGTCTTATTACATATTTCCTTATAAGTACAACTGGATTAAGAGAATGGTGGGAAAGTAAGGAAATGTAGACAGGTATAAACATTTAATAAACTAATAATAATATAACAATGTACTCCATTATCATCCAAGCCAATTTATTGGAATTGTGTGCTTTACCTGATCTACATAATTTGGGCTTAAGATTTTGTCTATATTTTGTGTATCTGTGTCTGATTCATACAACAGAAATCCTGAATAAATAGAATCTCAGGCGCAATACCCATAAAAAGCAATATACACATTTCATTTGTCATGTTAGGGCCATTTTCGAAAAGATGAAAATGTTTAAATAGTAGTTTACGTTGTGGCACTTTGTTGTTGAAAATATTGAATCCTTAGAAGATGTTGAATATAAACACCAAGTTTGGAATTAAATCAACTTTTCAGTTTTGTTATAATGTTCACAGACGTATGCAGACGCGCGGCCATCCTTCCGAACACACACACACACACACACACACACACACACACACACACACACACACACACACACACACACACACACACACACACACACACACACACACACACACACACACACACACACACATACACGCAGTTTTGTCTTTTTTATTTATGTTTTTTATTTTGTTACTTAGGGAGTCTCTAAATATATTCCTTGTGAAATGTAAGTATCAAATATTTGAGTGGAATTTTATACCATTACTTATTCTACTTATTCTAAACATATGGTAATTAAAACAAGAACATCATAGTTACTAGTAGTGTTTATCCCTGAGCATACTACATCGATATCTTCGAAGGTGGGTACCTATGAAACTGGAAATAAAATAATAATAATTAGGAGAGGAATTTAATAATGAGATGTTCGAGGCCTAAGTATTATGGCTTACCAATTTCCTTTAAAAGTATGATGTAGGTGTCAGTCTTTCAGTAAGGCTGTTCTTTTTTTCTTATAGGTAACTGCGGTATCTATGACAGCTATCACTTCCACTGACATGGTAAATTATGGGTGCACAGCTTAATAGCTCTTCCAATTTTACGTTCCGAACTTTTTATAGAATAAATACATTTTAAGTCAGCCCTTACTCAGGAACCTTGCAAGATCATCTTCTAAGTTTGAGACACGACGATCTTCATAAATTTGGAGAGTCATAAAGAACTTTTATAATGACTTGTACCGTTATACTGCGTTGTAAAATTTTGGCTATAAAAATTAGGGAACTGCCGTATATTTAATATGTTAGTATAATATATATTTATACCTTGATCCTTACAGAACGAAGTTTGTACATGGTAGAAATGACATTTCTTTTAAATAACATATATTCAGTTTCATACACATTAAACACTTATTTATGCATTGTCCTTTTTGTTATAAAGGTCTGTTTTCACAATAAGTCTACGAGTTTTCCTGAAAACCACCCATCGCTAGTTATTATTGCACTTAATGTCATCTTTCATCAAGCCAAAATGTACTCACAATCTATTGCCAAAACTACTACCCCTTCACAATTAACATAACTTTACAGAATATTCTTACTTAATTATTTATTTATTTTATTTGTTTATTTATTTTTTACAAATTCTTATTTACTCAGTTGATCCTTAATTTCTGAATATGTATGAATGGTGTTTTTCCCTGAATAGGATTTCATCTAGACAATAGTTATAAATAGTTTCAATTGTATATCAAATAACTTCCTCATATGCAGGTAAGAGCAAACTAAGAATTTTATAGTTCTGCCATTTTTGGTAATAACCTCAGTCCACGGGTCATGTAACATAATTCCCATTTATATAAATTTCCTTCCAGTAGAACGCCAGAACACTTCTTATTGCTAAAAATTCAAGATATACTTACATTTTAATTTCCACGTAATATCTTAAAATGATGTTTCTTTTTCCTTCAAAATAATCAATACAATTTAAAAATATCAATTTAAAATTTAACTTATGAAAGCTTCGATGCAAATAGCACCTTAAATAGGTAATTACTTGTCCGTTTACATGTTGTAGGTTTGAAAGATGGTATGCAAGCTTAAATATCAAGTTTTGTATTTGGCGAACATATCGTCGTAATGTTATAGTGCGGGTACATACATACATACACACACACACACACACACACACACACACACACACACACACACACACACACACACACACACACACACAGAAACGCACACACATATATACTCATTTTTATAAATTGCCTATTTTATTCAAAGGGCGTAAAAACCCGCATTTCTGTTGATATGAAACGTCTGTGTGGAATAAAATAAAAAACTAAGTAAAATAAAATAAAAAACTGAAATAAATTCAGCCACACTAAATTGTTAATACAGGATATGAGGTAAATTGTTCAAACTATGCCAAAAATTAGATGGTGTAAGAGCAAAGAAAGCAGAAGTTATCGCTTCTAAGTAACGTTGATGTTATGAAGTTAGATGTACCGAATATCAAGTTTTTCTCCTTTAAAGCAAATAGTATGACCGGAATAGGACATAGATTCAAGTCATAGTTTTGCATGCAACCCTTCACAAACCTCTAAATAAGTTATTTAGCAGCCAGAGTTGCTGTACGCACAAAATAATATTCTTTTGTGCATACAAGGGACCTACGATGTCTGTAACAGTGATTTATTCTTCTGGCATTCTCGGAGATGGCATAGTTGAATGTTTTCTAATCACCTCTCCATTATTACATGCTTCCAACATTTATTTGTCCATCCGCTGAAGATTACCACGCAGCTCCTGCCTCGGGAGTTGAACAACTTCGAAGACGCTTGCTCCTCTTCCTTAGAGTGTCTCTAAAACTACAGGCTGTGGCTAAGGAAGGGGTAGCAGGAATCAGGATAACGTCCAGAAACGCGTCCAGATAGTCCAGTGTCCGCGAGTGAAATTACAGGCTCTCAAGGAACACACTGCCTGTCGCTCGACACTGGCTGACAAGTCCAGAACGAGAGGCATTTTGAACGCCCAGATAAAGTTCTCAAAATTATAACGAAGGCCGCACCATTATATATATAATATATGGTGCGGTATTTAACGTTCCTAGACACGAACTACTGCTCACAGTTCAACTCTAGGCCATGTGACTCTGCACATAGCTATATGGAAAACCACTGTGATAGTAACAATCTTTGGGGTTCTCATGAAAAAGTGTCTAACCTTCTTATTCGTGTTTCATACACAAAATAATGAAGTTTCAGCATGTTAAAGGGACAAAGAAAGAATGATTCAAAAGACACAAATAAATTTTATTACTTATAATATAAATTATGTACTTGAAAGTGACGTATAAAGTGTAAAAGAATTGCTAGTAAGTAGAAAACGTCCGTTGATTGTTGTTCTTTCTATTTTTTCACCAAAGGAGGACTGATTAAGCAAACACTGTTGATATGGGAAAGAAATATGTAACATACCCAAGGATTTTGCAGAGTCTTATGCAAAAGAAACACTGAGCGTAGAGGCTATTTGGGGATTTTGTTTAGTTCCGCACTGAGCTCAATATAATCACCGCTAAGGAACTTCAGGTGAAAATCTTCATAAGTATGGCTTCATATATAGAATGGATTATTTTTGCTTATGTTATGCTTTTGATAACACTCAGCTGCATTGGAACAGTTTTGAATGTTGTATTATTGATAGTGATCGCCAGACATCTAGAGACACGTACTCCGGAGAATATATTGTTGATAAATCTCTGCATCAGCGATCTTGCATACCTGCTGATTTATCTTATAAGTATGCAAACTTGGACTGTTGCTATTAACTGGGTATGCTACATCTTTGCAGTAAGTCGTGGTGTCGCAACAGCATTTAACGCTTATTCAGTGGCTGCAATCAGCGTACGGAGATATGTTGGTCTGGTTACATACAAAATTAGACTACCGACAGATAAAACAGATTACGTTTACTCTCTGCTGATAGTAGCAGGGGTCTGGACAACTGCAATTGTTTTGTCAGCAGTGGAAATATTCCCCATTAACCATGCCCAAAGTGATAACTGCACCGGTTATTACCAAATGGGTCCTTGTATTTACCGCCTGTTCATGTATGGTGTTATACCCTCTACAATATTATCGGTGTTTTACGTCGCAGCTGCCTGTCGAGTGAATCAAAGTGTACTTCAATTACCAGGAGTAGAAAGTGAAGCACTGGAAACTCTTCGAGAACAACGCAAGAAAAGTGCCCGAATACTGTTCGCCTTGGCTGTAGTGTTTGTAATGACATATATTCCTATACGTGCATTCACATATTTCATTAGTATGAATAAGAGTAACACTTCGCATTGGTATATACCAATATTTATAACAGCAAGTGTATTGTCCACATTAAATCCCATATTCAATCCAATTGCTTTATGTATAGCCAGTAGACAGCTAAGAAAACTTTATTACAAACACGGTTGTTGCTGTTGTAGAAATCCAGCCGCTTATTCCACGAGTACTGTAACCGACAACAGAAATGCTACTAAAATGGATGTTTAGCTGTTGGTAAGTAGTAGTTTTATCAGAAATCTGGCGGAAAACTGTGGGATATATCAATGGATTAATAATACATCATAATCTTGTTTTGAGCAACACTTGGTTTGAAGCAAAGAAACGGATGTCACATTTGCAGTCAAATTAATGCTGTGAGGTAATAATAGTTCTGTACTTTATATTACATTAGATGTTTAGAAATATCAATGCATGACTTTCTTTTCATTTCCCGAAATATTATAAACGCAAATTTCCCCTTTAATTTCATATATAGTGCTTATAGGCTCAGTACATATGCTTAAATATATGTTTTATGAATTAGCTCTCAGCAGAAAGCATTTTTTGGGACCACAAATAAGAGAACTTGTAAGGGATGCTGCATTTGACCAACTTTTGGACGGGAAACTTGAGTGTTTTTCATGGATTTTTAGGCAACAAAAGAGATGACAACTACAAGCATTTGGTGACAGTGCTCCTGCAAAAATTCCGTAACCTTGGATGCAACACATCCCTTAAGATCCATTTTCTCCACTCCCACCTAGACTTTTTCCAACCTAGTTGTGGAGCGGTTAGTGATGAACATGGGGAGAAATTCCATCGGGACATTTCTGAATATATCAGGGCCGCTGGTCTTTGTATAGGGATTCTGCGGAACATCATCACAAGAGGAAAGGTTAAAGACGGCGAAGTCAATAGGCCACCACATGATTCTCTTCAGACATGACTATCTGCAAAGTATTTTTCTAGAAATTTAGAACTGTTAGCATGTAATTACCAGATAAAAAAATCAAATGCACTTTCATTGTTGTTAGCATGTATGTAATTAAAATGTATCATTTTCTCTCGGTCCGTGAATATCTAATACTTCCACCTTGTGTATATCATAGAAACTAGAGTTAAGAAAAATTTTTCATTGTCATATTTGTTTTTATCAACCCAAAATTAGTAAGAATTGCCTCATGAAGTGCTCGAAACATTAAAAAATTACTATTTTTTTTTTTGGTGCCCAGTATTATTTTTCAAATGTCTTTCTTCGCTGATGGTGGCTTAGACTATATTTTTCCCTCGCTAGCTATTTCACTGAAAATATGATGAAGTTATTCGACTTATTCAAGGGGTGGCACGATCATCACACTTTTCTTTAGTTGCAAATTACTCTAAAAACAAGTCAGCTTATGATTCACAATTTTTAAAATAAATGAGTCGAGTAATCTAATCTCAACTCCCGAAGATAGCCAACAGCTTCTAGGGAATTTACCACATTCACACTACTCTAATGTATCAAAAATGCATTAAGTTTTTAAACATAATGTTATTAAAATAAAACGAAAGTTTAAAATATTAATAAAAAGTAAAATGTGCATATTGAAATGAGTACCGTCCAATTTCGCATAATTTATACAGCATAAGATATAGACAAAGGCCTACTGCACAAGGAGTCCAAATCCGTTTAAGCACACAATTTACATCAAATACACTTTTGTGACATCAGTATCTTCCGAGATAATTGTTGCTATTGGTTTGAATTTGTCAATAATTTTGTCTTTTCTTGGAGAGATTACAATTCTTTTTCTGATTTTACCATGGAAAGTATGTGGTATATTTAAACACGCATTTAAAAATCAGCATATAACGACCTATATTTTACCATCGCTTCAGCTTAGTGAATCTGCTTTTCCCTATAATGAAATGCATAATTTATGAGCAAGTATTTTGGCCGGGTGGAAGATTAGATGCTGCAGATACTCGTGGCTGCTGTAATATTGCACATTGACCCACATGCCAGATAACCTTAAGCTATCCTTAACCTTAAGTTGGAGTGCCAACACTGATTGAGGCGGATTTCATAACTGGATTACTGTTCTATCAGTAGCGCGCTGACAGCAGTATTAGCTAACTTCTAATATTTTGCCCGATCTGTTAAATATTTACTTAACTGCTTCAAGTCATGAAGATTATTTCCAATTTAGCTAGTTTTAGAAGGTAAGCTACTTACTGTTGTTTCAATAAATACTAGCAGTAAACTTTTACCATTTTGTATTCCTAATTTTCACGATATGCTTAACTAATCATTTGCTCACATTAATTTATAATTTTTGTGACATTTTCTTTTGTTTTTGTAAGTATAATTACAAGACATAAACTCCACACTTGACATTAAAGCAATTTTCTCTCATAAGATGCGTGTTGCGTCTCCGTCTCTACAAAATTATCTCAGTAACTGAACTAATTAAATTATGTTCATCACAAATACTTTGATGTAAAACAGTATGAGACAAATATGAGGGCTCATAATATTGTACATAGCATATATCACGCTTTTTGACGAATAATGTAGATATTTATAGTTTCACACACACAGACACACACAGACACACACACACACACACACACACACACACACACACACACACACACACACACACACACACACACACTCACACACACACACACTCAAACACATATATATATTAGAAGCATACAGATAATCCTTAAATTATAATTTTTTAAACTAGTTTATGTTTTCACAATAACTTTTTTTGTGAAATCATTTATTTTTTAATTATTGTTTTAAATTGAACATTTAACTTACCAATTTAATATAATTTTCTCATCTTTATGGTGACAAATATACTTACAACGTTATACTTGTGAAATATAACGTTCTAATCTATGATAGTGCTGTGGTTTCCACTATGATATATAGTTTGATTGGCAAAATATTGAGATTTAGACCTAGAACTTGCTATTGCTCCCTATTGATTTGTTCATGAATAATTTAAAATACAATAATTTTCAAACATTTCTTCGGTAGCATTTCCTTAAATGTGCAACATATATTTTGAGAGTGCCACATTTGGACTAAAGTATTTTCGCTACAAAACGATGTGCTATAAATGGTAACGGCCATTATTCCTGACGGTGGTTGTTATTAAGGTCAGCAACGTATCTTGTTGAAAGACCTGAAGCACTTCTAAGAATGATGGCGTCTGTCGTTCTCTGCTGAAATGGTTACGGGTGAGTTATAGTTGGAAGATAGGAAGGTTTGTGTTCGTCCTTTAGGAACAACTTTAACTGTTATGTCCCATGCAAGATCCTATAGTAAATCGTTTGTTGTTCCGAAACAGCGTGACCATTCCTCGAACCTCAGACAGTTTTGCTAAACCCAACTTTAAAAACTACTTATTTTATCCTATACTTGTACTAACTCATTATTTCAGAGGCGTATATGCGTATATTTATTTGTTCCTCAGTGCTATGGAAATTAATTGTTCTTTCACACTGGCTGTGTGTAGGCTAAAGTATGGAAAGATAGAGTCAGACTGAAAAATTCAATGCCATAGCCGGGATTTGAACCAAGGATCTTCTGGTTGCCGTCCAGCCACTCTAACTCTTGAGCTACTATGGCCAACGTACTGACATGCCATTAAATTCTCCAAAAACACAAGTCAGTTGGAGAATTTCATGTCATGTCAGCACGTTGGCCATAGTAGCTGAAGGGTTAGAGCGGCTGGATGGCAACCAGAAGACCCGTGGTTCAAATCCCGGCTATGGCATTGAATTTTTCAGTCTGGCTATACCTTTCCATACTTTAGCCTACACATGGCCAGTGTGAAAGAACAATTAATTCCCATTAATTGACTTAATAGTGGTTAACTATAAAGCCCGGGTCTTAAAGAACTTACATGTTGTAGGTCGCCATTAAGGTAATTGTCTCATCTTTATGAGAACTGGTGGCTTACCGGGAAAAACACGAGTCAGTTGGAGAATTTAATGTCATGTCGGCACGTTGCCCATAGTAGCTCAAAGGTTGGAGGGGCTGTACGGCGTGGTTCAAATCCCGGCTGTGGCATAGAAATGTTCATTCTGGCTCTATCTTTCCATACCTCAGTGCTATGTCAGCATTCCTTTCTCCGCACTTTTGTTTATTAACTAAATGTATACTACGTGGCTGAGCGCAAGGGACATACGATCTGGCGACCACGGCTACTAGGCTCGGTAGGGAATAAGTAGTCTTGGTGTCTTTGGTCGCAGGTGCTTTTGTAATTGGTTTCTCTATAGTAGCTTTACGGATTATCCTAAGGGATAATACTCACTCATTAATGTGCTAAGTGCGAGATCTGCACATTATATTGCTTACATGTTCTATCCGATTACTTTCTACACATTTCCATCTGCGAACGACACATCACCCTGGTAAGTGATATTTTATCGTAGGAACTAAAACTACATAAACTTTCTTTTATAATACGAGCAATATTAACCTTCTTAGCTTGAAAGGTCAAGGAAAAGCTTAACATTTTTCCATTGGCTAGATTTGTTTCTACTAGAAATAAGTTGCTCCGCATTGTTAGTGATTAAAATCTTTAAATTTCCACGGTGATTTTGTCTGACTGTTTGAAAATACTTTGTTACCCATAGTTTTGGATAAATTCCTCCACGAATACAATTTAATCACATGAATTTTGCCAAACCTCGTGGAAAGCTTTAAAAAAGGATATCAAATTTTGATGCTTTGATGCAAGGTACATTACATGATACTCTTGTTTATTAACAAATATTTGCATAAGCTAGTAACAGTTTTGCGAACCTCTCAAGGTACTTTTGCTTCTATTTTTTTAGTTGCATATTGGGTGAGAAACGTATTGTGGCTCCAAAGATTTTATTGTAGAGGAATAGTTGCTGTATATTTTATTTTTAGTTACGGCAGTTGTGTTTGTAAGTTATGAATACCTCAATAATTTATAATGATTTTCTTTATGTATATCTAGAGCTTAAGTTTTGAAATTTTAGTTTATGTTATTTCAATAAATGGATAATAATTGTTATTTATTTTGTATTGTCAGAGCTACCGCTTCAAATTTAAGGTTAGGTTTTCTTTATTAATCCTACTGTGTAATGTATTAACTTCAAAATACAGAGACGTATGACACTATATTAAAACAGTTTCATAGTATGGATGGTGTAAATATACTGAGATTCTAATAATAATCAGATTTGTATCTTAATTCAACACTTCCACATATATGGTCAACCCTTCCGTTTTGTCTCATTTATTGGTGTAAGAGATTTGACTTCCAATTGTATTTATAAACTTCCTAACACTTCTAACAACATTCAAAGTGTTTAAGCATATTCCACTTCTTCACTCTAACATAATTTGGAGATAATAGATGAAAGTACGGCCACCGAGAGCCGCCTCTATAAACACTAATGAATTTTTAAATAACAAACAGCAGTTTAACAGCGTTTATTTATAGTATGTCTGTCCCTCTCCTTGTCCACGCTTGTATTATTCTGTAGAAAGATCCAAAGGGGCGTCAGATTACCCCATAAACTTATTCCTACTTAAAACCTATAACTAAAAGGTTAAATCCCACTGAGTGTAGACACGCAGAAAAAGCAGTCAGGCTATACATAGAATGCCAGCACCTCATGAGCAGTATAACAAGAGTTGTTTTAGGAAGCACTATCGTCGAAGAAATAGCTTGAAAATGGTGTTTCCTTACAACGTCGATATTCAGGGTGCTACATAACACTTCACTGTGATTGAAAGTTCTCTGTTTTCTTATTTGAGTTTCTACCTCGTTCTTCACTCCTACTCCATTCCACTCACACACTTTTGTCCTGGTTGTGACCTCTAAAATAATAGTAAAAGATGTGTAATGCAACGTAATGTTTAAATTAAAAGTACATATTCTCTTGTCAGTAAACATGATCAGATAATACTATAGGCCTTAAGTGAGAGTGGATGCTTCACAAAGTAACGACTGTAATTGTGCTTTCTTTGCGTGAAAGAGGGAGAGAAGGAGACAGACAGAGAAGGACATTCCATTAAGTAGGTATGGATTATTTCAAAATACAAGCCAATAAGTATAGCTATACGAAATGTTTAAAGCCCACTCGGTAGCGTGGATAGGAGCGTGTCTGCCTCAAGTCCCGAGTTCAATCTCAGTCTGGGTGAGTTAGCTGGATAACGTTTTACCGGGATTTTCCCTTATCCTGAAACACGAAAGTAGGCTAACTACAAGCTCTATAGATCCTGGACACATTTCAGCATCATTTCATCCAGTCCATTCATCGTCCGATATAACTTAACGTTGGAGGACATAAATTTAAAAAAAAAAAAGTTTAACATATATTTCACGCAAATTGTGCGCTTTTGATACAGTAGCATTTTTGTCACAGTACACCAGTTTGCAAAATTACATTTACAATGAATAGAATTTCAAAGGCTATTCCCAGAAAAAATAAAATATATGGTATACTGCATTTGACATGAAAATGTGTTAAAATGACGGTACTAATATATAAGTACGGTCTCTATATATAATTTTTTGATAGAACATTACTTTCATTACTTACTATACTAAGTATATCAAACATAAGGAAAGAGCGCATCACAATGATTTCCTAATCACACACCAATTGCCTTAAAGGATATGTGGTTTCTGCTTCCGGGAAGGATAAATACGGCTATATTTCTGCTTAGGAGTGAGAGGTTCTCCATTCTTCACTTGGTAAGGAGCTGTTTCAAACTTAAGTGTCCTAACACTTATATAAGTGTTACGCACATCAACAGCTTCAGTTCTGAACGTCAAATATAGGTATGTATGTCCCTTATTTAAGTTTCGTTACACTTACTTACACTTGACGAATTCTTTGTTTACATTTTACCTCAGCATGTTAATGTGGTGGATTAGGTAAGAGAGTTAGTTTAAAAGAAGAAATGTTGATTAATGGGTATGGATTCCCAATTGTGACTCTTCCTTGAACACATAAAGGCTCTGTGAATATATAACTTAGGTTAAATAAACTTAGAAAACCTTTAAACATAATCCTGCTGCAGTTCAAATTTGCTAATGTTATCACTGTTCAAAATATGGCTCTTTCTCTCTGTACATGCTCCGGATGCAGGGTCTAGAAAACAGAGCATTACTACCAGCTTCGGTACTAGAGTGCTCTCGCGTATTGAGGTTATAGTTTTATGTGTGTGTAGTGTGTGTAGTGTTCAACGCCCGCTTTTACTACATACGGCACCGCAGGCGGTGACACTGATGATATATGAGATGAAGATGGAGCACCGGTGGAATGAAATGGCGGGGGAAACCGGAGGTCCCGGAGAAAACCCGCCACAGCGCCCTGTTTTCCACCACAAATCTCACTTTGCGGTCGCCTGGGATCGAACCCGGGCCGCCTTGGTGAGAGCCAAGCGGTCTAACCACGTGTGTGTGTGTGTGTGTGTGTGTGTGTGTGTGTGTGTGTGTGTGTGTTTGTGTGTGTAATTTCCGTCCTCCAAAGTTAAGTCATATCGGACAACGAATGGAATGGATGAAATGATGCTCAAATGAGCCCAGGGTCCATTGAGATTTGAATTACCCGACATTCGTCTTTCAGGATAAGGAAAAACCCCGGAAAAACTTTATCAGCTCACCCTGACCGAGATTCGAACTCGGGACCTCTTGAACGTGAGGCAATTGAGGTTAGAGATAAATGATAATACACAGAGAAAACATGTTGGTACTCGAGTACTACTAATCTTAAACATAATATAGCAACTTATAGAAATATAATAATGTTATGTGTTATAATTAATAATATGTATTTCCACATTAAACATTTCGCTTTTTAAATATTTATGAACCGGCATTAAAAGATAAAGAAGAATGGTTTGTCTCTGTTTGTCACTCTAATAAGTGAACTTAGATGAAATACTTTGTTTAAAACAAAACCGGCTTATAGATTTTTCTGGAAACATATGGTTTCCTAAAACAATTGCAAGCGACCAAGGAACCGTATCACTTAAAAGCAAAGAAAACGGAATTACAAAGCACGTAACATTGGATTGCTACCATTTAATTTTTACCCTCTTATAACAAGGACAGGATCCCATACGCCATCCATTCCTTACGCTTCAGCACAGACATTCTTAATAGTTCATACTTGGTCAAAAAAGAAAAAAGTAACACAGACCATACTAGACCCTTTAGAGCCCCACATTCAGGAGGAGTGATATTGGAAATAGTACTGTTGTAACAAAGTAAAAATCTATTGGATTGATAAAATTTAAATACACTATATTCTATACAGTTGTCCTATGATATTCCAAATTAATAAGATGTGAGATACATAACTATGAAAACTCCTTGACGCCGTATGAATCTGCATCACGATGCAGCGCCAAGTTGAAGAGTTTATTTCTACTCTTGGTGCAAGAATGACGTCAAATCCGTCTACCCACCACGTCTTGTTCCACAGGCGATCAGAACAAAAGTGTTAAAAATATTCCCAGAATTAACTGTTAAGAATAAAAATTTTCCGAATAACGTCCCGCTTTGCTAATAACTTTCAGACCCCCCACTACTAGCTTCTAATCCAATGCTGTCACTTCATTTCTACATTTCTGAAATTAGCTTCTTTCCAGCCTAAAGTTCATTTATAAATGCCTAAGAAGTAGTGCTTCACATTCCAAGAATCGCAAGATATATTACCATACCCAATATGGCAATATTGGGTACTTTAACAGTTCACTAGCGTAAGCTACAAGTTTGCCTGAAAACCAGCCGTCGCTAATTACTGTAGTTAACGTTTAACACAAATTCACGAAGTATTCATATTTTATTTTACTACAAGTATTCGTTTCTTTTTCAAATTATCCATAACTTGTATCAGCGTAAGGCAGCCAGAATACCTTATAGTTTTCAAATGCATTAAGAATACTAGAAATTTATTCTTCAGTGTCGCTTATTGTTAAGCATCCTTTTGTGGATGCAGATTATGATTGAGACAAATTGGAACTTCGTTCTACTTGGAAGATAACTGCCCACTTGAAAGAATGCAGATTGTGTGATTCATTAAACCGAGGCAAATGTGTACAATAGCACGTGAATACCCTGCTTTTTAACACCTTGCGCATTATTTGTTATATTTTAATTTCAATGCTTCTAAGCATAAGATACGACCGGTAATTTAAAATATAAAATTTAATATCAAATCTATCTCATAAGTTCTGTAAACTCGATTAAATAACGGACTCAGTACAGTGTTTCCTAAACTCCTCTACCTCAAGGACCCCCTTATCATCCAACAACTTGTTCGCGGACCCCCATAGTTTGGCACCTCAATTTATAAGAACGAGTCGACTTTTGATTTAATTTTATAATTGCAATTTCAATAATTAATTATATATTTAGTTTTGAATTAAATTAATAATAAATTAAAAAATTTAAGTTACATTACATAAAATAAACTTGTGTATAAAATGCATTTTAAATAAAGAATAGATACAAATCTTTAAATTGTATTTATTAAAATTAATTTTTTTCACGTCAACGAAAATTTTATAGAAGTTGGCCTAATTAGGTTTTTATTTAACTTTAGCCTTATATCAGTAAAAATTTGAAATACCACACTCTTTGGATTACCCAAAGATTAATAACATTGGGCAAAACATGTTATAAAAGTGAATTTATTTTACATGTAAAGAAACCATTTTTATGCATATAAAAAGTAATTCTTAATGTTCTGAATCCATCATTTTACCTTTTCAACGAAGTTAGTATTGGGTTACTTAAAGTTACTAGCGTTGAAAAAGCTTGAAACATTGTTCATTGGAATGTAATAATGTGAACAACTGAACTGTTGTTTTTTGTTGAACAGGGTCAGTTAAGCTAGACTTAATGTTAGTAATTTTTACACTTAAGTCAGTTTCTACATTGGCAATTCTGTTTCTCTTCCATGTCTTGATGTTGTACAACAGTAAAAATGTTTGCTCGCACAGAAAGATGTTTGGGAAGGGCACAATATACTTAAGTGCTTTGGTAGCAAGTTCATTAAATTTACTATGTGCCAGAAACCAAAATTTTGCAAATTCATTTTCCTGGTATACAACCTTTCATCCTTTGCTGTTAAATAGCCCTATCAATGCTGCCTAGTGTTTTTTCCCCATGAAAGGATACTTCATCCACTCATTCTGATCATCTGCCGGTGCTGGTAGGTACTTCCTCAAAGTTTTCGATAGGCCATTCAGGTGTTCCACTATGGCTTCTGCAATAATTTTAGGCAAAGTTTCTTCTGATGAAGTCAGAAATTGTCAGAAATTGGAAAGGAGCCTAAGGATTTATTTTCTACATGACATTTCCACACTTGAAGTTTTCCTATCACTGCTTCAATTTTCTCATGAACCGTGAAAACTTCTGGTTCTGGGCCTTAAAATTTTCGGTTTAGTTCATTTAAGCGTGAAAAGATACTAATTACGACACTTAGCACAACCATTCAAAGTCATACAGTCTTTCGCGTAGGGGAAACTTTCGTTCTTGCTGTCTTCAAAAATATCCTCACTTCATCAAGTAATTCAAAAAATCATAAAAGAACATTCCCATAAGAAAGCCAGCAAACATCTGTGTGCTAGAAGAGTTGATTATGTTCGCTTCCCATTTCTTCATATAGTTTCTTGAATATCCGTGAACTAGGAGGACGGGCTTTAATGTAGTTTACAGTTTTAACCAACTCTTCTAATGTATCCTTCAAATTTGGCTTTTTACACAGCTAATGCCTCTCTATGTATCGAGCAAGGAGTCCTTTTAATCTCAGGATTGACAGCTTAAAATCAAGCTTTTAATCCAGTATCGTGTCCAGATATTGCTGTGGCTCCGTCGGTACTTACGTTTACACCAACTTTCCACTCAAGACCTTACTCTGACATAAATCTATCAAGTGTCTTAAAGACATCCTCAGAAGTATTATGCAAGACTTCCCTACAAAGCAATAGGTCTTCAACAAGCTCTTTCTTCTTTTCGTAACGTACAAAAGTAACAAATGAGACTTGTCATTGAAATCAGTTACTTTCGTCAAGGTGTAAAGCATACATTGTTGCTGACTTTAACCTCATAATTAGCTGGTTCAGGACATTTTGAGACATTACAACAATTCTACGTTTAATGGAATTTTTTGATAGTGGGACTGTGTTCAGCTCTTTGAGCGCTGAGTCACCAATCATTATGCTACACATCTTTTTAGATCCTGGGAATGTTAATTCCTGTGCTATATCACAAGGCTTGCTAATTTTAGCAATAAGTAGTGCTACTTCAAAGGAAGCTAGGGTTGCTTTTTCACTACTGGTTGAAGTAGAAATATTTTATGTTCTAGATTTACTCATTTTTATCTCTTTACTTTTTATTTTAAAATAATCAAGTGTCTTACCAATGCAATCCGGATGTTTCGTCTTTAAATGTCTTCGCAGCTTAGCAGGTTTCATCGCGTCATTGGACAGTACATCATAACAAAACATATTAAGGTTTTTGTTCATCTTCAGTTCCAGCTCGAATAAATCCAAAAGTTAAATATTCTTTGCTGTATTTTCGCCGTTTTACTTTTCGTAGATTGGCTGAACAGCAACTAGTCAAACTAGTAGACTTACTGTGTGATCTTGGCTTCCGGTGAAGGCCGCGTCATCTTGGTCGAAATTGCCGACGAAGGCAATTGCCGAATGAGGAAATTATAGCAGGAGTAGAATCAGTTGCAGCAAGCCTTCCAGACCACACTGCCAACGAAATGAGACTCAAAGTTTATGGAATCCTCACCAAGGCTTAACCACCCAAAGCCAATACTACCAAGGCAGAACGCGAGGCACTGAAGACAATCTCCTCAAATTCGGACGTCACAATTCTACCAGCAGACAAGGGCAACGCCACAGTCATAATGAACACCAGCGACTACCATGAGAAGATGCTCGGCCTACTAAACGACCCCGCCTACAGACGTATCGAGAAGAATCCTACCTCCACGGTAGAGAGACGCACAACACTCATGATAAAAGCCTCTTCAATCCCGAAAGAAAAGCAGAAAGACCTGATCCCACACGACTCTCGGACACCATCAATCTACGGCCTACCCAAAATCCACAAGGAAGGCACACCTCTAAGACCAATAGTAAGTGCCATTGGTTCGCCAACACACTCCCTAGCCAGATTCCTAGCCGAAGAGCTACAGATCTTGGTGGGTAAAACGAAGACCTTTGTTCGAGACTCCGCCCACTTTGCAGAAATAATACGAAAATTCCCCTTGGAACACAACCACATTCTCATCAGTTTCGATGTACAGTCGCTGTTCACCAAGATCCCCATCCAAGATTCCTTAAAAATCATCCAGAAAAGCTCGAATACAACGGATTGCCTGAAGACTGGTCGCACCTAGTGGAGCACTGCCTTACAACCACCTACTTCAGCTACAGAGGAGAGCTTTACGAACAGAAGGAAGGAGCAGCAATGGGCTGTCCCCTCTCGCCCGTGGTCGCAAATCTATTTATGGAAGAATTTGAAAATACGGCCATTGATACATACGATCTCAAACCGGCATTATGGTTAAGATACGTGGACGACACGTTCGTATTATGGCCACACGGCAAGGATACCATAGACGGTTTTCTGGAGCATCTTAATAGCCTCCACCCCAACATACAATTCACAATGGAAATAGAAGAGAATGGAAAGCTCCCTTTTCTAGATGTCATGGTGCAACGAGAAGAAGCCACCAATATGGTGCATTGTTCTGTATATAGAAAACCGACACACACCGATCGATATCTGGATGCATCCTCTCATCACCCACCTGCGATAAAACGAGGAATGATGAACACCCTATTCCTGCGAGCCTATCGCATTTGCGACCCAGAGCTCATCAGAAATGAAAAGAAGTACCTGAACAGCATCCTCCTGGCAAACGGTTACTCCTACAGAGAAATACGTTGAATACAGAACAACAACAACAGCACAAACTCCCAGAAGGACAACGAAAAAGATCTCGGAAAAAGAGACACCACAAGAGACACTGTGGAAACGCCTACATTGGCCAAACCGGCAGGTCAATCATAACACGTAAAAAAGAGCACAAACGCAGCCTAAAGTTAAACCAGCCCGAAAAATCCGCATTAGCGGAACATGTGATTACAACCGGCCATCACATCGACTTTGATAACACCGAACTTCTAGCCACCTGCAAAAATTTCTCATACAGACTGACGCGAGAAAGTTTAGAAATCTTCAAAGAAAAGAATAACATCAACAGAGATCATGGAAGGCAGCTACACGACACCTGGAAAGCCCTGCTTACCAGCACAGCCACTGGCCGAAGATCAGCCAATGAAAAGCAAGGGGCGGAGCGAACAGACCATCCCGCGTCCGACGGCCTGCCACAGCAATCTCTGCAAAACCATGGTCTAGGGAAGAATACCACAGGAAAAGAAAGCCCTAAGGAATCGAACCAGACAGCAAAACACAATATTAATTATCTCCAAAACCAACAAAAAGCGGTGACACCGGTGCAAGATCCCATTGGCACACAGGCAACCAATCGGGGACAAAGGGGCGGGACCAGCAGAGATTCGCAACCGGTATATAAACGGGAGCAACCGGACAAAGAGCGGACAAGAGCCC